>JAZKJV010004319.1:0-600000 GCA_037367405.1 Ottelia alismoides | reverse complement strand
CATTCATCCAACTTTTTGGATGTGATATGGAAGTCATAGAAGTACAATCAACTCTTTAGACTTTCTTTCTCAACTTGGGTCCGACCTGTGCTTCTACTGTGCTCCCTTCATCTATAAGCAACCATTGCTCAAGACTAAGGATCTCTTATGCTGAACTCAAAATAATCCAATGTAAGAGTATTTCAACATTCTTACATGCTTTATGACATTATATGAATATTTTGAAGCTTCATGAATGACTAGAGTATAGACAGTAGAATGATGACACTCATCATATCTACATCCGTCTTAACTTTTAAAAACATTGCTTCAGGTAGGTACTCAAACATTTTGAATACATCATCTCTTATAGATCTACTATTCTACATGTTGTAGTGAACCATGTCATTCATGATTGAATGTCGAGAGCACATATGTATGCCAGAACATCTTCTTAGATTTTATAAGGATTATTTGACAATTAAGATCATCATTGACATGTCACTTCCAAAGTACATTTGATGAGAGATCAGGACTATAGAGACATGCAAACCCTAGGGTTGTAGTCCTACTGTCTATTTAATCATCATTCCTCATCATTATGAGGAAACTTGCACATTACAACCACATACATTATGTGTTCAACTGCAAGTGCTATATTTTGATTATGGATCTAATCTACGATATTTTACTGGTTATTATTTGATATAGTATTGAGTGGGATTAATGAAGGATTATCTGAAATAAGAAATTTGCATATGTGTATTATATATATATTACTTTGATTTAGGAGTTTTTATATCAAAGTTGTCTTGCCTTGTCATCATTGAAAGTTCATTCCCTTAATTACTTAAGAGATATACTTACCATTATATCCCAAGCAAGATCTGGGGTCTCCTTCCTTATCTTTATCACATCCCAATAATATGAGAACTTGTAACTCAGATAAAAAGAAGAGGGAACACTTTCCTCCTTGCAAGTACAACTTACATTTCCCAATTCGGTCATTAACACCCAGGACCACCACCTCTAAGGTGATGTTGACTCATCATTAAATGAACCAACCATCAACATGGATACAACTCGCTATGCGCAATCCAATATCGCCCCAATAATATGATGACCCGATATTGGGGTCACTACGCATATGTCCTTACTCTTTCGAAAAGAGAATAGCATGATCTAGATGCGCTTGCATATAAGAGTTATTACTTCGGACAGGTATCTCCTACATACAATCCCTGACGACGGAACCCTTCGCCTTGACGGGAGACCATGGATGTCACTTATGTGATCCTCCATATCACGTTCAAATTCTAATTAATTATTATGAATAATTTTCACAAAATTAATTCTTTTAAGGAAAATAACATCTTTATTTAAAATAGAGCATTTAATTTTATTTAAATTCCAATTAATCTAATCATATTAAACTAATGATCCAATTAATATCCAACAAATATTCTTTATTGTTACTTGAAATATGGTATTATCTCAAATACGTATTATTTCGAATTTTAATAATTAGAAAAATACACTGTGATCTCTCCTGCATTATCGAGGTTCTATCCGCTGACATGGCCAGTACCGACAGGAGTGGGACAGACTGCACAAGGTGCAACATACTACCCCAACACTCCCCGACTAGACACCATATCCACCTCAGGAAAGGATAATGCAAAATTGATCATTGCGTACTTGAGATTATAATTGGTTTTTCAACTGAAGTTATACCATATAATAATAATAAAAACATTTTTTACTGACATTATAAGGATATTTGCTAAAACATTCCTAATCCTATTCAAGTAACATTGTTTGTTGGAATGTTGATCACGTAACCAATTTGTGATCTAGATCATATCTGGTCAATTATTGGTTAAGTCAATGTCATTTAAGGAAATAATTATCATCAAATATTTCATAATATTTATCCATAATTATTCCTGAAAATTAAATAATCTCTTTTACTAATTGATTAAATGACAATGACAATGTTCTTGATTAGGAAAGTAATTTTCAGTAGTGACCCTCACTTACTAAAATTAGCATATCTCAATCAATTTAAATCCAAATTAATCAAAATAAGTTTATAAATTTTGATAATTTGATTTAAAACAAAATATAAGTGATTTTCATGCATTTCTAGGGGTTTTTAAATCGGAAACAACTCCTTAGTTACATTAAGATTCGCAGTCCCCGAAACAGTGGATACATGTTCACTAAAATGATCATAACTTGAGAAAACAGATTTGAAATCACGCAAACTCAGATCCTAAGATTTACTTATTTAATGGGGAACAAAATACAAGTTTTATTTTCGTATTTAAAGAATTTAAATAGGGATGAAAATATTCACTAAATAGAGATGCGAAAATGAAATGCTACAAAACTTTCTCAAACCCTAACGAACCCTAGTATTCCTGGGTTTATGGATCGCATCCAAAACCTCCGATCTAAGGCTCCGATACCCTTTGAAGGATATGGGAATATCTTTAAGAGAACTTGGAAGAATAAGGATCGCATCGTATGCGATCGGGAGCGACTAGTCATACTAGTCGCTCGAGGCAGTGGAAATTAAAAAAATTTCATGCCAAGAAACCACACGATCCAAGAACACTTCTCTTATCATTTCATCTAAACCACAAACAAGTATTAGGGTTAACTCTTGAAGCTTGGTTGTGATCGAGTCTCTAAACGAAGAGACCTCATGTCTCAAGTTCGATCTGACAGAGGAGACGCTTGCGAGCGCTTTGATGAAATGTGTGCTTCTCGCAATCCATGTTGATGATGGATCCGACGTCTTCTTTACGAGCGAGGCACGCCAAAGGAGATGGAGATCCATGAGAAAGTAATCTGGAAGCATAACAACGATGTTGCGACGATGGTGACTCTCTCTAGGGCTCTATGGTGGACGGCCACAATAAGAGAAAGAGGGCATGTAGATAATGAGAGAGAGAGAGAGATCATATGAAGTTTCTAAAGTTGTAACTTGAAGAGAAAGGGGTAGCCATCTATTTACAATATTTTGGGATCCATGGATCTCAATCCATGGATAACACAAATCCAATGGATCACATTGATTTGTGCTTATTTTAATGGCCAAGATTTTGTTGTAAAAACACAACAACAATTAATTTAATTATATTAAATATATATTGATAAATCAATATAATTCAATTCTAAAATTAAATAAATCAAACATGAAGATTATGGAATAAATATTACCTCCTTCCAAATTATGGGAGTTCGTGGCAATCTCATGTAATCTCATGAGACTACATTATTCCATGTAAATCTCCAAGATTTCCAACGACACTTGTTGTAAATTATTTTAAAAAAATAATTAATAATTATTTTGTGAGTATTGCAATCTTGCCATTAGAAAATTGTGAATCGCATTCACAACCCAAAATAAAATATGAATTACATTTTCAATTAATCATTCAATATGAATCTAATTCACATCAATATTTAATTAACAAATGTAAATTACAATTAGCTCTCTCTTATATATTTTAAATGACATTTATAATAATATGATTAATATCACATTATTCATATCCATGATAATTAAATCATATTTAATCATCTTGGACCTCTATTCTCATGTGCCCAAATAATATGAATCACATTCATATTATTCACATCTTTGATATTTAAATCGCATTTAATTATCTAATATAACTCTCTTTATAATATGAAACAAATTCATATTATTCATGATAATTAAATCACATTTAATTATCAATTTTATCAATACTCGGGTATATAAGATAAGGACATGGCGATTGCATTGTTCCACATATAGTGACTTGGATATTGAGATCAAATCTCAAATCCAGATCTTGCGGATCTCTCATAGATGCTTGATTAAATCAAGACTGCAAATCTAATCTTCTTATCGCATCTGAATCATATTTAGATCAATGTTCAACAATTGGACCGAGATCATATTACTTCTCTACTGAGAGGAGTCACTAAAATCCAAACCCTTTTCATCACTCCATAGGAATGGAAGCATCATGGTTATACAATCGTTTATGATCACATCACCCTCAGGTATTCCTAATACATGTACATCCTGCATACTAGAAGACCCAGAATAAACTTGAAATATTAGATCAATTTTACACTACCTACTTCATGGTTTTATCATTAAGTTTCTCATTTGATCATTGGGAGTTGGTATCAATCATATACTTTCCAAAAGCATATATCATACCTAGGTCTTGATCATATACTTTCGAAAAGTATATATCAAATCTACAAATTTAATCAAGCTTCCAAAGCGAGACGACCGTGCACGAAATTCCCAATATCTCATGAGTGAGATCATGTCTTCCGATTCAGTAAATAAACCTGTATGATCCCTTTAAGAGATGATATTACTCATATGCCCTTACATGCACACCAGCGTGCCGGTGTATAGACCTTGGTTAGGTCATCAGCCTATTGGTCTTCCAAATATACATACTTAGACATATAGTAACACATCTGTCTTTTGTCAGAGGATGCATGCCTATATCGTGACAACATATGACATAGGACTTGAGTTATCTCGATCTCGTTAAGTCAAATATTTGACTTAACTTATCTAACACCTCCAGAATCTCTATTCCTATGTAGAGGGAATGCATTAAGAGGTTGGTTAGATATCAGCCTTCAAAGAGAGGATTTACATCTCCTCCTCAGGCTGGACACCATCTCTTAATAATCATTTGACGGTGCTAAATGAGTCCTCAATCTAACTCTTTTGATATTCATCCAAGCTCCAGCCTCTATGATTCAATTATTGAATCAACATTTGTATGATCATTAAGATGACCATGGTACATAACCCTAATTATACTAATGGAACTATTATACAAATTAACTATTCTTCATTTTAGATCATAGAATGATATTTGCAATAACCTTTGTTGCATAATAGCTCACCGTAGGCTCGCATGTCCAACAGTTTCTTATGAGGTCACTTCGATGACTATCGGTCTGCCTTAGGGATTGACACAACTTTAGCAAAATCTCTGTCATCAGGAATGCATGCAGGTAAATAAGCTAGTTCTGCTGCATAAACCCCCGTATGTAATCAAAAATTTACAAGGGTTCTCATATAATGGACACATGCTACTAAAAAAGTTAGTCCAAAAGAGATTTCAAAGGAAGTTGCAGATTGGTAGTTGGAATATTGTCACATTAACTAAAAAATTAATTGAGATAGTGGATACGATGGGAAGAAGGAAGATTCATATACTATGTCTTCAAGAGACTAAATGGGTTGGAGAGAAAGCAAGGGAGATCGAGAAGACATGCTTTAAACTTCGGTAATCATGTAAAGATAAGGAAAAAATGGTGTTGGAGTGGTTGCTCATAAGGATTTGAAGGATTGTGTGGTTTAGGTGCAAAGATTCGGGGATCGGATTATTTTGCTAAAATTGGTGCTTGAAGAAGAAATTCTGAATATCATCTCAGTTTATGCACTGCAAATTGGTTTAGATGAAAGAACTAAACAATCTTTTTTGGGAGGATCTGGATAAGATTTTAAAAGGAATACCACAAAGAGAGATGATTTGCATAGGTGGAGATCTAAATGGTCATGTGGGAAAAGATGCTTCAGGGTAAGCTATTATTTATGGAGGACATGATTTTGGGGATAGAAATGAAGAGAGTAAAGTTATTTTGGATTTTGTAAAGACATATGATATTTTCATAGTAATCACTCTCTTCGAGAAGAGTGAGGAGCATTAGTTACTTATAAGAGTGGCCCAACTAGAACATAGATAGATTACTTTGTGTTTAGGAGAAGAGATCGGTTCTGTTGTAAAGACTGCAAAGTAATACTAGGAGAGCTTGACATCTCAACATCGTTTGTTAGTCATGGATGTGCAAATAAAAGGGCTGGTAAAGAAAATACGGGTTCCTAAGATCATTAGAACTAAATGGTGGAATCTTCCACTGAAGCAATCAAGCTTCAGGGAGAAGGTTTAGAAGACTTATCTTGGATTGTAGGGGAAGTGCAAATGAGATGTGGGAAGCAGTAACATCTTGTATCTGAAAGGCAACCATGGAGATGCTAGACGAGTCAAAGGGAGGAGCTCCAGGTCAAAAAACGGATTATGTTGGTTTATGTTATTTGTTGATGATATTGTGTTGATTGACAAGATTAGAGATGGAGTAAATGAGAAACTTGAGGCCTGGAGACATGCATTAGAGACTAAAGGATTTTGTGTAAGTATGCTAAGATAAAATATACGGAGTGCACCTTTAATGGAAATATTGCTGAAGGAATCGAGGTGAATATTGGTGATAATAACATTCAGAAAAGAGATTCTTTTAGTTATCCGGGATCTATTTTGCAGCATGATGGGGAAATTGATGGAGATCTTACTAATAGAATAAATGCATGATGGCTAAAGTGGAGAGGAGCCTCTATTGTTCTCTATGATAATAAATTCCTTTAAAAATTAAAGGAAAGTTTTATAAAGCAGCCGTAAGACCTTCTATGCTCTATGGATCTGAAATTTGGCCTGTGAATCATAGACATGTGTAGAGAATGACTATAGCAGAAATAAAAATGCTAAGGTGTATGTGTGGACGCACACGTAAAGATCAGATCCAAAATGATGCTATCAGGAAGAAAGTCGGTGTAGCTCTGATCGAGGATAAGATGCGAGAAAATTATTTAAGATGGTTTGGTCATTTGCAAAGAAGGTTAGTTGATGCACCAGTTAGGAGATGCGAGTGTTGGGATGATGAACCGCTGAGAGGGCGAGGATGGCCCAAGAAGTGTTGGAAAGAGAAAATACGAAGGGATCTTAGTTTTTTTGATATAAGCCCAAGATTTACCTAAGATAGATCTGAATGGAGGCGAAGAATCCATGTAGTCGACCCTACTTATTTGTGTAAAAAGGCTTTGTTCTTGTTGTAGAAGAAGAAAATGAGATCAAAAATAACAAGAGAATTGGACATATTTATTATATACAAATGGAAGAAAGAATCTACGCGTAAAATTTTATTTTCTAAAATTGTATTTGTGAATAACAGTAGAAAATATGTTATAATAAATTATTTGATAAAGAATAAGAAAATAAAAACATAAAAGAAATAAATTAAATATTAAAATCCATATCTTTTTTCCTAAATTACTTTTAAACAATAAATTTATTTTAATCACATCAAGTTGAGTGATATACATTGTAAATCGAATATACTCGATGGGTGGGTGAATTGAATATGGCAGAATAAAGCTTTTTTCACAGAAACAAATGAAAAGCAGTATACTCAGTCAGAAATAACAAGATAATGATCCCAATGCACAATATTTTAACCTGGAAACTCAAGAAGGTGAAAACTACGACCCAAGATTTATTGACTTACGATTTCTGGTTGGCCAAGCTAACCAACTATGTCGCCATATTCTGGTATATTTAGACGAATATCTCAACTGATTACAGGCGCATATGCTTGCAACTTTGTATCACACACCAAAGTCACAACCTTCAATCTAAATATCAAAGTCACCACCGTAAATGAGCTAACTGCAACACCGCTTGAGGCTTTACCTCAAGATTCCTATATAGAGAACTCCAAGAGTATCTACATAACAGTTTTAGCTGAACAAGATAAACAATTACCTGAGCATATGTTTTATCATAAAATAGTGACAACATCAGATAAACAATAAACCCAAGAGAGAATATATCAACAAGATATTCACCGTACTTTATTCAAATAGATATATCTATAAAATAGATGAAAGTTATGTATTTGAAAAAATATCATCGATTTTTTCTCAATAGCTTCAAAAGGATCTCTAACTCCACATATAGAGCTAGAAGATCAAGATATTGCTACACATCTAGACTAGCTTTCTTAGCGGAATTATTGAATCACTTCTCTCTTGAATGATGAAGATGCAAGTTTGAGATAGATTGATAGATGATATTGAATTCAAAATGTGTGTCAAAGTGAGAGGGTAGGAACTTTTTTTAGTGAAGGAGCTTGCAACTAGCAGAGATGAAAATAGGAAGTTCCAAAAATGGATTTGTTGACCAGTATAAACACAGTTATCGATCAGTGATGGAATGGTCGATTGGATAAGACATAATAATCGATCACAAGGTCGGCTACAATATTAAAAATTCAAATAAATGAGTAATAATAAAATTTGTTTGATTGATCAGCAGAAAGAAATTATCAAAGGTAAATAACGTTGAAATAATAATCAATCAAAGATACACAATTACTGATCAAGCATTCTTACAAATCAGACAAACTTGAATGATTGTTCAAGTCAAGATATTCTTTAGGAGGTTGTTGATGATCAATCTGGTCAAAGTTAATAAGTGGCCAGTCAATGATCAATCAGCAGAAATAGGGTAAGCGAGAAGCTTGATTCTATAGTAGCAAGATCGACTATAGTATAAAATATTAGAGATACAACTTTTGGATGTTTTAGAGTACAATTGGTGATTACACAATAATTACAAAGCTTTAGTCCAAAAGATAACATATTATATGTAATAAAAACTTCTGAAGAGCTTTCTTGAGGTTCTGAACATGGTCTAAAGATCCTGCAAAATAATAAACAATTTTAAGTAGATATAATGTGTTTGTTAGCTTAAAATAAGGTTGAATAAGGTTCTAAAATCTCCCTCTTTTTAAAGATGACAAAAAACACACAGTAATACTAGAAAGACTTTGTTATTGATGTTAAACTTTCAAACTTGAAACTTGAGTAAACTTTAATCAAACACTCTACTTGAAGCCAAGTAAAATAGACTTAAACTTCTTTTCTCTCCCTTTTTGTTATAACTAAAATTTCACAAATAAATTCAAAGAAACAAAACTTTATTAAAAATAAAGTAGCATTACATAAGAAAGATACTGAATGATAGAAAATCATTACATGCACTGCACAATTATCTAACATAGATGAAAAAGAAATATAATGGCATCCAAATCATATTCAAAATCCTTGTTCTCATCATCTTTATCTTCTGATTCATAATATTTCTCAATTTCTTCTTCTCCTTCTTTATCTTGTTATTCAGAATGCATATTTTCACGAAGAATCTTTTTTCCCACAAGAAGAAGAAGCAAGAGAAGGAGGAGGACCATGGGTCCAAGTGCGAGGAGGAGGTGCAGAGGTCCTAATGCGAGAAGTATGTGGAGGAGGTGCTCTACGAGAGGAGGAGGCTTCCTAGACACTTTGAGCTTTTCCATTGTATCATTAAAATGATAGAGAAGCTAAGCTTGTTCATTCTGAAAGGTTGCATAATCATTTGCATAGCTACCCATTTTCATGTTGTGATACATCATAAACTTTGCACTTTTTTTATTGATAGATCAGAATAAGCAAGATACCATCAACAACATCTGAAGGACCAAAAGAACGATCAGAAGGAAGTTGATGATTATGATACTCCCAAGAGAAATCAAATGTTGATGACTGAACTCAGCAAGGCTGAGGGATATACCCATGAAAATGTGGTAATGATGTCGGAAGAAAGGGGTTGGGTTGAGAAGAGGGAGGACTCTGTGGCGGGTTTCTATCGACGATCATAGAGAATTTCATCGCATCTTCTCCAAAAGTTTGCGCTCTATTTATCTTCCTTAGATCATCAACATAGAGAATATTGAAATAGGTCATGATTTAGCAAAGAAGAACTCCAATGGATAGGAAGTTTGAGGGCAGAGTGACTACGATAGAGAGAAAGAAATGACTCAATTAAGAGGTAGCTCATTCATATATATATATATATATAAATGAGAGTAAGCATGACATTGGAAGCATAGGAGAGATTAGTTCATCTACTCTTGAAACTCCAAGAGAAGATACAGTTGAGAAATTGAGGCAGAGGATAAAAAAAGGACAGAGATGTGCCGGTATAAACACCAATACTGCTAATACTGCAACAAGCTGATGTATTGATAGTATGATTATCTAAACTATCTAAGATCCTTAGAGAAGGATCCGGATAGTGCATCAGAATATTATATTTATACATATAATTATTGAGATTGACTTGCTTAATGTATAAGATCAAAGTCTAAAATTATATCTCATTCTTCTAATAACACTTGCAATAAGTTGCATATGTTTTAGCATACTAGAAATTTTGAACAATTATCCACATGGATGTTTATGCAATTGTTGCAACAATCTTCATTAGATAGATAGACTTCATATTTTTAGTGGGAGAGCCCTTAGTCTTAGAGAATGTCACTATGACCTAGATAAGAATACACTCATTGTTTATTTCTAAATATTGGAAATAAACATGAATTCTAGAATAGACCTATCATAAAGAGTTATTATGTATATATTTCAGATAGTAATCTGACATTTGGAGGACTCTACTAAATTAGAAAATTTATGAATGGTTCATTAACATTTCTAACACTGGAAATTTAACCTTAAAAGATCAATAGGAAGATGAAGATCATTTGATAATAATCTGTCATCAAGACTTGGACATATGTTTGTTGACGAGATCAATAGATTAGTAAGAGATGAAACTTTAGATTGTTTGAAATTTCAAATCTTACGTACTTTTGAATATTGTATTCAAAGTAAAAATGTCCAATGCACCCTTCTTTGGGAATGGTGTTAGATGCCAAAGTATTCATGATCTCATACATTTTGATGTATGTGGATCATCCATATCATTATAAATATTAATGATATTTGATATCTGTTAATGATTTTTGTAATATGAGATTTCTTCTCTTCACCTTAGAAACCTTTGAAATATTCAAAGATTTCATTTTTTAGTTTAGAACCAAAGTTTGAAGGAAGATGAAATGAATTTGATCTAACCTAGGCAGCTTGTACCTATTAGATGAATTCAAGGAATATCTTATGGAGACAGGAATATCATTCCTATCTCACTCCTCCTAATAAACCTTAACTCAATAGAGTTGTAGGGAGATACAATTGGATCATGTGCGACATGATTTAATCAAAGATGATTCTTAGCATAATTACCTTTTACTTTTTAGGTATTTTTTAGTAGATACCACAATATATATCCTCAATAAGATTCCATGTAAATCTAAATCTAAAAACCTTCATAAGTTATGGTTTGAAACCTATCCTAGTGTTGGACACTTAAGGATTTAGGGTTGCTAGGTCCATAACATTTTCATGGATGCAAGTAACTGGAATTTAGCACCAGAGAACACTACTTCATTAAGAAAATAAATGATGGTATTGGATAACTACTTTATGACCTTGAGATTCTTAAAAGATTTCATCTCTAAGGATATGACTCTTAGGAGATGCCTTACTTGAAAACCGAGATGAAAATGAAGTTAAGGATCTCATTGAATCTTGAGAAGATAATGAGGCTCTTGAAATAGGGAACTAAAAGGACAATTAAATATGAACACTCATACCTCTTCAAATTTGTTTGAATGTGGTAAGACCACTTAAAGGGTATAATTCCATGTGTCAGTTTAGTCTGATAATGATCTGACTTCATATGATGAAGCTTCCAAGGATCATGACATGGAAAATTGGATGTTAGCAATAAAGTCTAAAGTAGACTTCATATACAAGTGTTGTATATGGACCCTCGAGGATCCACATATAAGGGTAAGACCCGTCACGTGTAAATGGATCTTCAAGAGAAAGAGGGAAACTGATGAGAAGGTAGAGACCTTCAAAGCACATCTCGTATCCACAAGATACACACGAAGAGAAGACATTGCTTGCGATGATACTTGATCATAACTAACCATGCTTAAACCCATCAAAATATTGCTAACTATAGCTACACAACTAGACTACGACATCTACAAGACATAAGTCAAGATTGCATTCCTCTATGCATTCCTCACCAATTATATTCATATGAAGTAGCCCCAGGGCTTCATAGTTGAGGAAATCAAGGTGTAAAAGTTAAAGAACTCCATCTATGGACTCAAATAAGCTTCTTGTAGTCGGAACATCAGATTTAATGAAATAATAAAAGATACAAAATCTTGATGAACCATGTGAAGCTTAGTGGGAGTGACATTGTATTAATCGTGCTAAATGAAGATAATATCCTAATCATTTGGAATGATATAAGGATTATAATAAGTATTTTATAATATGGTTGTTTCATATCTTGAGATGTGATCATAAGAATACCTCTTATATCATAGTTTTGAAAATGTTCGGAAGCAAAGAGAAGAGGGTATTGGGACCATCACTTTAGTGGTACACCTTGGACATATTCCATTTTTTGAAAAATCCCAAGGAAGGATTCCTTCCCTTAAGATATGGTACTAACCTATGTGAAGGGATAACACCTCGAGGAGTTGAGGAATTGTGTGCTAGATGTGTGCAAAAGTCAGATGTCTGCTATGTGGTGTAGGTAGTAAACTGTTACTAATCCTACTATGGATATAAAACACTTGATTGCAATAGTAAAAACTCCTTCAAAGATGAAAATACTTTAGAGATAGTGATCTCTAAGTCTTATCTTCAAGAACTTGAGACTCCTAGATAGTGATTTAAAAGGTTTTATAGATATATTAGAGATATAGATCTCTGGGAATAAGGGTATTTTGATAAAGATAATCGAAATTGCATAATAGTTGTAATGATGAATGAGTTGTGGTGGCAAAGGCACTATAACTACTTTAAAATTGAGTATTGGTTACATAAGATGCAACATTTTCATTGGATGTGATCACTATTACTAGGAGATATGTAAGTACCATCAAAGGACTTGGCATAGTCTCTCAGGAACAAAGTGACTAGTCATCTTACCAAGCTATTTTTCTAAATAGCTTATGATTGTCACGTGTCTGTGGGTTTAAAGATTATCCCATTAATTGATCTTTGTCTAGTGGGATATTATTAGACATGTGATCCCATGGCGAGCCATCATGAAATAAATGTTATTGCAAATATCATTCATTGATATGAAATGAAGAATAACTAATTTATATAATAGGTCCCTTTGTACAATTATGGTTATGTACTATGGCCATCTTGACGATCATATAGCTTTTGATTTAATTGTTGAATCACAGAGATTAGTTATCTAAAGAGTTATATGAGGAATCATTAAGCACCGTCAAATGACTATTAAGAGATGATCTCCAACTTGAGTATTAGATGTCAATCCTTTCTCTTTTGACTGATATTTGTCTGATCTCTTGATGTAGGGCCTCTACATAGGAATAGAAATTCGGAGGTGTCAGATAAGTTAGGTCAAAGAGTTGACATAGAGAGATCAAGATAACCATGTCCTTTGTCGTGTACTACCATGTTAGAGGCATGCATCCTCCGATCAGAGACAGATGTATTGCTATATATATGAGTATGTACATTTGGCAGACCAATAGGTTGACGATCTAATCAAGATCTATACATCGACAAGTTGGTGTGCATACAAGGGCATATGAGTAATATGATCTCTCAAAGGGATCATACAGGTTCATTACTGAATCTGAAGACATGAGCTCACTCATGAGATATTGGGAATCAAATTCTATGCACGATCATTTCGTTATGGAAGGTTGACTGAATTTATAGGTTTTATATATGGTTTTGGAAATTATATGATCAATACCTAAGTATGATATATGCTTTGATTGATACCAACTCCTAATGATTAAATGAGAAACTTAATGATAAAACCCTGAAGAAGACAGTCTAAATGAGATCTAAAGCTTTGGGTTTATTCTAGGTCTTCCAGTATGCAGGATGTACGGGTATTAGGAATACCTAAGGATGATGTGATCATAAACGATTGTATAACCATGACACTTCCATTCCAAGGGAAGATGAAATAGGTCTGGATTTTAGTGACTTCTCTCACTCGAGAAGTGATCTAATCTTAGTTCAAATATTAGACAGGGATCTAAATGTGATTCAGATGCAATGAGAAAATTAGATTTACGGCTTTGATTTAATCAAACATCTACGGGAGGTCCCTGAGATCTGGATTTTGAGATATGATCTCATGGAACGCACAATTACCATGTCCTTATCTCCAAGCATCCGCGAAGAAAGCGCATTGTTCTTGAAAGAGTTCAAGAATAATTCCATTGTTGATAATGTGTCTGAGCATTGAAGAAAATTGATAGTTAAATGTGATTTAATTATCATGAATAATATGAATTTGATTCATATTATTTGGCCATATAAGGAGAGTTATCTAAGATAATTAAATGTGATTTAATTATCAAAGATGTGAATAATGTGAATGTGATTCATGTTATTTGGGACATGAGAATGGAGATCAAGATGATTAAATATGATTTAATTATTAAGGATATGAATAATTTGGATACAACTATCCACATTATTTGTATATATTATAAATGTGATTTATAATATATTAGAGAGAGCTTATTGTAAATAGTATCTAGAAATTAATTGTTGATATGGATTGGATTCACGTTGCAAATTCATTGGAAATACAATTTACATTTTGTTTTGGATGTATGAATATGATTCACAATTATTCAATGGCATGATTGCAATATTCACAAAATTAGTTTGGAATTATTCTTGGTGAATTATCTTACAACAAAAGTTGTTGTAAATATATGAAGGATTACGTGAGATTTTATATCTCATATAATTAAAAGGCCAACACCTTCCATGAATGGAGGATGAACGACCACCCTTTTACTCATTCAAAGATTGGCCGTCCCCTCTATTTTAGGAAGGTGGGTGGTCTCCTTCTTAATCCTCATATCCTAATTGATTTATTTCAAATTACTTATATTGATTATTCAATATATTTAATTTATCTAAATTAATTGTTATTATATTTTTTACAATAAAATCATGGTCATAGAATAGAAATACAAATCAATCCCAACCATTGATTTTGCGTTTCACATGGATTGTGATCCATGGAATCCAAAAATATTATAAAAGAAGAGGAAACCCTATCTCTTTATTGGATAACAATTGAATATCCTCTCTCTCTCTCTCATATTCTTTACACATGCCTCCACTCTCCTTTCTTAGAGTGGTCGTACACCTTGAACCCTAGAGAGGGATGTCGTCGTCACGCCATTGTGTCGCCTCTTCAACAACTCGTAGATCTCTGTCTCCTCATGTGCACTTTGCTTGTGAAGAAGATGTCAGATCTTGTGAGGCGAGATCAGGAGACTCATCGCTTGGATCATCAGCATGGATTGCGAGGAGAATGCATTTCATCAATGCGATCGTAAGTGTCTCCTCTATTGGATCAGACTTTGGATAGGAGGTTTCTTCATTTAGAGATTTGGTCGCAACAATGCTTAAGGATGTAACCCTAATACCCATTTGTGGTTTAGATGAAATAATTAGAGAAGTGTTCTCGGGTCATGTGGCTTAATCACTTTAAAATTTTTAAATTTCGTTGCCCCAAGAAACTAGTGCGACTTGTCACTCTCAATCGCATATGAAGTGATCACGATGCTTATGTGATGTGCTTAATGTTCTTCCCATAACCTTCAGTGGCTTCATCTATTTAAAATTTTCTAAATTCCGCTACCCCATGAAACTAGTATGGCTAGTTGACTTAGATTATTCGATGCAATCTACATGCTTCAGTGATGCGCTAAGGCCTAAAACATAGCTTTAAAATGGTATTAGATCCTTGGTCAAAGGTTTTGGATACGATCCAAAATCCTAGATGAACGAGGATTTGTATATCGAATGCATGGGGATTCATTGTTTTGCATTTGATGCATGTTTCAAATTATTTTCGCTAAAGTAAAAAGGCCTTGATTATGCAATGCTTGGACGAATTTTTTAGTTAATAAAATGTATTGATAATGTTTAAATATGTCCTCAAAATAGTAGCCAATTGCTGACACCAAAGGTGCGTCATTTAAAATTCAAAAAGTTCTTACAATTACATTGTTTTTTCATGTATTCATGGATATGTAACAAATTATATTTGGTTAATTTCATAAAACATAAAATAAATATACTAATCAATTAGAAAATTAAATCACCAAAATGTACTATTTTATCTCACGTGATTCTGACAACTTGCTTATATTATTCACCATTCATTGTCGACTAAAAATATTATGAATTTATAATGATTAAATTATGCTTAATATTTACTTTGGAAATATGTGATTAAACATCACCTACCATTGAATGCATGTTTCATGAAAAAATACCGTAGTTTATTCTACAATAGTTGTAGGACAACTTTTACATGCAAAATCAAAATTTTGATTGAGATGACTACAAATTTAAGATCTCAAAATTGTTTTTAGATGGCTTAGATTTCTGAGAGATTACAATATAGTATAATGCCCATCATCAAAGGAATAATAGATAAAATCACAAGTACATTGATCTAACAATGATTTCTCTTGAGTCGTTATGGTTATGGTGCCTAGGTCGTGGACATGCTAATGGGTTACTAAATTGGAACCCTCCACAGTAATTAGAGTGGAAGCGCTTCCTATTTGCATTGTTTGTTCGACCTAGTTTGATCCATTTCGATGATAGGATGATAAGAGTAAATCAAATTGTACTCTAATTATTAAAAATCAAGAATAATACATACTTATGTTAGTATAATACTATATGGTAATATCAAGTAAACCCAAGTTGTTTTTTGGTTGATCGATTGGATTAATAAATGATTTAATATGATTAAATTAATTAGATCCAATTTAAATAAACAATCTATTATGAATACAGATGTAATTTCCTTGAAAGAATTAATTATGTGAATATAATTCATATGGGATATGGAGAATCATGTAAATGACATCCATGATCGCTCATCAAGATTATGGGTTCTGTCATCATGGATTGTTTGTTGGAGATGCATGTCGCGACCCCGATTCCCGGGCCATTGGATCCTCCAATATCCGGATCCGGTTACTCAGCAATAACTTATTCAGCAATCACAACTAACATTCAGAAACAGACTGCAAATAAAAATACTAAGAAGAAAGTATTTCAACACTTTTCCATTCACAAAATAAAGTTCAGATGATACACTGTCCCACTATAACCATTTACATGTACATTAGCTTGAAAGGAAAATATACAAAAGATTACTAACTACCTCAAAAAGTAAAGCTATTGTGGTTTGCTGGATGCCTAGTATGTAAGCTGGATGAATAAGTCCTTGCGATGGCTCACCGACACCTGTTGGGTTTTCCATAAATCATAGGATAAAAATTAGCGAATGCTAAGTAACGAAGAAGAGAAAAACAAACAAATTGTGTAATTTTGCAAAACTTGTTATCACAAAAGGGTTCATTCCTTCTTGTTAATTTAAGTCCTATTCCTTTCTATTCGACGTCAGGGATTAGTCCAGGGGAACCCCACCCTTCTTGGACTCCGAAGCTGTGGATACTTCGAGATTGGAGATTGCGTTGATCTTGGTAAGCTTATATCGTCGCACGTCGCCTCAACCAATCCTCCAATACTACCCTGACAATTTCCTTTTCTTTTATTAACTAGGATCTCAACCCTTAGCCTGGAAAACAAATGAGCACACCGTCCTCGAGGACTCAGTTGCTTAAAACCTCAAGCTAACATTTAATCATATAACCTAGCGGCTTTAAATACATATTATCGTGACCCAACCGCTATTGAACCACCCGTGCCTCCACATGACATGACCACATCTTCCATCGTTCAACCTGAAGATATTGGCTCCCGGTACCACGTGTTGCAAAACATTCATTTCGTGTGTACTTAACATAACAGGGCAACCGTGTACCACTTAGGTTGGGAAACACCAATACAGGTTCCTTCTGATAAACCTACAAGTTGCATGCCCGACCTGTAGTGTTACTCCCAGTCATCCTTAACGTGACACACACAATCCTTTTCAAGATCCAACTCAAACCACATCAATTCCCATGATGTAATTCTTTCGTTAAGTCTTCGATTTGTATAATCAGTAATAATTAGTATAGACCCACATATATATTATTCATATACATATATACTCGCATTATGCCTATTTTAACTCCCAAACCCTAACTTTCAAAGCCACCGCATCAATTTGATGCTTAAACCTTATTTTAGTGGGAATCACAAAGAAATTGTTCAGACTTTTTCAAAAACAGCCAAAATAAGGGTTCTTTATAGCGCAGAACATAAAATCAAGACTTTCAATAATCTCGTTTGAAAATCCGTCAGCAAAAGGAAGGATTTCGTTACCTAATCGAGCTCTCTCTCGTGTATGCAAGGCTTTATCGTGTTTCATTTTTAGAAAGGCTATTTTAAGGCTCCTGAAAATATCGAATTTCATTTTCCTAACAAAAACGCTAAGAACATGTCAAGAACGCGAAGAACGAATGAAGAACGTGAAGAACACGAAGAACGCCAAGAACATATTTTCTCTTAAAATTTCGGCAGAGTTTTCCCTTATATCGGGACATATTTCTCGGAAAATTTCGGTAGAGTTTCCCCTTATATCGGGACATATTTCTCGGAAAATTTTGGCAGAGTTTCCCCTTATATCGGAATATATTTCAAAATAAAAACGAAAAGAGTTTCCTCTATAAAATCAGTCGAGAGGAAAATAACAACGAAACTGAAAGAATATACTCAAACAATAAGAGATTAAGAATCGGTAGACACCACGCATCTTAGGGGAGTGAACGTGTGACGAATCAAAGGGTCACTGACGTGCATAGCTGCCCGCACCTAAGTAGGGTATTACATAGATTTCTCCATTAAAATAATTATAAAAGTATAATAGAAAGAATAGAAACATAAATGATGGAGAATCGGTAGACACCACGCGTCTTAGATGAGTGAACGTGTGACGAATCACAGGGTCACTGACGTGCATAGCCGCCCGCACCTACATAGTTTGTTACACAGATTTCTCCTCGAGCCACAACAGGAAAACGAATCGAAAAGAAAGATGAATCAAACAAAACTTGCAAGAACAAGAGGATGAATTGAAAGCCTAGCTTACGAAGCAAACTAAGAGAGGATCATACCTTTCTCCTCCTCGTTCTCCCGGCAGCGCTTCGCTAGCGCTCCTTCCTCGCCTCCCACTCCTCCTTCTGACCTCTCGACCCTATCCCTTAGGTGGCGGTGGTAGCGGAAATTGTAGAGAATGAATGGTAGGGGGGTCTATTTATAGGCTCGCGAAAACCACTAACCATGGTTAGAAAATCATGGTTTAGACCTTAACCACGGTTTAGCAGCCCATGGTTTTGGCCCATGGTTTTAGCCAAAACTTTACCCAAACTTGGGACCTAAGTTAGAACATTCTAGATGATTCTAGATTGGCTAATGATGCTTAATTAACACTAATCGTGATTAACTTTCACTAATCGCGATTTAACTTCTGCGGCTTACGTTTATCTTTTACTAACTATTGATTAGTGTTTGCTAATGATCATTAGCGGTTTTCAATCCGTCATTAGTTTCTTTAATCATGTTTAATTAGTCTTAATGACAGTCATTATGGGTTAATGATATCTTAGCCTTCCTTCTCTTTATTCCGAAAATCATAACAATCCGAAACGAGGTCCGATTCACACGAAATAAATTTCGTTGGTTTTCTCTTGACGAGTCGGATCTTATTATATAGGATCCGATATGCCAAGTTCAAGGCTTTATAATGCATGTCTGAAATGACAGCTCTTACATACAAGCTCACATGGATCAGGCTATTTGCTTCTCTAAAGAGTAAGGTTGTATGTGTAGTGACTTCAATATTGTTTCCTCACATTATTGGGGCAATATTGGATTACGCATAGTGAGTGATATTCCCGTTGATGGTTTATTCAATTAACCATGGGTCAACGTCACCTTAGAAGTTGTGGGTCTAGATGTTAAACACCGATTTGGGAAATGCAAGTTGGACTTGCAAGGCGGAATGAGCTCCCTCTTCTTTTTATCTGAGTTGCAATTTCTCATATGATTGGGACGTAGCAAAGGTAGAAAGGAGATCCCAGATCTTGCTAGAGATATAATAGTAAGTATATCTCTTTGTTTGAAAGTGAATAAGAGAATGAAATTATAGTATTTAAAAAGCAAGATAACTTATATAAAAATCCTTAATCAAAGTAAAATATATTTATGTAAATTATCTTATTTCAGATTACTTTCATTAAACCTACTCAAAATTATACTCAATCATAACTAGTATAATATCAAAACTGGATCTATGATCAAGATGTTGTAATTGCCATTGAACACATAATGTATGTGGTTGTAATGTACAAGTTTCCTCGTAATAATGAGGATTGACAATTAAAAATACAATATGACAATAAACTAGAGTTTGTGTGTTTCTACAATCTTGATCTATCATAAAATGTGCTTTGGAAGTATCAAGTCGATGATGATTATAACTATCAAAATCCTTATAAAACTAAAGAAGATTTTTTGGAAAAAATGCGTGCCCTCAACATTTAATCATGAACGACATGGTTCATTGTATTATGTAAGATGGTAGCTCCATAGGAGATGATGCACTCAAAATGTTTCAATACCTACCTTAACCAAAGTCTTTAAGAGATAAGATGAATGTAGATATGATGAGTGTTATCATTCTACTATCTATACTCTAATCATTCATTAGGCTTCATAGTATTCATATTGTATGAATAGAATGAGACATGTATAAATGTTGAAATACTCTTATATTGAAGTCCGTTGAGGACAAGTTCAACTTAAGACATCCTTTATATTAAGCAAATGATGTTTATAGATTAGGAAAGCACGGTGGAAGCATGGCTCGGACCCAAGTAAGAAGGAAAATCAATGAAATGACAGTACTTCTTGACTTCCATACATATGACATCCAAAGATTTGAGTGAATATCAATACTTCAATAAATTGATATAATGATAGTATGACTATAAGGACTATCCAAGATCCTTAGAAAAGGAATCAAATAATACATAGGCATATTCTACATCTACGTATCATCGTTGAAATCAACTTACTTAATAGATAAGATTCAAAATCCGATAATTGTATATCATTCTTCTAATAACACTTGTAAATGGTAGCATATGTTTTAGAAGACTAGAAACCTTGATATTAAGGTTCGATAGTCATCCACTTGGGAGTTGATGCTACAATCTCCATTTGATAGCATATTTTCAGTAGGAGAGATCTTAGTCTTAGAGAATGTCTGTATAACCTAGATATTAGAATGCATTCTTTATTTATTTCTAAATTTCTTGGAAATAAAAACATATTCTAGAATACCTATCATAAGGAGTTATGATGGATATATTTAAGATAGTAATCTAACATCTGAAGGACTCTACTAAATTAGGATATTAATGAATGTTTCATTAACATTCTAATATTAGAAATCAAACCTTAAAAGATCAATAGAAAAATGAAGATCATCTAACAGTGATCTGACATCCAGAATAGGACATATGTCTATTGATAAGTTCAATAAACTAGTGAGAGAATGAACTTTAGATTATCTGAAAGTCCAAAGCTTACATACTTATGAATTATGTATTAAAACTTAAAATGGTTGATGCACCCTTCTCAAAGAATGGTGTAAGATGTCAAGGTATTCAAAACCTCGTACATATTGATGTATGAGGACCCTCTATACCATAACGAACATTAATAACATGTGATATCTATTAATGATTATTCATGGTATGAAATTTCTTCTTTACCCATTATAAATCTTTGAAATGTTCAAAGATTTCACAATTTCGGTTGAGAACCAAAGTTAAAAGGATGATGAAAAGAATTTGATCTGACCAAGGTATCCAGTACCTATAAGATAAATTTAAAAGAATGCCATATAGGGAAAGGGATGTTGTTTCTATCTCACTCCTCCTAATTCACCTCAATTCACTGAAGTTGTAGGAATATAGAATTAATCATGTGTGACATGAGTTGATCAATGATGAATCTTAGCATAATTACCTCTTAATTAGTTTCTAGATATATATTAAGTAGAGACTGCAATATATATCCTTGATAAGATTCCATACAAATATGAACCAAAAACCTCTCGTGAGCTATGGGTCAGAACCAAGCTTACTGTCAGACAGTGGAGGATTTAAGGGTTGCTTGGTCCATGAAATAACATGGATGCAAGAAGGCTAGAATGTTGCACTTGAGAGTGATACTTCATTAGGAATATAAAGGATGGTATCGGATACTTAATTTATGACCTTGAAATTCTTCAAATATTTCATCTCTAAGAATATTATTCTATGAGGATGACTTTCTTGGGAATCAAGATAAGAATGAAGTGAAGGGACCCATTAAATCTTAAGTGGATAATACGACTCCTAGAATCATAAACTAAAAGGAAAATTAATAATGAAATACTCATACATATTCAAATCAGTTTAAGGGTGGTAAGACCACCTAGAGGGTATAGATTCCATGTGTTAGAGAAATCGAATAATGATCGAACTTAAGATGATGAAGCTTCTAAAAATCATGACATGGAAAGATGGATGTTAGCAATAAAGTCTAAAGTAGACTTCATACACAAGCATTGTGTATGGGACCTCAAGGATCCACCTATATGAGTCAAAACTATTAGGTGTAAATGCATCTTCAAGAGAAAGAGGGAACCTGGTGAGAAGGTAGAAACCTTCAAAGCACGACTCATAAAGAGAAAGAAGGAACCTGATGAGAAGGTAGAAACCTTCAAAGAACGGCTTGTAAAGAGAAAGAGGGAACCTGATGAGAAGGTAGAAACCTTCAAAGCCTGTCTCGTAGCCAGGAGCTATTACACAGAGAGAAGACATCGCTTGCAATGAGACTTTCTCCACAGTGTCCATTCTTAAACCCATCTGAACATTTCTAACTAAAGCTACACAACTTGACTATGACATATACAATACGGAAGTTAAGATTGCATTCTTCTATGACTACGTCAACGAAGATATTCATATGAAGTACCCTCAGGGCTTCATAGTTGAGGAAGGCAAGGTGTGCAAGCTAAAGAACTCCATCTACATACTCAAATAAGTTTATTGTAGTTGAAAAATCAGATTTGATGAAATTATAAAAGTTTTGATTTCAAATAGAATCTTGATGAACCATGTGAAGCTTAGTAGGAATACCATTGTGTTCAAATGTAGTAAAAATCCTAATCATTTGGAATCATATAAGGGTGATAATAAGTCTTTTTATAATCTAGATGTTCCATATCTTGAGATGAAAGATCTCAAAGATACCTCTTAGATCTTAGTTTTGAACTTGTTCAGAAGCAAAGAGAAGAGCGCATTGGGACCATCACATTAGAGGTACATCTTGGATATATTCTATTTTAGAAAAATCCAAGGAATGCTAACCTATCTTAGGGGATAACATCTCAAAGTGTTTGATGATATGGATGCTAAAGCTGCTTGTCCTTGTGAACCGGTTACGAGAAGCTTGGTGTATGCTAGATGTGTACAAAAATCAAATGTCTGCCATTAGGGATGAGCATATTTTGGGTCAGCTTGATAAATCTTGAGCCCGACACAAGCCCAAATGATAAACGGGCGGGCTTAGTATTGATTTTTTTTCTCATTACAGTTTTTAAGATGGGTTCAGGCTAGCTTGGGCCTGAGCCTGAAGCCTGTGGGCTGGCCCGAGTATAGGCCCAAGTGTAGGCCCGTGTATAGGCTCAGGATTTTTTCCATCTGTAATTTCTGATTTCTAATATCATAATGGATCTTCCTTTTTAAATCGTCGTTATTCTATGTTATTTAGACGTCAACTATTTTCATGTTTTGAAGAAATGCATATTCAATATGTAAATTTGCAAATTAAATGTGTATTGTATTCCTGTTTAAAATATTTTTTTAATATAGTGGGTCAGCCCGACCCAGCCGACCCATGTACTTACAGGCCGGGCTAGGTATTGGGACGCAATTTCATAAATTTGATGGCTTAGGCCTGGCCCGCAAGCCTGAACCGGGCTCAGGCCAGGCTAGGTTGGGCCCAGCATGACCCGGCTCGATGCTCATCCCTATCTGCCATCCAGTGGGAGTAGTAATCTGTTACTAATCCTACTACAGATATAAAACACTTATTTGCAGTAAATAAAAATGCCTTCAAAGATAACTGAACTTTTGAGATAATGATCTAAAATTCTTATCTTTAAAAACTTTGGATTTTATCAATAGTGATCTAAAAGGTTTTACCTCTAGATGCCTTATAAGACTTGAGACTATGTCCAAGTCTAAGGAGATAGAGATCTCCATGCATAAAGATATTATAATAAGGATAATAGAAACTTATTATTGGTTATAATAATTGTAATGATTATTGATTTGTAGTGTCAAAGACATTATAACTATTTAACAAGATTCATTATTGGTTGCATAAGATGCAACATATGCATTGATGCGAGCATTGTTACTAGGAGACATGCATGTACCATAAAAGGACTTGGCGTAGTCTCTCGGGAAAAGAGTGGTTGGTCAGCTTACTAAGCTATTTTCCTAAATAGCATATGGTTATCACAAGGGTGTAGGTTTACATATTTGCTCATTAATTGCTCTTTGGGTTAGTGGGTGTTTGTTGGACATGTGAGCCCACGAAGAGCTATTATGCAATAAATGTTATTGCAAATCATTCCCTAATATAAAATAAATAATAACCATTTTCTTAATAGGTCCCTCTGTACAATTAAGGTTATTTACCATGTCCATCTTAATGATCATGCAGATGTTGATTCAAATGTTGAATCATAGAGGTCGGTCCTTGGATGGTATCTAAAGAGTTAGATTGAGGACTCATTAAGCACCATCAATGATTGTTAAGAAAGGATCTCTAGTCTTAGAAGGAGACGACAATCCTTCTCTAAAGGTTGATATTTGACTGATCTCTCAATACAGGTCTTCTGCATAAGAATAGATATTCAGAAGTGTTAGATAAGTTAGGACAAAGAGTTGACTTAATGAGATTGAGATAACCAAGACCTGTGTCATATACTGTCATGATATAAGCACACATCCTTTGAATGGAGACAAATGTGTTACTATATATCTGAGTATGTACATTTATTAGATCGATAGGTTGATGACGTAATCAAGGTCTGTACACCATTGAGCTGGTGTGCATAAGAAGGCATATAACTAATACGATCTCTCAAAAAGGATCATACATGTTCATTACTGAACCAGAAGATACGAGCTCACACATAAGATATTGGGATCAAATTCCATTCATGGTCATCTCACTTTGGAAGCTTGATAGACTTTATAAGTATGATATATGCTTTTGGAAAGTATATGATTAATACCAACTCCTAATGATCTGATGAGAAAATTAATGATAAAACCCTGAAGAAGATAGTTCAAATATGATATAAAATTTTGGGTGTAATATATGTCTTCTACTATTCATGATGTATGAGTATTAGGAATACTCGAGGGTGATATGATCATAAATGATTGTATATTCATGACACTTCCATTCAGAGGGAGTGATGAACAGATTTGAATTTTAATAACTTCTCTCAGTAGATTAGTAAACTCATCTTGGTCTAAATGGTGGACATTGATCTGAATATGATTCAGATGCAATAAGAACATTAGATTGATGTTTTGATTTAATCAAACATCTGTGAGACATTCCCGAGATATGGATTTGAGAATTTGAGATGATCTTAATCCAAGTAATTATACATGGAATGTGTAATCACCATGTCCTTATATCCAAGTATCCGCAGAGAAAGCACACTATTGAAAGCGTTCAAGAATAATTCAATTGTTAATAAATGTATTTAAGCAATGGGAATTAGATAATTAAATATTATTTAGCTATCATAAATAATGTGAATATGATTCATATTATTTGAACACATGAGAATTGACATCTATGATAATTAAATATAATTTAGTTATCAAATATATGATTAATATGGAGATTATTATATATAATAATCATAAATATTATAGAATGTAATTTATAATATAATGTATATAGATATTTTTAAATAGGATTTACGAATTAAATTTTGACGTGAATTAGATTCACAATGTACAATTAAATATAAATGTAATTTACATTTTATTGGATGGTTGAATTTGATTCATAATTATAAATTATTTGCAATTGTCATAAATAATTTGCAATAATTATTTGGTTATAATTTGTTGACAAAAGATTTCATGAAATAAGAATTAGTGTAATAAGATTACGTTAGGATTGGAAGAGCTTTCTCTCTCCAATCTGGGGTGGTCGTCCACCTTGATTAAAAGGGAAGAATGTTTTCTCCTTTCCCTTTTAATGGAAGGTGAAGTCTTAGTCATATTCCATTCATGAGAATCTTGATTTAATTGAAACTAAATATGTTAAGATTATATACAATATATTTATTTTCTTTTAAATTAAATTAGTTGTTGTTGCATTTTTTTGCAGCAAAATCTCAACAATTGACTTCAATTTGGAGTGCATCTCCACCATCCAATTTAATATAAAAGAAAGAGTAGACCTAATCTTTTCTTTTACACAACACTCCTACAATTTCAAGAGCAATAAACTCTCTCTCTCTCATACATCTCCATAGCCCTCCCTCTCTCAAACTCTAGTGGTCATCCACTTTATGGTTGTTGTGAGCATCACTGTCATCACAATGCTGTTGTGCTACCTGATTGACTACTTCTAGATCTTCACCCTTTTTAGTGCATCTTTCTCATGAGGAAGAACATCGATTTCATGCGATAAAATTAGGAGACTCCATGCTCAAATTATCAACTCAGATTATGGGATCTTTACATGTCATCTACACGCCCATAAATGTTTTTCTGTCAGAACAGACTTGAGGCATGAGACTCTCTTACTTTAGAGATTAATGATCGTAGTCACGCTTCAAAAGGTATTTTTTAATCATTTTGTGATATTGATGAAATGATTTGAGATGTTTTCTCATATCATGTGGTTTCATCTATTTTAAATTATGGTGTCCCATGAAACTAGAATGATTAGTTGACTTAGATCGTATTTAATGCAATCTACACGATTCTGTGATGTGCTAAGGCCCAAACCCTAGCCTTTAGGGTAGCTCTTTCTTCCTAACACTGTGGTAGGGTGGCTCCACCTCATGGGTAACCTTTTTTTGTTATTAGAGGGAATCTGTTTTGATACCATGTGTAACATCTCGGGCCCTAAGCCCTATTTATTATCGAGTATTATTGGTCCATACAACTTGTTGGGCTAGGATTGAACTGGATCCCTTGATTACAACCCAAAATTCTTGAACTCAGGTTGACTAGTAGAAACCCCCACTACTTATAAACTACTACCACACTTTTATGATTACTAGATGTGGTACTTATGTTTGGAGTGCTACATCTTATATGGACACCAACATGTTGGTATATGAACCTTGTATACGTCTTCAACCTAACGGCATGCCTAATGTATGTACTTGGATATAAAGAAGTATAGTAAAATATGTCTCTAGTCAAAGGGTGTATGCTTGATTGTGACAATTATGATTCAGGTCTTAATTTATCTCGACCTCATCAACTCAACACTTTAACATAGCTTCTTTGATACCACTTGATCTCTATTCTTATGCAGAGATACGTCTAGAGTTCAATCAAAAATTAGCTTTTAGAGAAAGTTCGCTATCTATTTTCCAGACTAGAGATACTCCTGAATATCAAATGATGCTATCAGTTGTATCCTCAATCTAACTCTTTAATTAATAATTACACATTATTCAATATAGAAATGATGCATAACCCTAATTGTACAAAGGACCTTTAATTAAATGCAAATACAAATGTTCAATTCACATGAGAAAGCAATAAGTTTTAATGTATTAATGGATTGCCAAGAGATTGCTAGTCCAACAAAGTTGAGGGAGACTATATATGCCACATATAGTGACTTAGATAATGAGATATAATATGTTGTTTCCAGATCTACAAGACCTCTCAGAGATGATTGATAAATCAAACATTATACTCAATCTTCTCATTACATCCAAATCACATTCAAATTAATATCCAAACTTTGGGCTAAGATTGGATAACCAGTTTACTTATTGGAGTCACTAAAAATACAAACAGATTTTGTCACTCCTTTTAATGGAAGTGTCATGGTATACAATCGATTAAGATCATATCACCTTTGAGTAATCCTAGTACACAAACATCATGTATATTAGAAGACCATGATTAAACTCGAATTTCAAATTTCATTTGAAATGCCTCTTTCACAGGTTTATAACTTTCTTATTTATCCATTGGGAGTTCGTATCGTTCATATTCTTTCTAAAAGCATATATCATACCTTTAAATCTTGTCCTACTTGACCATAGATTGATTTTTTTGTCCCAATATCTCATAAGTAAGCTCTTGTCTTCCAGTTCAGTAGTGAACTTGTATAATCCCTTTGAGAGATTGTATGACTAATATGTCTTCATATGTAGACCAATGTGCCAGTGTATAGACCATGCCTAGGTCATCAACCTAATGGTTTGCGAAATGTACATACTCGGACAGTAACACATTTGTCTACGGTCAGAGAATGTATACATATAGATGATAATATATGATGTAGTTTTTAATTATTTCGATCTCGCTAAATCAACTATTTGACTCAAATCATCTGACACCTTTGAATATGTATTCCTATGCGGAGGACCTACATCACATGGTCGGTGAAACAGCCCTAAATTCTGAAGGCCAACTAAATCCTAGATGATGAATGATTATGGATGAAAGTTGATGGGACTTGGAAAGTCATTAAGTAACTAAGTGGAGGTTTGTGGCCAAAATGTGATTAAATGGTTAAGTGTGATGAGTGAAGGATCACTATTCATAGGTGGGCCCTAAGTGCAAATTTGAGAAGATTGTGGGTTTGGTGTGCAAATTACCCAAGTAATCATATAACCACCCCCTTATTCTCAAGTGGAGTCCACGCCCTCTCATTCCCTTCTCCTCTCCTTCTTGTTCTTGAGAGCTCCATGGCCGACCACCCCTTCTTCTCCACCTTCTCTCCTTGATCCACCACCCAAATCTCAACCAAATTTGAGTTTCAAGAGCTCAAACTAAAGCTGGGAGGAAGGTGCTTCTTCTCCACCAATTGTATGTTGAGTCCAAGGCCAAGCTCGGATCAAAAATCAAGCTTTGAAGGCTGATCAAGTGGTTGTTCTTCACCTTGTTCTTGAGCTCGGTTTTGAGGTACAAATTATACCCCTCTTTGCTGCCATTAAGATGGAATTTTCTCCACCCTATGAGCCTTGTGTTGAGCTGCTATATCAAGGTTTTGATTGTGATTCTTGATGGACTTTGTTTTGGTTTTGGAGTGGCTTTTGATGGACAGTTTTGGGGATTTTCAGATCTGTGTATGCTTGATAAATCCGAGTTTTTGGCATGGTTTGGGGGAAATTCTTGAGCTCTTTTGTTGGCATTTGATTGCTGTTAGATCCTCCATCATTTTGGCTTTAGATACATATGCAAAATTCGGATTTTTATGATGATTTTGGGGGATTATGGATGATGTTCATATGGACCTGTAGCTGAAATTCAGATCTGTGTTCTTGTGATTTGCATGTGTTGATGCATGTTTTTTGTATGATATAAGGGCCAATTTCGAGTATCCTTGATTGTTGATCTTGTCTCCATTCTATTGGCCTTTTATCAATGTCTTAAATATGGATTTGAAGTTGATTTTGGGAGTGTTTTAACTATTGTTATAGTGCAGTTGAACAAGTTTCAGATTCTGTGATCTTATCCTTTGAATTTATTTTTATATATGATGATGGGATGATCCAAGGGGAAACCTATGTGACTTTATTACTGGATGAATGGTAAATACAATATCATTCAATCCATGCTTTTGATTCAAGTTTGGAAGTGTTTTTGAGGATGAATTGGTTGCTGAATTATGGACTGCTTATGCAAAATTCAGTCAGCCTCTGTGCATGTTTGCTTCTCTAACATGCTTTCCTTGTGTTTTTTTTAAAAGCCCCGCATCCTTGAGTTCTCATCATATTGATCATGGGTGATTACATGGTGACTTGATCCCATAGAGGAGATGACTTTAGAGTCATTTAACTGGATGCTTTGGACTAATAGTTCACTGAAAACATTCGGTTTTACATGCATGTTTTTCCTGTTAAATGTTGGGATTTTGGGTATGTTTTAGACACGAGATTGATGTCACTTAAACATGGATTAATGATGGTTGATGTTATGATTTGAAGCCCTAAAAATGCATGAGGAATTGAGGGGATTTGGGCCTTGAACTGTGAAGTGTTTTCTGTTATAATGTATATTATGTGCATGATTTAGTTGCTGAATGCTGCATGTGTTGAGGCATGTAATGACCTCTTAATGAACCCTTATTGTTGGACTTTAAGGACTAATTGATACTTTAGTATATGAAGATGAATCACATAAAATTGTATGAGTTTTGAAAGAACTTAAGTACCTTGAACTGTGAAGTGTTTCTGTTATACTATGCACTATGCGCATGATTTAGTTGCTGAATGTTGCATGTTTTGGAGGCATGTAATGACCCTTGAAATGATGAACTTTAAAAGTATTATTATGCTTTAATCATGAATAGTGAACCCCATAAGATTGTGTGATAAACTTAAGAAATTATAGGTGCTTTAACTACTGAGAATATAGCTATGGACACATGCAATTTCTAATGTTGTTATATGAATGAATTGGATTATGTAGAAACCCGCTTCAAACCATATATGAGTTGTGTCTTAGTCTTGTTTGATGATTACAAATATGGACTGGAATCCCTCGATATTAAATTTTTGGACTAAGAACACACCGAGGATGAGCTTTGCCATTGACTGTACACTCACATGACATTATGGCTGAATTGTATGTTGAACTTGGGAGTGCAATCACCTTATAGTAACCATGAGTTGTTCCTTACTTAACTCCATGATAAAGACATTAAGCCCCCCCCCTTACATTTCTAAATATAAAGAGTTTTAGTGTGATGTTTGTATGAACTATGGAGTGTGAGGTAAATAGGAAATTTCACATATGAAAATAAGACTGTATATGGGACTTGTCATCTGATCCTACGTCAGCTAAGGAGTCTAACTCCTCCAAACTGTGAATTAACTTCTGGTACCTTAAGACCTTAAAATCTCTAAATAGCCAGATCTTGTATGTGTGTGAATCTTGGGAAATATAGGAAAGAAAGATGTGACAAATCTAGTAGTCAGTGATCCTAGGATAAGATGTTCATCAGTAAGAGATAAGAGAGAGACTAATAACAGGAATGTATCCCTAACCTTGGATCAATTGAGGTTTTTATAAAACAAGTTCGGGTCTAGGACCGATAATTTGTAGATGTGCCATAAGTCACAGAAATCGTAGACACTTAGTGTGAAACATGAAAATAAATGAAATGGTGATGTCACATGTGGCCAGTCGTGGAGGTTTATACTCCGACTGTGCGAGGGTGCGATGATCCTCACCTGAGCAGGAGATGAGGTGGCTCAGGCTTGGGTAGCGGACACTGAGATCATGGGTCTAGGATCCCAGTCTTCTGTACTTGTTTTCTTCGAGACGGCTCGGTTTTTACGCTTCTTTGGGATCCACGAGTTGTCTAGACCATTCAGCTGACCCGTTGGTTTTTCTTAGAGAGCCTAGGTTGGGGGTTATCCGCAGTTAGTTACGAGCTCGTCTGGTTTTTACTTAACTCTTCTCCTCTAGAAGTTGAGCAACGAGAGAGGAAGTCAGGTCCGGCATGCTTGCCTCTTCTTTTTCCTGCTTCTAGTGGCGTAGTAGTCGTACTACCACTGCCTTTCCCTTGGACCACATTCCACTGGGGTTGGCGAGACAGACGAATCCCTTCGGGGGATTCCTCACCTCAGAAATTAATCTACCTTTCTGCCAGGTTTGTGACCTGGTGATGGGGTAGTGGTCAGTAGACATGTGACAGTTCACCAGCTGCCCAGTTAAGTTGTAGTTCCATCAGTAGACATCGATGATTTCATTATTACCTTTCCGTCAGGTTTGCGACCAGGTGATGGGGTAGTGGTTAGTAGACACTGATGAATCCTTTAATTACCTTTCCGTCAGGCTGTGACCTCGTGATGGTGTAAGAGATGGGTGACTTTCCTCTATCTGCCTAGTGACAAATTTTCCACTAAGAGACTAGTGACGACATGTAACGTTAGTAGAGACTAACGAGGGTTGGGTGTTGAGAAAGTTTTGAAGTCGTTTCCTCTTGTACATCGTCGTAAGGGAGCTATCATACGTATCGAACGAGAATCAATGAGAGTTGAGAGAGAAACTAGAAGAAGTGTTGGGAACTTAGTTAGGATGCAAGGTACCATCGCATGCCTACGGAGGCACCCCGACCCTGAGGCGTACACCAGACCTCAGTGTCATAGTGTGAGGTTCAACTTGGGCTTTGAAGTCCTACTCGGATATCGAGGTCCTAGCCAGACCAAAATCACAGACTTACTTCTAGGCTTGAGTTATTGCTTCGTTAGTTCCATTGAGCGAGGGAGACACGGTGTGGTAGTGAGCGAGTTTGTTCTTCTTGTTAGCCTTCCAAAAGCAAGTAAATAACTTAAAAAAATCAATTAACCCACTTTTACTTGCTAGTTCTTCTTTTGTCCACTACAGTTTACCTTTCTGTTTTTCTAGTTGTTTCTAGTTTTTTTTCTTACTACTTTCCTTAGTAGAACTGTGTAGAATTTGTACTTGACAATTTTGTGACAGATACTTGCTTGTCCCCCTTCTACTTGTGGCAGACAAGGGTCTGGCGACCAAGTAGCGGATGTAATTTGGGCAGCAGTTGTTTCTTTTTGGAGGTTACACTTTCAGAGCAAGTATATCTTTTGGAGTTCATTTGTATAGTTGTCTGTTGTGCTCTCCTCTGTAGCCTTATTTTTGGGATATATATGTATATTGGGTGTTGTGAAAACCCAACATGTTTATCTGAATGAAATGAAAAAGAATGGATACCTTGTTGTTCAGTTCTGGTGCATTGTTACTTCCGCTTTTAGTTTTCTCGTGGTTGCTTGTTTAGCCAAAATAAATCATGTGAATGTCATGTTTAAAAAGTGAAAAATTTCCCCAGGTTTTCGTAACAACGAATTAACTCTAAGATATTAAGTAGGCGAATGGCGTATTTGACGGGTAACCTAAGGTCCTCGGGAGGAGGTCGTGACAGGTTTGGTATCAGAGCAGAGTTACCCTAATACACGTATACGCATAATGTAATAGCTTGAGTTTCGAATAGCGAGAGTCTTTTGACTTCTCATGAAGCCGAATGGGAAATTTTAGACATTCATAGGATGTATGTGACCACAAATCACCAGAACATTTCATTCATATAAGTATCCGAAGAGGAGAAATAGTACAACTGATTAATTCTTAAAGTGTGCTTAACTATGCTATGATCCGATACAGGGAGGATTAACATGGCACCACAAGTAGCTCATGATCAGTCAGGAGAGATGGCGCAGGTGCTAGACGCACTCACTGATGTTTAACAGAGACAGGATTAGATATTTGCTCAGCAGGCTGAGTTGGCAGAGTGACAGACTGGGATGGATCTGAGAATGGAGGAGCTGTCTGACTGCTCATACCACCCATCCAGGGATGAGACCGTTAGAGCTGAGCATCTATTCTCTGAGGAGACTTACCAACATTCTGAGTAGAAATTTCGAGGGAGTCAGGAGCCGACAGAGCTGAGGTAGGCAAAGGGCCTGTAGCAGGATCAGAGGTCACAGGGTTTGTTCTTCCTACTGCACCAAGACACCATGATGTTTTCACATCCTACCAGAGAGCTGGAGTACCCAGGTTCCAGGGCACGGGTACATCTGACGAGGATGAGCAGTGGCTCAGGACGGTGACGAAGGTGTTCAGGATGATTCAGGCACCACCAGAGTCGTGGTTACCCTTTGCTGAGTTTTCACTTACTGGGTTTGCAGAGTGCTGGTGGGAGGCCACTGTGTTTGAGATGGGGCGTGTGCCGACCTGGACAGACTTTGAGATCCACTTCAGAGCCCACTTCTTCTCAGGGAAGTGGAGAGAGACACAGCGCAGGTTGTTTGCAGAACTGAGACAAGGCAGGATGACAGCTCGAGAGTACTTTGTGCACTACACAGAGTTATCATGCCACACATCTTCTGCAGCTGCGTTTTCCAGATGAGAATCTGGAGAAGTTTGTTCGTGGCATGAGGGAGGATGTTCAGGAGAAGTTGGCATGGCTGAAATTGACTACCATCGTTGAGGTTACTGATGCAGCAGAGCAGATTAAGGACATCCGCGAGAGACATTTTGGGAGTACTTTCAAACCGCCACCGGTACCACAGAGGTCGTCTGGACCTATTCGGCGACAATTCTGACCACAGCGGTCAGCACGACGCTTTCTTCTGACAGGGATGGCTTCTTCTGGCAATGTTCGCTCGACCCCCACGATTACTTTGGGAGGAGCACTGACCAGTAGAGGTTTTGAGGCAGCGCGGCCATCTGGGTCGCAGAGGTTTGGAGCACAGAGCACGAGACCCGCAGAGAGTGCTGGTCCATCTTCTATGCCGAGCAGGGCGATCAGGTGCTACCAGTGCCAACAGGTGGGACATATCAGGTCCCAGTGCCCACAGCTACAGGATCCACCACCTCCACCTCCATCGCGTTCGAGAGTTACCGAGAGGAGCTCTCGGTACAGAGGTCAGCTGAGACCAGCTCAGAGCGCAGCAGGATCCAGTGTCGGATCTATGCGGTAGGGACAGATTCACACAATTACAGTTGAGAAGGCACGGTCTGCGGCCACGGTCGTGAAAGGTATGGTTTCAGTTTGGAGCCATCCTTTCCACGTGTTGTTTGATTCCGGTGCTACCCATTCGTTTCTTGCTGTGAGGCTTCTAGCTACATTGGGTAGAGTCGTGGAGGATGTAGATCCTCCATTTCATATCCGAGGGCCAGGAGGACAGTTGTTCATGATTTCAGAGATAGTTAGAGGGCTACCAGTGTCCATAGGTGGTCACGAGATGACTGCGGACTGCCTTCTACTACAGCTTGATGAGTTTGACATGATTTTGGGCATGGATTGGTTGTCTACACATCACGCCTTAGTCGACTGTTAAAGGAAGACTGTTGTCTTCCGAATCCCCGGCTTGACAGAGTTCACTTTTGAGGGGACATTGTTGGACTCAAGGATGGAGTATATTTCAGTGCTGAGAGCACAAAGACTGGTTGATCAGGGATGTGACACTTTTCTGGTCTTTGTTCAGGAGGTTACAGATAGAGAGCCGATGTCTCAGGACATTAGAGTTGTGTTGGAGTATCCTGACGTGTTTCCTGAGGAGTTACCAGGACTACCTCCAGTTAGAGAGATTGAGTTTGAGATCTCGTTACTTCCCGATATGCAGTCGATCTCCATGGCTCCGTATCGCATAGTACCCGCAGAGCTGAGAGAGCTGAAGGTGCAGCTACAGGAGTTGCTTGACTTGGGATTTGTGAGGTCGAGCCCTTCACCTTGGGGCGCTCCTATACTCTTTGTTCGGAAGAAGGATGGAACCATGCAGTTGTGCATTGACTACAGATAGTTGAACAAGAGGACGGTGAAGAACCATTATCCTCTGCCATGTATTGATGATCTATTTGATCAGCTACAAGGATCTTCGGTGTTCTCAAAGATCGACCTCTGTTCGGGTTACCATCAGTTGAGGATTCGGGAGACAGACACCCTGAAGACAGCCTTTCGGACACGGTATGGCCACTACGAGTTTGTAGTGATGCCATTCAGACTGATGAATGCCCCCGCGACATTCATGGACATGATGAACAGAGTATTCTGTCCTTACATGGACAAGTTTGTTGCGGTGTTCATAGATGACGTGCTAGTTTACTCGAAGAATGAATGTGAGCATGAGAACGACTTGAGAGAAGTGCTTGGAACTTTGAGAGAGCATAGACTGTATGCCAAGTTGAGTAAGTGTGAGTTTTGGCTACCTTAGTTCTCATTCTTGGGACACGTAATCTCAGGAGCAGGAGTCGCAGTGGACCCTGCAAAGATAGATGCAGTGATGTCTTAGGAGCAGCCCAAGACAGTGACATATATCCGTAGTTTTCTTGGGTTGGCAGGCTATTACCGACGCTTTGTCAGCAACTTTCCATGGATAGCACTACCCTTGACGCGTTTGACGCAGAAGGGAGTACCTTTTGTTTGGGATAGTTCGTGTGAGCAGGCCTTCAGGACACTGAAGGAGAGACTTACTACAGCTCCGATTCTTGCTCTACCGTTAGGTACACAGGATTACGCGGTTTACATAGATGCGTCAGGTGATGGTTTGGGAGCAGTGCTGATGCAAAAGGGGGCATGTGATTGCCTATGCTTCGAGACAGTTGAGACCGCATGAGCGGAATTACCCGACGCACGATCTTGAGTTGGCGGTAGTGGTCTTCGCTTTGAAGATCTGGCGCCACTACTTGTACGGGGTTAACTTTGAGCTCTTCACAGACCACAAGAGTCTGAAGTACATATTTGATCAGAAGGAGATGAACATGAGACAACACAGATGGTTAGAGCTGCTGAAGGACTACGATTGCATGATCTCTTACCATCCTGGTAAGGGAAACGTGGTTGCAGACGCCCTCAGCAGGAAAGCACACACGGAGGGTACGATGAATTGGCTATACACTTGGGACTTACTTGCAGCACTGACGGATTGGCATCCGCAGGACAATGCATCTTCTCCCATTTCCGTACCTCTGAGGTACAACAGTCTTTGGTGTCGTATAGTGGCAGGTCAACAGACAGACCCGTGGATTCACGACAGATACATGCGGGCAGTGAAGGATAAGTTTGACGACTTTGTTGTCTCAAAGTCGATTCTGTAGAAGGCAGGTCGGGTAGTGGTTCCCAACAATGAGCAGCTACGAAGAGACATACTTGACGAGGCGCATTGTTCGCATCTTTCCATTCATCCCGGCAGTACGAAGATGTACCACGATCTTCGCAGACATTTCTGGTGGGACGATATGAAGAGGGACGTAGCTGGGCATGTCAGCAAGTGTTTGACTTGCCATATGGTGAAAGCGGAGCACATATGACCACCTGGTTTACTGCATCCTCTCCCCATTCCTGAGTGGAAGTGGGAGAGATTTCGATGGACTTTGTTACGGGATTGCCAAGGACACCGGGAGGCCACGATTCCATTTGGGTCATTGTTGATAGGTTGACGAAGTCAGCCCATTTTGTACCTGTTAGCATGACTTATACACCTCTCAGTTGGTTAGATTGTACATACAACACATTGTGAGATTACACTGCATACCCCGAGAAGTAGTGTTTGACAGAGAATCGAGGTTCACTTCCCATTACTAGCAGCAGTTCATGTTAGCATTACAGACTGAACTGAAGATGAGTTCAGCATATCACCCTCAGACGGATGGACAAAGCGAGCGTACGATATAGACCTTGGAGGATCTTTTACGCGCCTGTTCTCTAGAGTGGAAGGGATCTTGGAAGGATCATTTACCTCTTGTTGAGTTCGCTTACAACAACAGCCATCATTCGAGCATCGGCATGGCACCATTTGAGGCTCTTTACGGGCGGAGATTCCTTACGCCAATCAGTTGGTGCGAGGTAGGCGATCATGCGTTGTATACCGTGGATCTCTTGGAGGAGACTGTGAAGGTTGTTGACTTAGTGAGGAGGAAGCTCTTGATAGCACAGAGTCACCAAAAGAGCTACGCAGATCGACGACGCCGACACTTGGAGTTTCAGGTTGGAGACTTTGTATTCCTACGTGTATCACCCATGAAGGGGATACAACGGTTTGGAGTTCGTGGCAAGCCGGCGCCACGTTTTGTTGGGCCATTCGAGGTACTTTCACGTGTTGAGAAAGTTGCATACAGACTGGCACTTCCCCCACGTTTGGTGGCTATACACGACGTATTCCATGTGTCAAACTTGAGGAAGTACGTGCATGATCCTCGACACATCATCAGCTATGAGAGCCTTGACATAGAGCCAGAGTTGAGATACGAGGAGGAGCCAGTGCAGATACTTGATTTTGCAGTCAATAGCCTTCGGAACAAGGAGATTCCCTTTGTCAAGATCCTATGGCACCGTCAGGGTGTTCAGGAGGCAACATGGGAGACCGAGAAATACCCGCGACTCTTCTCAGGTACTTTTTCAATTTAGTTTATCAGTTCTCTATTTGGCAAACTATTTCACTTTCTAGGTAAAAACCTTCTTTGAGGTTTTTATGGGTTAAAAACCTTTTGAGGTTTTTATGGCAGATCGACAAACCCGACTTAGAAGTAGAGTCTCGAGGACGAGACTCTCTTTGAGGTTTTATGATTGTAACAGCCCTAAATTCTAAAGGCCAACTAAATCCTAGATGATGAATGATTATGGATGAAAGTTGATGGGATTTGGAAAGTCATTAATGACTAAGTGGTGGTTTGTGGCCAAGATGTGATAAAATGGTTAAGTGTGATTAGTGAAGGATCACTATTCATAGGTGGGTCTTAAGTGCAAATTTGAGAAGATTGTTGGTTTACTATGTAAATTACCCAAGTAATCATATAACCACCCCCCTTCTTCTCAAGTGGAGTCCACGCCCTCTCATTCTCTTCTCCTCTCCTTGTTCTTGAGAGCTCCATGGCAGACCGCCCCTTCTTCTCCACCTTCTCTCCTTGATCCACCACCCAAATCTCAACCAAATTTGAGTTTCAAGAGCTCAAACTAAAGCTGGGAGGAGGGAGCTTCTTCTCTAGCAATTGCATATTGAGTCCAAGGCCAAGCTCGGATAAAAATCAAGCTTTGAAGGCTGATCTAGTGGTTGTTCTTCACCTTGTTCTTGAGCTAGGTTTTGAGGTACAAATTATACCCCTCTTTGATGCCATTAAGATGGAATTTTCTCCACCCTATGAGCCTTGTGTTGAGCTGTTATATCAAGGTTTTGATTGTGATTCTTGTTGGACTTTGTTTTGGTTTTGGAGTGGCTTTTGATGGACAGATTTGGGGATTTTCAGATCTGTGTATGCTTGATAAATCCGAGTTTTTAGCATGTTTTGGGGGAAATTCTTGAGCTCTTTTATTGGCATTTGATTGCTGTTAGATCCTCCATCATTTTAGCTTTAAGATACATGTGCGAAACTCAGATTTTTGTGATGATTTTGGGAGATTATGGCTGCTGTTCATATGGACCTGCAGCTGAAATTCAGATCTGTGTTCTTGTGATTTGCATGTGTTGATGCATGATTTTTGTATGATATAAGGGTCACTTTCGAGTATCCTTGATTGTTGATCTTGTCTCCATTCTATTGGCCTTTAATCCATGGCTTAAATGTGGATTTGAAGATGATTTAGGGAGTGTTTTAACTGCAGTTATATTGCAGTTCAACAAGTTTCAGATTATGTGATCTTATCCTTTGAATATATTTTTATAATTGATGATGGGATGATCCAAGGGGAAACCTATGTAAATTGATTAATGGATGAATGGTGAATATAATATCATTCAATCCATGCTTTTGATTCGAGTTTGGAAGTGTTTTGAGGATGAATTGGTCGCTGAATTATGGACTGCTTATGCAAAATTCAGTCAGCCTCTGTGCATGTTTGTTCTCTAACATGCTTTCCTTGTGCTTTTTTAAAAGCCCCACATCCTTGAGTTATCATCATATTGATCATGGGTGATTACATAGTGACTTGATCCCATAGAGGAGATGACTTTCGAGTCATTTAATTGGATGGTTTGGACTGATAGTTCACTGAGAACATTCAGTTTTACATGCATGTTTTTCCTGTTAAATGTTGAGATTTTGGGTATGTTTTAGCCACGAGATTGCTGTCACTTAAACATAGATTAATGATGGTTGATGTTGTGATTTGAAGCCCTAAAAATGCATAAGGAATTGAGGGGATTTGGGCCCTGAACTGTGAAGTGTTTTCCGTTATACTGTATATTATGCGCATGATTTAGTTGCTGAATGTTGCATGTGTTGAGGCATGTAATGACCTCTTAATGAACCCTTATTGTTGGACTTTAAGGACTAATTGATACTTTAGTATATGAAGATGAATCACATAAAATTGTATGATTTTTGAAAGAACTTAAGTACCTTGAACTGTGAAGTGTTTCTGTTATACTATGCACTATGCGCATGATTTAGTTGCTGAATGTTGCATGTTTTGGAGGCATGTAATGACCCTTAAAAGGCTGAACTTTAAAAGTATTATGATGCTTTAATCATGAATAGTGAACCCCATAAGATTGTGTGAGAAACTTGAGAAATTATAGGTGCTTGAACTATTGAGAATATAGTTGTGCACACATGCAATTTCTAATGTTGTTATATGAATGAATTGGATTTATGTAGAAACCCTCTTCAAACCATATATGAGTTGTGTCTTAGTCTTGTTTGATGATTACAAATATGGACTGGAATCCCTTGATATTTAATTTTTGGACTAAGAACACACTGAGGATAAGCTTCGCCCATTGACTGTACACTCACATGACATTGTGGCTGAATTCTATGTTGAACTTGGGAGTGATATCACCCTTATAGTAAACATGAGTTGTTCCTTACTTAACTCCATGATAAATACTTTAAGCCCCCCCCCCTTACATTGCTAAATATAAAGAGTTTTAGTGTGATGTTTGTATGAACTATGGACTCTCAGGTAAATAGGAAATTTCACATATGAAAATAGGACTGTATATGGGACTTGTCATCTGATCCTACGTCAGCTAAGGAGTCTAACCCCTCCAAACTGTGAATTAACTTCTGCTACCTTAAGACCTTAAAATCTCTAAATAGCCAGATCTTGTATGTGTGTGAATCTTTGGAAATATAGGATAGAAAGATGTGACAAATCTGGTCGTCAATGATCCTAGGATAAGATGTTCATCAGTAAGAGATGAGAGAGACACTAATAACAGGTCTGTATCCCTTACCTTGGATCAATTGAGGTTTTTATAAAACAAGTTCGGGTCTAGGACCGATAATTTGTAGATGTGCCATAAGTCACAGAAATCGTAGACACAGTGTGAAACATGAAAATAAAAGAAATGGTGATGTCACATGTGGCCAGTCGTGGAGGTTTATACTCCGACTGTGCGAGGGTGCGGTGACCCTCACCTGAGCAGGAGATGAGGTCGCTCAGGCTTGGGTAGCGGACACTGAGAGCATGTGTCTAGGATCCCAGTCTTCTGTACTTGTTTTCTTCGATCCGGCTTGGTTTTTACGCTTCTTTGGGATCCACGAGTTGTATTGACCATTCTGCTGACATGTTGGTTTTTCTTAGAGAGCCTAGGTTGGAGGTTCTCCGCAGTTAGTTACGAGCTCGTCTGGTTTTTACTTAACTCTTCTCCTCCGGGAGTTGAGCAACGAGAGAGGAAGTCGGGTCCGGCAGGCTTACCTCTTCTCTTTCCTGCCTCTAGTGGCGTAGTAGTCGTACTACCACTGCCTTTCCCTTAGACCACACTTCCACTGGGGTTGGCGAGACAGACGAATCCCTTCAGGGCTTTCCTCACTGTAGAAATTAATTTACCTTTCTGTCAGGTTTGTGACCTGGTGATGGGGTAGTGGTCAGTAGACATGTGACAGTTCACCAGTTGTCCAGTTAAGTTATAGTTCCATTAGTAGATATTGATGATTTCATTATTACCTTTCCGCCAGGTTTGCGACCAGATGATGGGGTAGTGGTTAGTAGACACTGATGAATCCTTTAATTACCTTTCTGCCAGGCTTGACCTCGTGATGGGGTAAGAGATGGATGACTTTCCGCTATCTGCCTAGTGACAACTTTTCCACTAAGAAACTAGTGACGACATGTATCGTTAGTAGAGACTAAATAGGGTTGGGTGTTGAGAGAGTTGTGAAGTCGTTTCCTCTTGTACATCCTCCTGAGCGAGTTATCATACGTGTCGAACGAGAATCAATGAGAGTTGAGAGAGAAACTAGAAGAAGTGTTGGGAACTTAGTTAAGATGCAAGGTACCATCGCATGCCTACGGAGGCACCCCAACCTTGAGGCGTACACCATACCTCAGAGTCATAGTGTGAGGTTCAACCTAGACTTTGAAGTCCTACCCAGATATCGAGGTCCTAATCGGACTAAGACCACAGACTTACTTCTAGGCATGAGTTATTGTTTGGTTAGTTCCATTGAGCGAGGGAGACACGGTGTGGTAGTGAGCGAGTTTGTTCTTCTTGTTAGCCTTCCAAAAGCAAGTAAATAACTTAAAAGAATCAATTAACCCACTTTTACTTGCTAGTTTTTCTTTTGTCCACTACAGTTCACCTTTCTTTTTTTCTAACTACTTCTAGTTTTTTTCTTACTACTTTCCTTAGTAGAACTGTGTAGAATTTGTACTTGACAATTTTGTGACATATACTTGCTTTTCCCCTTCCTACTACGTAGTTTGGGCTGCAGTCATTTCTTTTTAGAGGTTACACTTTCAGAGCATGTATATCTTTTGGAGTTCATTTGTATAGTTGTTTGTTGTGCTTTCCTCTGTAGCCTTATTTTTGGGATATATATGTATATTGGGTGTTGTGAAAACCTAACATGTTTATATGAATGAAATGAAAAAGAATGGATATCTTGTTGTTTAGTTCTGGTGCATTGTTACTTCCGCTTTTAGTTTTCTCGTGGTTGCTTGTTTAGCCAAAATAAATCCTGTGAATGTCATGTTTAAAAAGCGAAAAATTTCCCCATGTTTTTGTAACAACAAATTAACTCTAAGCTATTTAAGTAGGCGAATGACGTGTTTGACGGGTAACCTAAGGTCCTCGGGAGGAGGTCGTGACAGTCGGTCAGATACTGTCTTTGGAGTAAGGATTACCATCTCATTCTCCGCCTAGAGATCATTTCTTGATAATCATTTGACGATATGGTTAAACCCTCAATATATCTCTTTAGATATCCAACTATGCACCGACCTCTATGTTCCAACAATTGGATTAATAGTTGCATGATACCTAGATGATCAAGGTATATAACCCTATTTGTACGAAGGAACCCATTAATAAGTGCATGCAAATAGATTATAATCTCGAAAAGGGAGTGAAAATCAATAAATTTTATTGGTACTTTATTACAATAATATTTATTATAGAAATGATTCACCCAGGATTCACATGTCTAACAATGGGATGGTTTTTCAATCAGAGGAAACACTTCATAAGCATCCGCTTTGGGTTCTTGTCCTCCAGTATAAAATCAAGTTTTATTGAAGTTAGATTCAAACGCCTCAATTTCCTTGAGGTTTATTGGATTGTTAGAGTATTGGTTCTTCTACTGACATAGTCACACTTTAATCGCCCCTATAATGAGTACTTTAGACCTTTCATGTATAGAATCTAAGCACGTCTACAACCCTCGACATGTATTCATTTATGATGGATCATAAGTTGATAATGGCTTGATATTCAAACGCCTCAATTTACTTTTCCTTTAAACATCTGGAATGTTATAAAAACCATTAATCTGAACCCGACTAAGTCCATGTGGTTCCAACACATTTGGATACCCAATTCGACTTGGTTGGTTATCCTAATATAACTCGTTGGGCCAAAATTCAAATAAAATGAATTTGAGGTTACTTAAAATGCAAATGAAGCCTTAGTATAACAAGATTAAACATGGAAGAGTTGCTTAGTGCATTTGGTTGGTGGTTTTGTTTTCATGGGATAGAGGTGAGATAAAAAAGAGTTATTCCACTTTATAGTTACGTTAGTCATTGGAAAATAGTAGTAGTTATTATGCAATGAAGGGTATTCAATATTCATTTTGAGAACTATATTTTGTGAAAGAAGGATAAATGTTAGTCATTAACTATGGAGTGGATTGCAACCACGAAGTCGAAAGGTTCCACTCTTTCTCTCCCTCATCCTACTTCCAATGTTATATCCATGGCTTAGTGCATTTGGTTGGTGGTTTTGTTTTCGTGGGATAGAGGTGAGATAAAAAAGAGTTATTCCACTTTATAGTTACGTTAGTCTTTGGAAAATAGTAGTAGTTATTATGCAATGAAGGGTATTCAATATTCATTTTGAGAACTATATTTTGTGAAAGAAGGACAAATGCTAGTCATTGCCTATGGAGTGGATTGCAACCACGAAGTCGAAAGGTTCCACTCTTTCTCTCCCTCATCCTACTTCCAATGTTATATCCATGGACCCAAAAAAATTATGGGAAAAATGGGAAGAATCTATAAGTATAATGTCAGGATCAGTCCTATGTTAGAACTTCAATAATATACACGATTAGAATGAGAATTTTCATATATATATATTTGGAGTTGTAACTTGCAATGGAAGTAAAAAGGCGAGGGCTTGACTGTAATATTTTCGGAAAGAATATTATCGATATTCTGTCGGACGGCATGGGTGGATTAAATTGAGACGGGCCCTTCCTCACCTTCACGCTTTTTTGCTGCTTTCTTGTGGAGGGCCTTAACGCACATGTCCCAGCCACGTGGGGGTCATGCTCGTCAGTGTCTCACTCTTTGCACATTTCTTACGCCACAAGCCCACCTCTTCGAGCTATTTCCCAGAGTGGAGAGAGAGACACAAGTATCTCCCATTCTGGGTATCAGTTGAAAATATTTCCCGGACTGGTGATATATCGGCAAATGGTTTGCCGCTCGCCTATGTGGCGCGACAAACCATTTACCGTGCTTACGTGGAGAGTGCGGAAAATGGTATGCCGCCTACGGCAAACCATTTGCTGCGAATGCCCGTTCCCGCCCAAACTTGTACAATGCTTTAACTTAAGAATTTACATGTGTATATTGTATTTATTTATGAATAAATTGAAAACATTAATAATAAATATTAGGGTTTAATTAAAATTACATTTATATAAATGTGATTTTTTATTAAATAATGATTATTTAATTTAAAAATATAATTCGTATAGTTTTAGCAATTAATATGTTATGATATAACTTAGTAAGAGTTTAGTAGTGTAATTGGTATTTAATTATGAATAAATTTAAAATATTAATAATAAATATTATGTAACAATTAAAATTACATTTATATAAACCTGATGTTTTAATAAGTAATATTTATCTAATTTAACAATATAATTCGTATAGTTTTAGCAATTATTATGTTATGATATAACTTAAGTAAGACTTTAGTAGTGTATTTGGTATTTATTTATAAGTAACTTTAAAATATTAATAATAAATATTATGTAACAATTAAAAATATATTTATATAAATGTTATGTTTTATTAAGTAATATTTATTTAATTTAAAAATATAATTTGTATAGTTTTAGCAATTAATATGTTATGATATTTATAATTAATATGTTATGATACTTATAATTTCTATATTAGATATTTGTATACTATTATCATAAATATCTTTATATGTAGATGAATGTTGGATCTTTTAACATGGATTTAACAATAAAGTTCTTTAATTTATATTAAAATTAAGTGAACATTTTTAACATGGGAACTGAAATATATTTAACATGTAACTGGGACGCACATACATTCATAAATTCTCCAAGTAGTAGAAACTGAAATATTTCATTTACTTGAAAAAGATACATGCAGAACTACAGACGCAAGAGACCCTTAAAGTAGATATAAACATCACTAGATTTCAAACATAACAACAAAATGTACTAACTCTACTGACGACCTGACCTCACTCGCTCTCCACGCAGTGCACTCAAACGTGCATACTTCAATGCGATAGTGTAATGTAGATCAGCTAAGTCGGCGTATAAAGTTTCTTCCTCATCGACAGGTTCTACAAGCGGTGACATCTCGCTATAGGATGAACTCGGGATCGGACTGCCTTGCAGGGAATAAGGGGTGAACTGTGACTCTGTCTCGGTCGTCTGGAGATGAGGTACCATCTCCACTGGCTCCGATTGTGATGCAGTTGGTGCCCTACTTGGGCCGTAGATGGCGGTGGATGCGCTGACTGGCGAAGCGTGGGATGGTACACGACTAGAGGCCCGACTCGGTGGAGCACGTACTGCTAAGAAACGGTTGTCGGGCAGACGCATCGACTTGCGAGCTGTGATACGTGTCTTGGCCATGTCTTGTTCGGATGTTAATTAATTTGAAAAAATAATGTAGAAATCAACGTTAATGTCATTAATAATCATAAAAATAATATTCTTTTGCACAAAATTGGATAACAACATTAAAGAAAAGTTAAACCAAAACATCATATTTTTTCGTAAATGGGGATAACATAAGGGTACAATCAATGAAACCATTTTTTCGTGTGGTGTACAATATGTGATAGTGGTCCCTTTGATGAAGACGCTCTCCCTTTCTCCCCCCTCCTTTGTTCTCCTGTCCCTGAGCCTGCCTCCCCCCTTCCCACTGTTGTCCCCCTACCTGCATCGTCCCGACCCCTACCACGGCTTGCAACGATTCTTCTCTCAGGTTCACCACCCCCTCTCTGACTTGATACGTTTGAAGCACGAGGTGGCTCCTGTATTGTCACCGGCAAGGATTCAGTGGATACTCTGGGGAGATCCATTGCTGATGATTGCATACCCCAACTTGCTGGTCCAGCGCCATAACCCGGGAGCCCAACGAAAGAGGGCTGGCTTTGACTTGGCCCCATGTGCCAGAAGTATTGATGTGCTTGAGAGGGTTGAGCTTCCTGTGTGGAAAGCAAGTCAAATGATGGTATTACGGAACCCATCTGCTGCATCTGAGGAATGTAGGGCTGGGTGTAGGACTGTGTCGCCTGATACGACGGTCGAACTCCCTCTGCCTCGGAAGTGTATTGATCACCCCACTGTTGGGAAGCGAATGTCGTGGGCTCGGTGTATGAAGTGTAGATGGGGGGGACATCATGTATTCCCAGATCCACCAGTGACATATTGTGGATGGTGTAGTCCACATAACCAATCAGTTGTTGCTATTCAGTGCTCCTTCGATGTTCCGTCATCAGTTCCCTCACACGAAATAAGGAGTTCACCTATAGAGGAGAAGTTTAAATCGTAAACCATGAAGAAATTAATTTTAAAATATTTTGTATTAGGTACGAAATTACCAGTTGGTTCCACCTCGGTCCGTGTGGTTCATACGCTTGGCGGGATGGTGGTATGGCCGTAGCAATCCAACGTCGGGTAATCTGCCAATACCAAGTAAAGTAGTCGGACAAGACATCAGCAGGTGTCTTATCCAAATTCCTCTCTTCAACGACATCAGTAGCCAGACGCTCTTGATGGTGTAGCCCCCAATCATAGGGCTGATCGTCTCGTGCTCTAGCCCGTCTGTCCTCCGAGGGGAGTTGCGGCATTACATCAGGAATGTGTTGTCTCAACCCAAACTACCTCATTACCCTATCGGGTGCATGCATGACAACGACGTTGAAGTATATAAGTACTATCTGCGAATGCCAGATAGCTTGGCCCTCACGACAAATCTCTGGTAATTGCAACACATGTTGGGCCTCGTAGGGTGTCCACCGCATCTGTTATCAGGAGGGTGTTAATATTGTTCACACCTTAATTTCTCTTGAGAATTATTTAGGTTACGTACCTGATGTTCTTCCTGCAAATCCAACTCATTGCGATAAAATGACAGGTGGGTGGTCGACACATTCTCTCTGTGTGACCTCCTTCTGCCCGTCCACCTAATGAAAAATTCTAAAACATAAGGTCCACATCGAAATGAATTCACATCTAAATCCATCCCATAGTCTACCGGTGGATCGAAAATAGGTTCCTGATGTATCGAATGAAGAAGGGACTCTTGACCATGATCGGTCAACACTCCCTCTCGTTGAGTAGTTCTGCTCCTAGAATGTTCTTCATCCTTATCGTCTTCCTCATCGTCTTCCTCTTCCCCCTCGTCTTCCTCTTCCCCCTCTTCCTCAACTTCATTGTGTTCATTGTCTTCAGCCTCATCCTCTTCCTCGACTCCATCGTAAAGAGATATGTTAAGGTCCAACCCTTGCATAGATGATGATGCCACGTCCCGTTGGTGTGAAGAAATCTCTACAGCCTCAATCAGTTGTTCCATCATCCCCATTTGTCGACTCACTTGCAACATCACTTTGTTATTTTATCCGATCCAATAACGATTGGACGGAAGGGATTTGCATTTGTGGGCCACTTACACGTCACAGTAATCTCGAACAAGTCTGGAGTATAGCCCGTATGACTGTATATGTAAGCTAGTAAATCATTATAGCTACATGATACATGCACTCCGATCATATCACTCTCACCTCCTTCGTAACTGATCTCAGATTCTATGTTTGTAACTCGTCCGCCCCAGAACACATAAAGTGCAGCGACATCACCCATTTCCTATAGACAACTAAAAGTTAAGGCCATTTAAATTGCTCTACTATTTTTAAGTATATCACCAATTTAATTAAGATTCCTACTTAATGAAATTTTCATTTAAATTAATGGTAGTTTATTCATTAAATTTGTAATTAAAATAAATCTTACTTACTTTATGGTATTTGTAACTAATTTTTAATTATTTATTGTTGAATTCGTAATTAATTGTAGTATAAATTAAATTAATGATAGTATAATTTAATTAATAAATAATTATTTTAAATTAATTAATAAATAAATATTTTGAAATTAATTTTATACATAAGTACTTTAATTAAGATTCCTAATTAATGTTTGGATAATTTAAATTCGTAATTAATTGTGGTATACATTAATTTAATGATAGTTTATAACTAATATTATGATTTATTAAATATTTAGGATCTTAATTAATTTATGATATTTAGTTCTTAATTAATTTATGATATTTTATTAATTAATTAAGAATTTTTTAGTGTTTAACTAATTTTCAACTTAAGTACTTTAATTAACTTCCTACATAGGTATTTAATTAATTTCTGTAATTAACTTCCTACATAGAGTAGTAATTATTTATAATTACTACTCTAATTACTGTAATTAATGACCTCTATAATTTATTTGTAATTATTGATTATTGAATTAATTTTCTTCATAAGTATTTAAATAATTCCTTAATTAATGTTAGGATAATTTAAATTCGTATTAAGATTTGGTCTACATTAATTTAATGATAGTTTACGATGAATATTAAGATTTAATTTAACGGGTAGTATAATTAGTAATAATATTAAGATTCGTAATAATTATTACTCTTATTCAAAAAATCTTAATTACTTTATGATATTTATAATTAATTATTAATTATTTAGTGTTTAATTAATTTTCGACATAAATACTTTAGTTAATTTCCTACATAAGTATTAAATTATTTCCTTTAATTAATGGCCTCTAAAATATATTTATAATTACTCTGTCCTTACTGTAATTTATGACCTCTAGAATTTATTTATATTTATTGATTATTGAAATAATTTTCTACATAAGTATTTACTTAATTCCTTAATTAATGTTAGCATAATTAAATTTAATCGAGGCATAATTAGTAATATTAGTGTGTGTCATTGGGGGATTGTATGTCATTTTAATGTGACTCTAATTTTTCTAATATTATCATGTGGGCATGTAGGACATTTAATATAATTCTAAACTAATCTCTTCGTTAGATGGAATACTACAACTATCAAGAACTAAATAACTTCCTAATTATAGTTATTTCGAAATAAACAACAACTTCCTAAGTACAACAATTATTAAGAACTAAACAACTATCAATAACTGTGAAGAACTAAATAACAACTTCATTTTAAGGAATAAAAAAATTGAATGACAACTACATAATTTTCTAATTAAATAAAAGACATCTAAAATTTATACTTAACAATTTTAAAAATTTAAATTAAAAAAAATTCATACCTTAGAAGGAAATAGAAGTTGGGGATGAAAACCTTGAGAGGGGGAGTGTATGAGTAGAGGGATGCCACCCGGGAATTATTTTGATTTCGTACCCAGAATGGGAGATATTTTTGTTTCTCTCTCCATTCTGGGAAAATACTCCACCTCTTCCCTCCGACTTCTCCACTGCAACTACTGCCACTAGTGATGGCAAACTTTTATATGCGAGATGTATCTGTCTACATCTACTGTTCCTCCAGATCTATCCTGTGAGATACTTATTCTCAGCCTCTATCGTGCTGCAAAATGATATACAATGGTTACTGCTATGGTTACTATTTCAAAGCCACCCCCATGAGGTTGACACTTTAGGCCTGTTTGGTTGCAGGGTTGGGCAGGGTTGGTCCAACCCTGGTTACTATTCACAAGGGTACTTCCTCCTCACAGATTACTATTCACCCAGCCCAACCCAGCCCAACCCAGCCCAACCCTGTCTAACCCTGCAACCAAACAGGCCCTTTGATGCCTCCGCCCGTTGGGAAGGTATGAGAGACGAGAGGTTACCCCACGGAAGAAGAAGAAACCCCACACACACTAATATAAATAATAATAGCCAATATCTCTTCATTCACGGTATTCAGCCAAATTAAATAAATTCGGCTAGGCAAGAAGCCCTTCTGAATGTAGGGCTTACAGTTCAAAACAGCCAGCATACTGCTTCGGCAGGGGTGTGGAAAAATATAGCGACGACGCCCGGCTGGGTAGCAGTTCCTGCCGCCCTTATGAATGTAGTGCCTACAGTTGGGTCTTAGTTATATATAGCAAGCAGACTGCTTCGAGAGGGGTGGCCAACCCAAAAGGATGGCGAAGAAGCCCGGCGAGGTGGCACAGTTCGTGCAGAATCTCAGGGGCTTGTCGTTGCTCCGCAGCGCCACGCAGACGCAGCCCAAGCCAGCGACCTCCGCTTGCTCCACGGATGAGGAGAAAAGCGATGCCGCTGTGCCGCACTCGCGGAAGCCCGGCGGGTGGAAGACCATGCCCTATATCATAGGTTATCAGCTTAAGTGCTTTGAGCATTCTCGTTTTCATTTTCTGGAAGGGCTTTTGACAGCATAGGATTGTTGGTTAAATCAAACAGGAAATGAGACATTCGAGAGGGTGGCATCCTTCGGGCTGACTGCCAATCTCACAATCTACCTGTATAGGAGTACCACCTGAAGCAGGCGAATGCGGTGACACTCACCAGATCTGGAACGGGACGACAAGCTTCGTCCCGCTCCTCGGCGCGTACTTGGCTGACGCCTACTGGGGAAAGTTCAAGACCCTCGCCTGGGCCTGCATCGCAACCTTCCTGGTATTTTAGCATTTTCTTCACCCAGCTCTAGCCCATTCTCTAACTGTGATACTGCAGGGGATGGTGGTGATGACACTGACAGCGGCCATCCGGGGGCTGCAGCCTGCGAATTGCAGCCTCCAGGCGTTGCAGCTGATGCAATGCGCGGGGGCCTCGCGGACCCAAATGGGAATACTCATACTTGCTCTTGCGCTTCTAACTCTGGGGGCCGCGGGTGTGCGGCCGTGCAACCTGCCCTTCGGAATGGACCAGTTCGACCGGGGGACAGAGGCAGGGCGCAAGGCGACCAACAGCTTCTTTAACTGGTACTACACCGCCAACACCTTGGCGGTGGTAGTAGCCATGACGCTGATCGTGTACCTTCAGGACAGTGTCAGCTGGGCGCTCGGTTTCGCCGTGTCGGCACTGCTTATGCTCTTGGCCATAGTTCTCTACTTCATTGGTAGCAGGCTCTATGTTTACCTTCCTCCAGAGGGCAGCATCTTCTCGGGCATTGCGCAGGTCTTCGTCGCCGCGTTCAACAAGCGGTCCCTTCAGCTGCCATCCTTTGCCGAGCAGGAGCTGTCCCTTTACAACCCTTCCGTGGTGGACGTAGGTCCCACACCGGGTTGCACCACCATCGTCAGGCTTCCCCTTACCCAACAATTCAGGTATCTTTGTTACGGTTACTTTGGCTCCTGAAAGATAGTTTATTTCATGAATTTCGTAGTCCACCCTTGGTTATTGATTCTACATTTCAAGACTCATGTAAAATCCTAGACATCGACTTGATTAAATTTATGTGACATTGCCATGAGATGAAAAACCGTTAATTGATTTCATTTTTTATGGTTAATTTAAAGCAGTTAAATAATTAGCAACACATATGTACTTAAGACCAAGGCTTTGCCAGCTAAAAAAACATTATGAATTTTCCTCTTTCGGACAATTTATGAATTTTTTATTTTATCCATTGGCAATTTTATTAGAAAATTAACTATAACAGTAGGTTAGATTACACACACACAATTAGGATAAACTTCCAAGAAATGCAAATTTCTCAGTATAGGGAGTCAATGAGCTTGGTGATAGCCAATCATTTTGTGTATTAGTTCTAACAGGGAATTGAAACCAAAATTTACAGTTTCTTGAACAAAGCTGCCATAAAGCTGGACGGGGAGATTGACGTGGATTCTGGGGCACTCCTGAAGCCATGGAATCTCTGCACAGTCCAACGCATTGAGGAGGTGAAGTGTCTGATACGGGTGATCCCCATATGGTTCTCCGGCATCACTTGCATGGTTGCCATTGCACAGCAGTTCACGTATTCTGTCCTGCAGTCACTAACAATGGATCGTTGCCTCGGCCCGCACTTTGAGATTCCCCCAGCCTCAGTTGCAGTCGTCTCTCTCATTGCTATCGTTCTTTTCCTCCCGGTCTATGACCGTGTCATTGTACCTGCTCTTCGGCAGCTGACAGGCCATGAAGGGGGCATCACACTGCTGCAGAGGATGGGAGTGGGTATCGCAATCTCTGTGATCTCAATGGTCGTGGCCGGAACGGTGGAAAAGAAAAGAAGGAACATGGCATTATCCCGTGGAGGATTCGTTGCCCCAATGTCAGCTTTGTGGCTGGTGCCACAACTCGCGCTCGTTGGGATATCGGAGGCCTTCAATGCTGTGGGGCAGATTGAATTTTACAACCAGCAGTTCCCGGATCAAATGAGGAGCCTTGCAACATCGCTCTTTTCTTGCAGCATAGCTGGAGCCAACTATCTCAGCAGCATTGTTGTGACTTTAGTTCACAAGAAAACGTACAATCCCAATTGGTTGGACAACAATATCAATGCCGGGAGGGTGGATTACTTCTACTACCTCTTGGCTGCCATGGGTGGAATCAACTTCATTTACTTCCTCTTTGTAGCTCATTTCTACCGCTACAAAGGCATCTCAGACATGACACAAAAGCAGCAGCAGGAGAAGCTATTGTTGCACACGGGTTATGAGATTTCAAAGGTAAATGGTGGCGAAGTAGACATGATTGGTGGTTAATCCAGTGGTGATTGGAGGACAATATGTCGTGGGAATTTTATTTTCTTACGGTGATCGTGCGTGTTCATATTTACAGGGGTGGATTAATACAACCTTCATAGTCTCTTGTTTTTATGAAGTCCATTTAGTGCTTCTGTTTTCCCTGCTGTAAAACACTGTTTTTCAAGAGGACAGGATTCTGATACGATGGGACGGAGAATGTTCAGTATTTCAAGGTCAATGTTGTTTTGTGTAAATGGAGGGGATTTATATTCAATGTGGTGGCGCTTCTGCTTTTCAGGGAATTGGACTTTTGCTGCTGTTGTAGTTGTTGATTCTTGTTACTTTGGAGTTGGAAAGCCAAAATAAGGTTAAGTTTATTCTTCTACTTTTGACCGTTGACTATTATCTCTGCTTGAGCTGAGGTTTCAGACCTACGGAACGACTCACACATCCGTACACAAGAAATGATTTCCATTGAGGTTTATTTTTTCCCACTTCAAAACCATCCCCGATTTTCATATGTATTTACATGTAGTTTATTGATTTATGCATTAGATGCACATAGGCCATTTGTTTTTCACCCCACAGACCAGACTTGGTTTTGAATAAGATGCAAGCCTTTTGTTTTAAATAAACCACTCCATTTTCATTAGGAAATTCCGGGCCATTGTTGCATTCATAGCAAGCATACTAGCAGTTTGGGTAAATTGCAAAAAGGATCCAACTTTAGGTTGATTCCCAATGTAGGGATTCATCTTTAAATAGCAACAAACATGGACTGCGTACTACAAATGTTAGATGCCCATTACACTTTTGCATGGATCGACAAATATGCCATCACTTATGGTTTTCATCCTTCTATTGGACATGAGTGCCCATGACAAGCCATTATGCAATAAAAGTTATTGCAAATCACTCTTTAATCTGAAATGAAGAATAAATAATTTGCATAATAGCTCCATTCGTATACTTGAGGTTATGTACCATGGTCATCTTGATATCATTCAACTGTTGATCCAAATGTTAAATCATAGAGGTTTATACAGGGTTGAATATCTAAAGGGTTACATTGAGTACTCAACCGCATCGTCAAGTGACTATCAAGAAAGGTTCTCCAGCCTGATAAAGAGATGGCAATCCTTACTCTAATGGTTGATATTTGACCGACCTCTTTATGATTGTCATCTGCATAGAAATAGAGATTCAAAGGTATCGGATAAGTTAGATCAACGAGGTGACTTAGCGTGATCGAGATAACCAAGACCTATATTGTATGTTGTTACGATATATGCACGCATCATCTGACATGAGATAGATGTATCCTATGTATCTGAGTGTGTACATTTAGGTTGCCAACCTAATCAAGGTCTATACACTGCCACACTAGTGTGATTATAAGGGCATACGAATAATACGATCTCTCAAAGGGATCATACATGTTCACTACTGTTGAACGTAGACCAAGTCTGCTGTGTCTAACAAGCTAGCCGAGCAATCTCTATGGCGACCAGTCCCAAATTCAGACAACAGTCAACCAAAAACAATGAATATATAAAATATGCTAGATTGTTTTGAGTTTAATAAATATATAAATCCAATATTTACTAAAAATTATTTTTAATATATAATATATAATAATGAAAATTCATAATAGGAAGAAATATGATCAGATTTTTATTGATTTGCTAATTTTAAAAGATATTTATGATTTTGTGATTTTTATATTTTATTTTTTTAGTAATTTTTGGATATATAGTAGAATATATTGTAATATAGATAATATAATGTTTTTGGAATTTTTAGAGGTACTTTGAATTTTAATGGATTTCTAATAGCTAAAAAGGGAGAATATGCATGTTTTTTGTATTTTTAAAATTGGAAATTAAGTTTAATGCCAAATTTTAATTTGTGTGTGAATAAGCAAGGTTCTAAGAATATATATTTATTTTCCTATAAATTTTGACATAAAGAAAATATTTAATATGAATAGAATAGATGAAATAAAAATATATAACAAAATATGGACTTGATTGTAATTAAAATAAAATAATCTTGCATTTGCTAACAGATCCACAGAGTTAAGGGTTACACATGCAAAATATACAACTCCTCTTGTGGGACTACACATGAGTAGTAGGGACCCAATGGTGAATACATAAGAGTTTGAGATCCAACTTGCAAATAAACCTAATTATATTACACTTGATATTTTATTTATAACTTTAATTTAAAATACAAAAATTCGGAGTGTACGGTGAAATATACCTAGAGGGTAGCATGAGTGGAGCGTGCAATGCTGATCAAAGGCTCGGGGTGCTCCACATGGCTCCCACTTAAGATCATGTGGTTTATGTGAGACTATGCTTCAACTTGATTACGGGGCTCAGATTAGATCTAGGCCCACTGTTTGATACGATGATGGTTGGATGCTTTAATCTCCGATTCCTCCTCCCTCCGGCCGTCTCTAATGTTGCTGATCAGCTCTGGAGCTTCCTTGGACACCTTCACGTCTGTAGGATGGCTTCAATAGGTTCAGGTATCATTAGAGGAGGCCTGGAGGTCTTATTCTTCTCGAGCACCTGAAGCTCATGTTCCTTGATCAAATCCATGTCCAGGTACCTCCTCTAGAGGTTTTTCCTGCACAAAAAACATTCGGGGCTCTAGGGCGAATAACCTCGACTTGATTTGAAACTGGATTGCATGAGAATGGGGCAAATAGGATGATCTCCAACTAACGGGTGGTGGAGGAGATCTGATTCATTGATCTATGCAAGATCAGGTTTATCTGGGCGTATGATTTGATGGACGAAATAATGGGGAAGGTAGTGGGGGCTCAGGTGATTAGAAAAGGGTTGGATTCACAATGTAACGATGGCTAGAGCTTTAATCTCCGGCAAACTTCGATTGAAATTTAAGGCTAAATTGAATGAAATGTATGTAAACAAAATGCAAGGCCATGCTAAGGAATAAAAAGGTTACCTAATTTAACCTAATTCAAACTATGTCCCAGTAGGAAATATTTGGAATGGAGAACCTGTTGGAAATGCGAGCCCACGGCGAGTCATTATGCAATAATTGTTATTGCAAATATCATTCCCTGATCTGAAATGAAGAATGAATAATTTGTATAATAGGTCCCTTAGTACAATTAGGGTTATGTACCATGGCCATCTTGATGATCATACAGCTGTTGATTCAACTATTGAATCATAGAGGTTGGTGCTTGGATGAATATCTAAAGAGTTAGATTGAGGACTCATCAAGCACCATCAAATGATTGTTAAGAGATGATCTCCAGCCTGAGTAGGAGATGGCAATCCTTATCTCTTTAGGCTGATATCTGACCGACCTCTTGATGCAGGTCCTCTGCATAGGAATAGGGATTCGGAGGTGTCAGATTAGTTAGGTCAAAGAGTTGACTTAACGAGATCGAGATAACCAAAGTCCTATATCGTATGCTGTCATGATATAGGCACGCATCCTCTGACCGGAGACAGATGTGTTGCTATATGTCTAAGTATGTACATTTGGCAGACCAATAGGTTGATGACCTAATCAAGGTCTATACACCGGCGCGCTGGTGTGCATATAAGGGCATATGAGTAATACGATCTCTCAAAGGGATCATACAGGTTCAGTTACTGAACCAAAAGACATGAGCTCACTCATGAGATATTGGGATGAATCAAATTCCATGCGCATGGTCGTCTCGCTTTGGAAGCTTGACTGAATTTGTAGGTTTGATATATACTTTTAATATATAATCAAGACCTAGGTATGATATACGCTTTTGGAAAGTGTATGATCGATACCAACTCCCAATGATCGAATGAGAAACTTACTGATAAAACCATGAAGTAGACAGTATAAAGTTGATCCGATACTTCGGGTTTTAGTCTGAGTCTTCCAGTATGCAGGATGTACATGTATTGGGAATACCTGAGGGTGATTTGATCATAAACAATTGTATAACCATGACGCTTCCATTCTTAGGGAGTGATGAAACGGGTCTGGATTTTAGTGACTCCTCTCAGTAGAGAAGTGATCTGATCTTGGTCCAAGTGTTGGACATTGATCTGAATGTGATTCAGATACAATGAGAAGATTAGATTTACGATCTTGATTTAATCAAGCATCTGTGAGAGGCCCGCGATCTGGATTTGAGATATGATCTCAATATCCATGTCACTATACGTGGAACAATACAATCGCCCTGTCCTTATCTCCAAGTATCTGCGGAGAGATTGCATTACTCTTGAAGAGTTCAGGAATAATTCCATGAGATCTAAGCAATGAAGAGATCATGATTAAATATGATTTAATCATCTTAATGTATGAATAAATTATCCAATATAATTAAATGTGATTTAATTATCGTGGATAAGAATAATGTGGATAGAAATATCCAATTATTCATAATATATTATAAATGTGGTTTATAATGTATTAGAGAGAGCTAATTATAATTTATATGTGTTGATTAATTATTATGTGTATTGGATACGCATTGTGTAATTAATTAACAATATGAATTATATGTTGTTTTGGGTTGTGAATATGATTCACAATTTTTTCATGGCAAGAATGCAATATTCTCAAAGATAATTGTGAATTATTTTTGAAGAATAAAACCCAATAAATTTGTTGCAAATAAATAAGAGAGATTCCAAGGAGATATGCAATCTCATGGATTTCCATGAGATTGCAATCTCCATGCAATCTCAAGGGGCGGCACAACATTCCTATAAGGAATGTGTGGCCGTCCCCTTGGAAGGTACATGGAGATGAAATCTCCATGTATCTTCTCTCCTTATTTGTTGGGTTGATTTAGGAATAAATTATATTTGATTTTGTCAAATATATTTTGACCTAAATTTGTTGCTTTTGACAACAACAATCTTGGCCATTGGATTGACACAAATAAATCTCATCCATTGATTTTGTGTGTCCCATGGATTGAGATCCATGGATCCCAAAACCCTATAAATAGAGAGGCATACTATTCTCTCTAATTACTTGCAATATTGGAGCTCTCTCTCTCCCTCATTTCTTCTTACACGCCAGCCCTCTCTCCCTCTCTTGTTGGTGGCCGTCCACCATACCCTAGAGAAGGGAATCGTCGTCGCCATCGCCACCGCGCTGCCGCTTCGACGTTCTTCGGTTTCTCCGTCTTCTTGGTGTGCTACGCCCACGAAGGAGACGTTAGATCTCGTGTGACGAGATCAGGAGCAACCACGCTTGGATCAACTTCTTGGATTGCGAGGACAACGCGGTTCATCCCCGCGCTCGCAAGAAGTCTCGCCGACGATCACACTTGAGACAGGAGGTCTCTTCTCTTAGAGACTCGATCAACCATGCTTCAAGAGGTATTGCATTATACTTGTTGTGGTTATAGATGAAATCATCTGAGAATGGTTCTCGGATCATGTGGTTTCATCGAATAAAATTTTTTAAATTCCGCTGCACCGAAAAACTAGTACGACTAGTCGTTCTTCGTCGTATCTGATACGACGATCACGCTTCCGTGATGCGCTTGAGGATAATTTCTATATCCTTCAGAACCTTCGCCTGAGATGGTCTCCCGTGAGGTGGACCTCTCCTCAGAGCTCTTTCTCCACATCATGAATCGGGAGCTCCACCTTTCTGTCACTAGGAGGAATAAGCCGTGATCGATTCTTTGGGGTTACGGTAGCTTAAAGAGGATTAAAATTGGACAAGAAGGGGATGTGCCTGATTTATAGAACATGGAGATTGTGTGCATGATGAATGGGGTTGGTGAGGGCTATTGGCTTGGTGAGGTAGAGGGAAATGGTGGGAACAGAAGTGGTGAAGGCTTCGAGGGAAAAGGAGTTGAGGAAGAGGCATGAAAAATGGAAATAGAGGTGGTTTGCACAAGGGGGTGTAGGGGGAGTGGCGTTGGTCTGTGTAAGGGGTGTTGACCAGGTGAGTCAACATTCCCCGCAGCTTGATTGGTCCAATAGGACCAAACCAGGAAAGAAGAGAAATAAATATTTGTATAAATTAAACAAAAATAGTAAATTATTTTATTTAAAACATGATAAAATGTTTCTAATTTTATGAACTATTTGTGCTTATTTTTATTTTTTACAAGTTTATTTATTAGATGTTAATATTTTTATGTACATATATAAGTATATATACATGTATTTTGTATATTTTATTTTTTTTTTGTATTTTATAAAAATAATATTATATTTCAATATTTTATATATTATTAAATATATATTTACAGATTTTTGTGGAATATTTATATTTTTATCTATATGTATAAATAAATGCATAAATATACACTATAGGTATATTATACTTATATTTTAGCCTTATTTTTTTTGGTTTTTTATTATCACTTTTATTTTGTATTTATATTTTTAATATATGTTTTATAATATATACATTAATTTAAAAATATAAAGAGAGTAAAATGTAAAGAATAAAATATTTTAATTATATATATATACACCCAATACAATAGTACCCCATAAAGCTGGCTTTTGTACCTTAGATCCATTTTCAATGAAGCCATCTTAATTTGATAAATAATTTAATTTGAAATAAAATAGAGGTGAGTTTGGTTCAATTTAAGTTCATATAGAGTATATATTGATCAATGAAATTCTGTTTGTGGATTTTTCATCTGTGTATACCATGTGCAATGTGTATGGCTATTGTTCTTTTTTAATTTTATGTATTATTATGTACAAGTTTTACATTTAATATTTTATTGTTTGAGGTGTGTATGATTGTAAATAAAATAGTGTACAAACATGCTATATAAAATATATAGAATACAAAACGAATTACGATTTCTTTGAGATTTTTATAAAGTATTTGGCCTTTTTCTCCCCTACTTTATTCATGATCAACCTAGTAAATATTTGACTTGGTTGTGAGGTTTAGGGTTAGCCAGTATCTTTGATATTTTCTTTAAATTTTATTTCTTTAATTTATTCTTTAATTTTATGTTTATTTACAGGTAATTACACACTAATTACATATCAATGTTAATTATTAATTTATGCAAATTAATTATATTTACGAATAATTTACTAGGGATTTAAAGAGAAAATGGGAGAATAAAGGTATATGAATGTCTATTCATCACCCCCTATACGTACCTTTGCGAGTCCCAAACAAACACTTATATTAGAAGAATAAGTGATGCCAAAGAGAAAATAAAGAAAAGGAAAATGAAGAGCTTAGAATGATAGTGATTATTAAAATTATCTTCACAAAATCAAAGTTTGAAGCTATGTAAGATCCATGGATTGTTAGTTTATCAGAACCTTATTGAGAATATGATCTAAAACATAACAACCCTCAAGTTCCACAATCCTCTATTTTGATCCCTCAATATGCAGATCAGAATAAGTCTATTCATATGCAAACCTTTATGACTATGATTCTCACATGTACAATGTATGTGAATTGTAGATCTTCTCATCAAAAGTAGCAAGAAATAGTCTTCCTCAACAAGGCAACCCTAAATACCCCAATCTAGCTACTCTTTCCTCGAAGATTGGGGTATTTCCTTCTTAGTTCAAGTGCAACTAGCTCAAAGAAGAGAGGGTATAGAAGAAGAAAGGACTGTGACCACTGTAGTCATATATCCTTTGGAGGTTAATCGGTGTAGACAAGTCTCCTGCTGCATGCAACCTTGAAATCTTTATCTTTGAATCATAAATCTTGCTTATTGATATATAACTCCGATGTGATTGATTTTTCATTGAAGTTTTTGCCCGTTTATTTTTTGGAATCTTTATTTCATACACATTTTTTCTAATATATATGTACAACAACATCTACATAAGGAATTTTTCTTCTTGAGCTACTAGACTATCCCTCTTTTGAAGCATTATTGCAACTACAACATCATGTCTTTAGACGTCCATGCCACTAGATTAGGTTGTGGTGAAATGGCCTCTTATTGGGGTGACATATGTTTCCACACGCATGCTTCTCAAGCTAAAGAATTATGCCCTTACCACCTCATCTGAGTTGAGCTAAGTGCAAAGTTCTTGCACAAGTTAGGTCTGTCCTAAAGAGTCATGCATATACTTTGAAATATTCTACTTAGGCTAATCAAGACATAGTCTTGTGGACTCAAGAATTAAGTCTTATTGGCTTGAAAAGTCTTAATTCCAATTCTTATAAGGTTCATGTGAAATTAAGTAGATTAAGGTCTAAACCAAGCTCCAATCTTTAGATTTTATTCTGGATTAGTTCAATTGTCAAATCATTCTAAAAAATGTTCATGCAACTAGTTTGAACTTTTATGGTGTCTTTCTTCAAAAAGTTTTGCAAATTTTTAAGGTGTTTTGAAAATTTTTAAATTTTAGGTATTTTTGAAGGGGTTTGTGAATTAAATGTGTTTACAAAGGATTTTACATATTTATAGAGGATTTTATACAAGTATATAGAGGTTTTATACAAAATTCTATTTGCAACATTTTTTCTTCAACCATCTTGCAATACGATTATATACAAGGTTTTCAAAATAATTTGAAAACATTTTTGCAAATATTTTACAAACTTTTTGAAAAATTATTTTGCAAATAATTTTCAAAGCATTTTTACAAAGATATTTTTACAATTATTTTACAATTACTTAAAAGGAATATTTTTCAGAGGTCTGAAAAACATTTATAAATAGTTTTTAAGGATTTCCAAAGATTTTTCCCTACATTTGCAACCATTTTTCAAAATCATTTGCAAACAGTTTCAAACCAAATTTTACAAGTAATTTTAAAATTATTTTCACATATTTACATGAGTTTTTAATCTTTTTATTTGTATACCTTTATCTAGTATAGTATAGCCATATTATTTAAAATACAAGAAAGTACAAGTTATGGCTAATGTATATATAATATAAATATGATCCCCCTATACTTAGCTCGAACTATGTCCTCATAGTGACCAAGGAGCGACAAAGGAAGACATAACTCGTAGTAAGTGTAGAAAAGATCTATACTATACTGACTTAGAGAATAAGAAGTCAATTGTCCTCCCATACTTAGGACCAATTATCCCTCAGTATAGCAGACCATGCATTAAGAGAAGATGATAGAGGAATAGAATTCACAAAATTCGATGACTCGACTTATCTTCCCCTATACTTAGGGTAAAATATCCTGACGTATAGAACAAAAAATCAATAAGTTAGAAGAGAAGTGAGGGATCAATAAAGAAAAACTCAAAGTCACTCATCCCCCTTATACCTAGAATCTAAATCATCGTAAGTATAAGACTGATGAAAGGGATGAATGAATTATCGAAAGAATGAAAGAATTGAAAAAGAATGAAGGAATTAATAAAAAAATATTTTTAGTTAGAGAATTGTCTAAATCTCCTAATGCTACAGGGAGTTCATCTTCAAATACCACATTGATTGAATTGACAATAGAGAGGAACATATTATGATCTGTGTGTCAGATTATAATTCAGATATGAGAATGCTACCATTGTCATGCGCTATCTTCACTACGAATGACCCAATCAACTTATCTTTAATTTGTTGAGAATATCTTCAACTTTGCATCAAACAACTAAACCTTCTGTCCAGGCTTGAAAGTCTTTCTTTTAATATGCTTGTCATGTCATCTCTTGACTTTCTCCTTATATATCAGGATGTTGTATGCATAGTATCTGAATTTCAAGAGTTTATTTAGATAGGTCTTCTAATTTTTACCAATTTCCTGTGGGTACAAGTTGCAAATGTTTACTTCCCAAAGAGATTTGTTAATTAGTTCAATCGGCAAAGGGCATGGCTTTCCATATACAAGATGATAGGGAGGCATACCCAAAGGAGTCTTATAGGCGGTCCAATAAGCCCATAGAACCGAATCAAGAAGTTGAGACCAATTCTTCCTATTCGACCGTACAAGTTTATGTAGAATCATCTTGATATCCCTATTAATTAACTTGGCCAAGCCATTCGATTGTGGGTAGTAAAGATATGCGACATGGTGATCAATGTCATACTCCTTCACGAGCTTCTTTACTTCTCAATTAATGAAATGGCTACCCCTCTGAGATTAAGATTTCCATAATTCCAAACCACGAGATGCTGATGTCCTTGAAAAAGTGACAAACAATACAACTATCAGTGGATCTAGTGGGAATAGCCCCCACTCAACGACTCATAATCAATAACAAGCAGGATGTATTCGTATGCTTGACTAATAGGAAATGGGACCATAAAGTCAATTCCCCAAGCATCGAATACAACTAAGATCTAAGTGAACTTGAGTGGAATTGAATCTTTTAAATTGATGGTTCCTCCCAATTTTTGGCAGTTAATGCAACATTTCACATAAGCTGCAAAATCCTTGAATAGTGTAGGCCACCAAAGGCCACATTGCAATACTTTCGTTGTCGTTCTATTTCCATAATGGTGTCCTATTTCGAGCTTATGATAGTGCTCGAGGAAACTCGTGTACTCTTCATGAGGAATGCACCAATGCCAAATGCAATCCACACCTTCCTTGAAAAGGTATGGATCTTCCCATTAGTAAAAATGAATATAGAAAACAAACTTATCCTTGTTTATTGACATGCTATCTTGTGGAACTTTCTCAAAAATGAGATAGTTCACAATATTAGCATATTGTTGAGAAGAGGATCGATTTGCCGACCTAACAAGCTAAGCCGGCAATCACCGCTTGACCAACCTCTGATTCAACCAACAACTAACCCATAAGTAGATAAATCAATCAAGTGTGTCTAGGTCAAAAATGATTATAACTCTACATAAATATGTTTATAGGAGTAAGTAGGTAGAGTGTCAAACACTATGAGTTAAAACAGAGGCTAGTAATTACTATTAATTATTTCTAATGAATAATAGGGTAAAATGGGGTTGCATGCTATGGATCTAACTTGGATAACCTCGTCCCATTTTTCCCATTATTTTGTTTTTTTGAAAATTGATTACGTGGAAATTGATAACTATATCCTTATGTTATTGATGAATCTCCATTTCATCACATATATTTTGTCCTTTTGTTCTTAAAACCCTAGCTAATGCATGTAAATAACATTATTTTTTACATATTAACATTAGTTATTTATTCCAATTATTGTATATAAAATGCTATTTTTAATGCCAAAATTATAGAATAAAGGGAGAAAAGAATAAAATACCAGAGGTATTTATGATACTAAACCCAGAGATCAAATCAAGAATTGATTTGATCGACATGGAATAAAGTAGGGGGAGATAAGGGTCAAATACACAATAAAAAACATATTCTTTTATTTATCAAAAGTTTTTTTGGAACCTATTTTATTATTTATTATTTTTTCATTAAATCAATAAACATTGTTCATAGATAATAATACATAGAAAAATACAAAATCGAGTTTACCCACAAAAATAATATATAATGTACAAATTATACTCCAAATAAGAATTCAAAATCTCAACTTTTCAGATCCATATCTCCTAAATTAAAATTTAAAATGATCAAAGTCACCTTTAATTGTAAATAATATTTAATTAGCTATTTAATGAAGGTGGTTTCATATTTTTTGGAGTTAAATGTGATAGTTAGGTTTTGGACACATATTGTATAGTATACATGATTAAAATATTCATTTTATTTATTCTTTACTATTTTTAAAATTTTATATTTTTACAATTTTGTAAATATTATTTATAATACATTTAAATAGTAATAACATAATAAAACCACAAATAAAGTAATGGAATAAAATACATATACCATATATATAGATGAATTATCTATTCTTATATCTGTATATAAATAAAGGTGAAATTCATTATTTTATTCCTCTATATTTTTAGACTCTTGTAAATATTATTTATATTCTAATAAAATATAGATATAAAAAAATCAAAGGAAATACTTTAAATAAATAATTTAGCTAAACACATAGATGAAACACATGTATTTTTACTTATAAAATATCTATCACAATTTATTTAAGTATACATAATAGATCTGAAAAATAAAAAAAAATTTGTGTACATAAAAATAAGTTGGATAATATATAAAATAAGATTATAAAATAGTAAACATCAAAAAACAAATTAAAAATAAAATTCCCAAAGCATTAATGAATATACCTACAAAGACACCCTTAAAAAGTAACTTGTAAAACCCAAAAAATAAATAAAATTCATATTAAAACACTACATAAAATAATAAACATTTTTTATTTTATAATAAAAATCAATAAAATCAATTACTAAACTTTACTTAATTATTTTTGAATAAAGAGGGTTATTTTGTCCTGATCTATCCCACGTGGACAAATCAGAAGATGGGAAACCTTGACTCCAGTCAACTCCATGTCTTCTCTCTAACGTGTGTCAAACATCTCGAGCCTGCCACCTTCTCTGCCCCCAACCAATCGATATGGACTTCCTTTCGCCTCGAGTCCTGCATGGATTCGGTTCCCATAATGTCCGTAACCCATGCGTACTCATTAGATTCACTCGATTTGCTTCAAGCCATTCTCGACTTTCATTTGAAAACCACCCAAAACTATGTTTATAAATAAAACCCCAACCGAGTCTATCATTCTTGATCCTTCTCCGAGCCTTGAATCCCCTCATCGTGTGTGTGTGTGTGTTTCTGTGATAGCTGGAGCATCCCCCGAGCTTTAGGCATGCGATATGGGCGAAGTAGAGCGATCCAAGGTGACTCTCCAATCACCTCTGCTCCCTGATCCTCCGGTCAAGTATAAGATCTCAGGTCCTCCGATTAGGTATAAGAGCTACGCTTCATTTTTCTTAGGTGATTTTTTTATCATGTCTTTTGATTCATGTATTTAGTTTCTTTTTTAATGCATTCAATTAGCCTCATTCCCTATTAAATCATTCACCGGAGCTGCTAGGGCTCCGGCCATTTCATCGTGTTCCCGACTAGTTCTGACCAATATCTTCACCTCATCTTCTTCACCTCTGGTTCCTTCATCATGTTGACCCATTCAACCCATCTGATCTTACTTAGATCAGCCCAAAAAATCTCATCCTCTACCTCTCGCTAGAGCACGCCCATTTCCCCTCATTTTGACTCCATCTCCATCAACAAAGGCCTCGGATTCTTCATAGTTATCTCGCACTGCTTCTTCACCTATTTGGAATCCTGGAAAAAGCTATTTGAGCCAAGGCAAGATCCAAGAAACATGCTCTAAGTGCTTTACGCTCTAATCCCCCGTCGATGGGGCATGTACCTATTCGATCCATCCTCCCGATCCGGAACATCTAGGCGATCATGTAACGCAACTCATCAGGCATGCAGGAGTTTGGAGTAAGGAGGAAGAGTGATCCGAAGAAGCGCACAATAGAGTTCTTGGGGTGTTCTTCCAGGAAACCCCAGAACCGTTCAATCAAGAGCACCCCTCCAGATGTAGCAGGTGGCATTGGATCACGCCCCCCCACTGTCAGATCAAGGGACGGATCTAATCCCATTTGTAGATCGACGAAGTGATAGCGACCCATCTGGGTCGTTGATCGCATAAGTGGCACACATATGACACGTCCCTTTGCATGCATATGGGGTAAATTGCATATCCCACCCCGCTTATTTTTGTATTTATCTATTAGTCATGTAAGTAGAATGTGTAGTTTCAGTAAATGTGGATATTTTGCGTAGTAGCCCTTGAGTTTATTGTCCATTACAAATGAGTCCAAGCTAGGTGACCTATGGTGTTGACCCACGTGAGGTGGCCAAATTGCATTTATACCCATGGCGGTTTCTATTTATGTTTAGTCCAATAAAATTTAATATATGTTGTATATTTCTGGGAAAATCGCACGCATGCCCATGATGTTTATTTTATTTGCAAAAATGCTCTTCCTAGTTCATGTATTTTTAGTTCTTGAATTTCATTTATTAGAAATAGCTCCCGTGCTCTAAAAATTATGCAAAAATAGGATTACATTTCTGTCAACATGTATTTTCATGTTTTATTTTTATTTTAGCATTTTATGCATTTTAGCTATTTAGTAAAATAAAAGGATACCATTTTTGTCCCTATCTAATTTATAAAATACCAGTAAATTAGAAAAATGTTTTAAAAAATTCCAAAAAATTATAGGTGTCTATTTTAATATGTTTTCATTCTATATCAAAAATCCCTAAAAATAGAAAAAAGGAAGAGCATAAAAATTTAAAAGCTCCAAAATATAAAAAAATAAAATCACCAAAAATAACAAAAATAGTTATTTTTTATCTTTGAATTTCCTTTCTATTATTATCTACTTATTAAAGATAATTTGGAGAATTTTGGATACTAATTGTTATTTTTAATCTTCAAATCAATTTGGCCTATTTATTAAACCCTTGAATTGGGATACTTTTGACTTTCAAATAAATAAAAATTAGAAAAAATTCCAAAAAATCACAAAAACATTAGAAAAATATGTAAAACCGAAAATGCTTCATTTCTTGAATTTTGATTATTTTTATTAGTATTTATATTTACATTATCCTTTATTGTATATATAGCCATCTATATTCTTATATTACATACAAAAAAAATAAATTAAAAATCATATATATATATATATGAAAAAAAAGATAAAATCAAAAATAACAAATATATATATAATATAATAAAAGAAAAACCCACATATTGAATAAAAACATACATGTATATAATATACTTTGATTATAAATAATCCTAGGCTACCTGATTTGCTCTCTATGGTTCGACCTCAACATGCTTGCTTGCTATACATTTTGTATTGTAGAGAATGATACATTTTAACTTTAAATTTTTACTATTCATTCCTTGATTAGTTGATATTGTGGGTTAATCGTTGATAGAATTGGGTTTCTTGAGCAATCAATGCATCAACTGTGGTCTCACCTTATGAAATCGTGCGACTCTCGGTGGATCCTTTTCATCAAACTGTTGCTGGGAAGCACTGTGTGTAGCCTATTTTTGTAGCCTATTATGTACATTCAATTATTTATTTATTGAATTATTAATTCATTTCTTTGTGCATATTTATTGATTCATTTATTACTTGTACATAACTCATTTTGATACATTCAATTTGATTATTTGATCATCTACGCTAATATACCTCTCTTGTTGTATTTGTTGTGAGGGCCCGCTACGCAAGGATTTCTTAGGAGGCTGATGCAACTAAGCTTGGTGGAGACTAGTCTTCAGGCTTTGACTAGTTGGAGAGGCTACAAATGTGACGAGGAGAGGCTACGTCGAATATATATATATATATATTAGATTTATTTATTAGTGTGAGAGAGATTTATTCATTTGTAATAATTACATACTTGGACACTATTGTACACAACGAGGTCCAATGACTGGGTGTTTGTTCACCTGGGGGCCTCATCCCAGTTTTACCGTGTTTTCACTTCCATCTTTTATTTGGTTTCTTGATGTTTTATGTTTTCCACCTTATTTTAGTTTGTTTTGTGTGTATGAGCCCTTAGCTTAGAGGTTGCTTGAATGGGTAACTAGGTCCATACCTAATAAGAATTGAATGCTCCTATAGTCTCTTACGGTTGGATCTTTTCAAATAAATAAATGTTGGTTATTTGGACTTAAACCCACGCGCCGAGAGATGCATCATACATCACTAGCTGGACCTGTTGTGGCGAGCACTGACATGTCTCCAAGATTGGAACCTATCGTTTATTCTTGAATAATTAACATATGGTTCTTCATGCTTAATAGCATCTACTATTTTGGGTGATTTTGTTGATTGCACGCCATCATGTAGATAGGTTTAAAAATTCTATTTTGAATACTGCACGGAGAGAGATATAGGAAGCACTGTAAGTCCTCTAACTCAGCATGCATCATTAGATTCAATGGTGAGATTTCTCATAGAATCAACTTACACAACTTATTCACTATCTCCCTCTGATTTTGAGCACCTAGGACTTAAATAAAAATCTACAAAATTCTTAGGCGCTTGTATGTAAAATACCCAAAAATGTGAAAACCCAAAACACTAAAATACAGGGGCTGCTAAATAAACTTTGACCTTAATTAAAATCTGTAATTGACTATCATTGCTTTGGGTTCATAAGGATCCCATTGTTTTCAGGTACCTTAGGAGGGGACCAAAACCCCTCCCATGAGCGAGGCATGACCCGTTAAGGATTAGAGCCAAAAACTAAGTCTGTAATTGCCTTGTGTATTGTCTTATTTTCAAAGTAAAAGTACTTCTATCGTACGTGATCGAGTAGGGACTTGTCAGTGATGGTGTTCTCGTCTTGTGTGGAACATCGACTTAGTCGGAAGTACTGAGGTTAGACCACACTTCACGAGGGTGTCTATCTCATCAGTTTGCATCCGAATAGATCCTTGCATGCTCACAGGTGATTCCGTTGCGAGCAAGGTCTGAAGTAGTGGTTTCGCCTATCGGCTTCCTCCCTCTATTTCTTTGGCTGAGTATGTATCCTGGAAGGGTTACAAGAACCTCAAAAAGTGCAGAATACAAGTTACAAAGGAGGAGGACATGATGACCGAAAAATCCGTGAAACCAAGATCCGGGTAAGGTAGAGATCACTCTCGGGTCGTTGCGACCCGAATCGAGAGAATCGATCAACAAGAAAAATATAAGACCACCAAATCGAAAGATAAAGCAAGAAAATCAAATAGCGGTCTCGCTATATTTTACCTGGTATAGCGACCAGGGTCGAACTCAAGGAGCATGGGATGGCCGAGACGGCCTACGAAGTAGTCTAAAAAGATAAAAAAAGAATAAAAATATTTTTTAGTGGATTTTAATGGTTTTTATTTTTTTTAATTATGTAAGAAAATGAGAAAACAAGCAAGTTCAATAATTTATTTAAACACACAAGAATGCACAGAAAATTCAAATAAAATTGTTTTTGTATTTTATATGTTTTTAAGTGTTTTTGGTAATTTTCTGGGGATTTTATAATTTTTGGTTGATTTTTAAAAAATTAAGAAAGGGGAGAAAAATGGGTTACTGTGCAGCCAGACTTGAGAGACCAATTAAAAATATGTAATTGGTCTATAAAATTCTGGAGATAATTTTTATGTAAAATATATACAAAAAACTAAGTACAGAAAAAGAGTTTGCATTTTTTTAATTTTATAGAATTTTTAATGATTTTTATAAGATTTTTAGGGTTTTTCAATTTTTATGGTTTTTATAAATCCAAATAAGCCAAAAATTGGATAGATAAACTAACAATCCCTAATTTTTTTAGAATTTTTAGAAAATTTTTTAATTTTTTTTTGATTTTCTTTTTCAAACAGTAGCAAAAATACGTGTTTTTGAATTTTTAAAAATAACAAAAAGCAATAAAAATGTCCCAAAAAATAAAAGAAATTTTTACACAGTGGCAGGAGCCACGTGTCCAAATTTCACTCGATTTGGAGTTTATTTGCTATTTTATCCAACAAATAAAAGAGCTACAGCACACATGGACCTAAATGTAAGAAAACATAGTTCGGGGGGCTAGATATTAACACGTGCAAAAACCTTAGGGTTGAAAGCGCAAAAATCCCAAACAATCAGCACATGCTCTAATTAATTCACGCACAGGGGTATAACTGCAAATATGGAAACTAAAAATTCAATTCATAACATAGGAGAAAACCCAAGCCCATACATTCAAATTGTCCAAAATAGCACGTGACGATGCATGTGTTCCACACAGGCAAGGACAAATTGCAAATAGACAAAACTAGAGGTCCATATGTGCAAATAGTCCAAGGGAGCAAACATATTTAATAGACTAAACAAAAACTACTAAAAGTTGGAGGGGCATGGGTGCAATTACCCAGCCGAGGTGCGTGAGGGGCGCACGTGAGCGCCATGTGTCGAGGCGTGGCTGGCTGCTGTTGCACGGTCCTGATGCAGCCGTCTGGATGATCCAACGGTGAAGGCGCGATGACGAATGTGGGAGGAACGTGATCGTTAGATCAGGGATCTAACGGCCTGACATGGCAGAGCACGGACGATGGAGATGCGAATTGGTGCTGCGGGGCGATCCGACGACTGTGAGGGGATGAGGAAGAACTCCCCCTAGACGAGCTTCTACGGTGATCTAGAGACGATCAGGACCATCGATGGAAGATCGGAGAAGTGAGTCTTCCTCGCGATGTCGTTCCGCGGCGAGTGATGTCCTCCGATGAAGCCTCCAATGGTCGGATCCTCCGGCGAAGGAGGAGCGACCTGGAGCAGCTCCGGCGAAGGGATGGAAGTGCGACCAAGGGGGGTACCTGCTCTTATTCACCTGCAAAACAAAGCTCTCGATCGGAGGAGCACTCCGGTGGGGGTTATTGTCCAAAAGGGAAAGGGAAGCGTCGTGAATGGTCGAAGGGGATTTCTGGCGTACGTGATAGATGGAACCCAACTCGATCTGGGCTTGGATGGCTCAGCTCGAGGTGATCAGGTCGCGTATGGAGGGTGACTATGAGTCGGAGCGGGGATCTGTACGGGTAGGATGGACTGGCGGAGCTCCAGCCACTAGGGAGGAGCTGGCGGAGCTGGAATGTGGAAATTGGAAATGAACGATGCTAAAGAAGCTAGCGGGTCTACCTGATGAACGTAGTCGACTGTGCTGGGGCTAAAGAAGCTCCTGGGGTCTTTGCCTCGATGGTTCGTCGGGACCAGAGGCTCGAGCTCGCTCGACGGCGGAGCACGACGACGAAACCACCGGTTTAGTGGCTACAACTCTCCCCTCCTCACTGCGACACTCTCCTCCGGTAGCTGTAATTCTAGGGAGAGGAATGGAGCTCCTGGGATAGGAAGGCGATGGCCAAATATGACAGAAAAGTGCGGCGGAGCTCGGCTAAATAGTGGTAGGGGTCCGGCTAAAATGGAGTCAGGCAGTCGATTGTGAGGCACAGATCCCTCCTAGAAAGTGAAGGATATTGAGTATCCTTAAGCGCATCACGGAAGCGTGTCGATCGCATCATATACAATCGGAGCAACTAGTCGCACTAGATGCAGCAGAAATTAAAATTTTTAAATCTAAAGATGAAACCACATGATCACGAGAACACTTCTCGGATCGTTTCATCAAACCACAAAGTACAAGGAATACCTCTTGAAGCGTGGTTGTGATCGCGAGATCCCAAAGTAGAGATCCTCCTATCTTAAGTCCGACCCACGGAGAATGCGCTTGCGGGCACGATGATGAGTCGCGTCCTTCCCGCAATCCTTTGACGAAGATCCAAGCGTCGAGGCGTAGCAAAATGATCTCTTTCCTAATACACAAAGTGGACGGCCACTTGAATATTAGGGAGACCCCACGAGAATGAGAGAGAGAGAGAGAGAGAGAGAGTAGAGTTCTTCAACTCAAGAATGTTGTTGTAACTTGGAAAGGCTACCCTAGCCTTCCTTTTATACTAGTTTAGGGTCCAATGGATCTCAATCCATGGGACACATGGATCCAAGGGCTATGCTTGGTCCATGCTAAATCAATGGCTATGATTGTTGTTGGTTAAAACCAACAACATTTATTAAATTAAAATATGTTGCAACATTATCAACATAATTTAATTTAACTATTTAAGAGATAATGTGACAACAAAAAGGGAGTCAACTAACCTCCCTAAATCATAGGGGGCGTCACCTATGAATGAGTCATAGGTGGCACCACCTCTTATTTAGGTGGTTAATTTGTCTCCTTTTTATTTATCTTATTATTTCTTAATTAATTTTGCAATAACAATTATCACAAAATTATTCACCAAATTAATTCCAAATTAATTTGTGAATATTTCAATCATGCCATTGAATATTATGTGAATCATATTCACAACCCAAACTAATTAGTAAATTGCATTTCCAATTAATTAATAAATGTGAATCCAATCCACATTATTAATTAACAAATGCTATTTACATAAATTCTCTCTCTTATATATGTATATTATAAATCATATTTATAACACACATATATCATGGATAGTGTTATCCACATTCTCTTAATCTTTGATAATTAAATCCCATTTAATTATCTTAGATAATCATTTTCACAATATGAATTATATTCGTATTAAGCTTGATAATTAAATCTCATTTAATCAACAAGTCCTTGCTTGGATATTTCATCAAAAGAATTATTCTTGAACCCTTTCAAGAATAATGTGCTTTCTCCGCAGATACTTGGAGATAAGGACAGGGCGATTGTATTATTCCACGTATAGTGACTTGGATGTTGAGATCTCGTCTCAAATCCAGATCGTACGAACCTCCCACAGATGCTTGATTAAATCAAGACCGTAAATCCAATTTTCTCATTGAATCTGAATCTCATTCAGACCAATGTCCAACACTTGGACTAAGATCAATAATTGAATCAACAGCTGTATGATCATTAAGATAGCCATGGTACATAACCCTAATTGTACAGAGGGACCTATTATGCAAATTATTTATTCTTCATTTCAGATTAGGGAATGATATTCGCAATAACATTTATTGCATAATGGCTCGCCGTGGGCTCACATGTCCAACAATCTCCCACTAGCCCAAAGAGCCATTAATTGGCTAATTATTTAAACCCACACTCATGTGACAATCATAGGCTATTTAGAAATAGCTAGGTAAGCTGATCAGTCACTCTGTTCCCAAAAGACTATGCCAAGTCCTTTTACGGCACTTGCATATCCCTAGGTAACAGTGCTCGCATCCAATGCGAATGTTGCATCTAATGCAACCTATACTCAATCTCGTCAAAGCAGTTATAGTGTCCTTGACACTATTGCTCAATTATTATAATAACCAGTATTTCCATAATCCTTATCAGAATACCCTTATTCCGGGAGATCACTATCTCTCAAGGTATCCACAGTTAAGACTTTTAGATCTCTATCTATAAAGTCTTAAGCTCTTGAAGATAAGACTTAGATATCACCATCTCTAAAGCCTTGTCATCTTTGAAGATTTTGTTATTACTGCAATCAAGTGTTTTCTCTCCATAGTAGGATTAGTAACAGTTTACTACTCCCACTGCATGGCCGATATTTGGCTTTTGTACACATCTGGCATACACTTAGCTTCTCGTAACTGATGCACAAGTGCAAGCAGTTCTAGCATTCACTTCCTCAACTCTTTGAGGTGGTATCCCTTTTGATAGGTCAGTACCTAATCTTAAGGCAAGAAAGCCTTTCTTGAAATTTCCAAAAATGGAACATATCCAAGGTGTACTACTAATGTGACAGTCCCAATACCTTCTTTTCTTTGCTTCTGAACAACTTCAGAACTAAGATCTAAGAGGTATTCTTGAGAACATATCTCAAGGTATGGAATAGCCAGTCTATAAAACACTTATTATCAACCTTATATCATTCCAAATGATTAGGATATTATCTACATTTAGCACGATGAACACAAAGACACTCCCACTAAGCTTCACATGGTACATCAAGATTCTATCTGAAATCATAACATTTATGATTTCATCAAATCTGATGTTCCAACTACAAGAAGCTTATTTGAGTCCATAGATGGAGTTTCTTTAGCTTGCACACCTTGCTTTCCCAAAACATGAAGCCCTGGGGCTACTTCATGTGAATATCCTCAGAGAGGTATTCTAAGAGGAATGCAATCATGACTTACATCTTGAAGATGCAATAGTCAAGTTGTGTGGCTAAGGTTAGCAATATTCTGATGATTTTAAGCATGGTTACAGAAGAGCAAGTCTCTTTGCAAGCAATGTCTTCTCTTCCGATGTGTAGCTTATGGCTACGAACCGAGCTTTGAAGGTCTCTATATTCTCATCAGACTCCCTTTCTCTTGAAGATCCATTTACACCTTAATGGGTCTAACCCTTATAGGTGGATCCTTGAGGGTCCATATACAACACTTGTATATGAAGTCTACTTTAGACTTTATTGCTAATATCCATCTTTCCATGTCATGATCCTCAGGAGCTTCATCACGTGAAGTCCGATCATTGTCAGACTTAACTGACACATGGAATACATCCTCAAACTCATTTGAAGAGGTATTAATGTTTCATCTTTAATTATCCTTTTAGTTCCCGATTTTAGGAGCCTCATTATCTTCTCAAGATCAAATGAGTTCCTTCACTTCATTTTCATCTTGATTCTCAAGAGTCTCAATATCCAAGAATCATATTCTCAGAGATGAGATCTTCTAAGAATCTCAAGGTCATAAAGTAGGTATCCAATACCATCCTTTATTTTCCTAATGAAGTAGCACTCTCAAGTGCTAGATTCCAGCTTACATGCATGGAGCCTTATTAAGGATATATAGTGTAGTCTCTACTACACATATATACTTGGAAACTAAGGGATAATTATGCTAAAATTCATCATTGATCAAATCATGTCACACATGATCCAATTGTATCTCCCTACAACTCCATTGAGTTTAGGTGTGTTAGGAGGATTGAGATAGAAATGATATTCATATCTCCATAAGGTATTCTTTGAATTTTATCTAACAGGTACAAGCTACCTACGTTAGATCAAATTCATTTCATCTTTCTTCAAACTTTGGTTCTAAACCAAAATTGTGAAATCTTTGAACATTTCAAAGGTTTCTCAGGTGAAGAGAAGAAATCTCATATCATACATGATCATCAATATATCCATAATGTTCACTATGATATAGATGATCCACATACATCAATATGTATGAGATCCCGAATACCTCGACATCTTACACCTTTCCCAGAGAAGGGTGTATTGGACATTCTTTGAATACAATATTCACAATATGTAAGATTTGAAATTTTAGACATTCTAAAGTTTCATATCTTACTAGTCTACTGATCAAATCAACAGACAAATGTCCAAGGCTTGATGCCAGATCATTATCAAATGATCTTCATCCTCCTATTGATCTTATAAGGTTTGATTTTCAGTATTAGAAATCTTAATGAACCATTCATTAATTTTCTAATTTTGTGGAGTCCACTAGATGTTAGATTACTATCTGAAATATTTCCATCATAACTCTTTATGATAGTTCTATCTCAGAATTCATGTTTATTTCAACATTTAGAAACAAACAATGAGTGTATTCTACTATCTAGGTCATAGAGACATTCTCCAAGACTAAGGGCTCTCCCACTGAGAATATGAAGTCTATCTATCCAACAGAGATTGCTCCAACAATTACAGCAATATCCATGTAGATGACTACTAAACCTTAAGATCAAGTTTCTAATCTTCTAATATATATATGCAACAAATTACAAATGTCATTAGAAGATTTTGGGGTACAATTGTCAGACTTTATCTTATGAAATAAGAAAGTCAGAGTCAATGATTGTATGCAGATTATTCTGATGCTCTATCTGAGTCCTTCACTAAGGATTTTAGACAAATTTGATAGTCATACTATCAACACATCAACTTATTGCAGTATTGGCATTCATCCAAATCTTTGGATGTCATATGGAAGTCACAGAAGTAGGTCAACTCTTTGACTTTCCTTCTTACTTGGGTCCGACCCATGCTTCCACTGTGCTCTCTTCGTCTATAAATAACCATTGTTCAAAACAAAGAATCTCTTATGTTGAATTCCAAAGATTTCAATACAAGAGTATTTCAACATTTAAACATGCTTCATTAAATTCATTCAAAATGATTAAAATGAAGCTTCATGAATGACTAGAGTATAGACAGTAGAATGATGACACTCATCATATCTACATACATATAAACTCTTAGAGACTTAGGTTCAGGTAGGTATTCAAACACTTTGAATACATCATCTCTTTCGAGCTACCATTCTGCGTAATGCAGAGAACCATGTCATTCATGATTAAATGTCTAGAGCACATATGTATGCCAAAATATCTTCTTTTATTTTATAAGGATTATTTGACAATTACGATCACCATCGACATGTGACTTCTAAAGTACACTCGATGAAAGATCAAGACTATAGAGACATACAAACCCTAAGGTGATGTCTTATTGTCTTATTTAATTGTCATTCCTCATTATGTTGAGGAAACTTGCACATTACAACCACATACATTATGTGTCCAATTGCAAGTACAATATCTGGATCATGAGTCCAATCCAAGATATTTTACTGGTTATTATTGAGTATTACATTGAGTGGTTTAATGAAGGATTATCTGAAATAAGAAATTTGCATAAGTGTATATAAATTTTATATACATGTTTTACTTTGATTTAGGAATTTTTATATCAAAGTTGTCTTGCCTTGTCAACACTGAAAGTTCATTCCCTTAATCACTTTCAATGTAAGAGATATTCTTACCATTATATCTCTAGCAAGATCTGGGATCTCCTTTCCTATCTTTATCGCATCCCAATAATATGAGAACTTACGACTCCGATAAAAAGAAGCGGGAACTCATTCCGCCTTGCAAGTCCAACTTGCATTCCCAATTCAGTCTTTAACACCCGGGCCCACCACCCCTAAGATGATGTTGACCCGTCATTAATTGAACCAACCGTCAATAGGCTTAATACTCACTATACGCAATCCAATATCGCCCCAATAATATGAGGACTCGATATTGGGGTCACTACGTATACGGCCTTACTCTTTCGAGAAGCAAAGAACCCGATCCAATTAAATCATATACATGATCTGTCACTTCGGACAGGCATCTCCTATATACAACAACTAGCGACGAAATCCTTTGCCTTGACGGGAGACCATGGATGTCACTTATGTGATCCTCCACCTCATATTCAAATTGTAATTAATTATTGTGAATCATATTCACATAATTAATTCTTCCAAGGGAAATACACATCTATTCAAAATAGAGTGTTTATTGGATATAATTAATTTAATCACATTAAATTAATCATCAATCCAATCATCAATCAACAAACATGTCTTTTACTTGAATAGTAGGTATTATCTCAAAATACGTATTATTCGAATTTTAATAATTAGAAAAATACACATTGACTTTCTCCGGTATTATACAATCCCTACCCGCTGTCATGGCCAGTACCGACGAGAGTGGGACGGACCACATACGTTGCAACCCGCGACCCCAATGCTCTCCGACTAGGCACCACATCCGCCTCAGGAAAGGATAATACCAGATAGATCATCATGTACTTTGAGATGCTCATCGGTTTTTCAACCGCAATTATACCATATAATATACATCAAAACAATTTTGATTATATTATAAGGAGATTTGCTAAACAAATCCCCAATCCTATTCAAGCAAGAGGGTTTTTTATGTAAAAGTTGCCCTACAACAATTGTAGGATAAACTATGGTTTTCATGAAGGCAATGTTTGTTGATGAACCAATGATCAAGATCTATTATCTCATCATTGTGGTTTAGGCAAATGTCATTCAATGAAATAATTATCTCTTTAAATATTTCACAATTATTTATCACTAATTATTCCAGAAAATTAACAATTAATTTTCATCATGATAATTGAATGACATATCACAAGGTTCAAGATCAAAAATGTCAATTTCCAGCAGTGACCCCCAATCACTAAAATTAACATATCTTGATCAATTTAAATCCAAAAAATGCAAACTCAGTTTCCAAAGATTGCCTATTTGATTTATTAAAGAACCCAAGTGATAATTCACGCATTTCGAGGCGGATTAAAACCGTAATTATCTCATTAATCACGTTTAAATCCGCAGTTCCCGCAACAGTGAAAATAGTCATATTCAAAAAGCCATATCTTGAGCAAATAAAGTCCAAATTTAGTAAACTCAAGTCCTATGGTTTCCTTGTTTAATGGGGAACAAAAACCAATTGAAAATTTCGTGTTTAAACACTTTAAACAGTACAGAAAAATTCAATTAGTCAGAGGTGCGAAAATTGAAATGCAGCAAAAATTTCGCAACCCTTTCAAGAACCAAATCGTCTAAAGTTCATTGATCATATCCAAACCCTTATTCAACCTGGCTCTGATACCACTTGAAGGATATTGAGTATCCTTAAGCGCATCACGGAAGCGTGTCGATCGCATCATATGCAATCGGAGCAACTAGTCGCACTAGATGCTAGATGCAGCGGAAATTAAAATTTTTAAATCTAAAGATGAAACCACATGATCACGAGAACACTTCTCGGATCGTTTCATCAAACCACAAAGTACAAGGAATATCTCTTGAAGCGTGGTTGTGATCGCAAGATCCCAAAGTAGAGATCCTCCTATCTTAAGTCCGACCCACGGAGAATGCGCTTGCGGGCACGATGATGAGTCGCGTCCTTCCCGCAATCCTTTGACGAAGATCCAAGCGTCGAGGCGTAGCAAAATGATCTCCTTCCTAATACACAAAGTGGACGGCCACTTGAATATTAGGGAGACCCCACGAGAATGAGAGAGAGAGAGTAGAGTTCTTCAACTCAAGAATGTTGTTGTAACTTGGAAAGGCTACCCTAGCCCTCCTTTTATACTAGTTTAGGGTCCAATGGATCTCAATCCATGGGACACATGGATCCAAGGGCTTTGCTTGGTCCATGCTAAATCAATGGCTACGATTGTTGTTGGTTAAAACCAACAACATTTATTAAATTAAAATATGTTGCAACATTATCAACATAATTTAATTTAACTATTTAAGAGATAATGTGACAACAAAAAGGGAGTCAACTAACCTCCCTAAATCATGGGGGCGTCACCTATGAATGAGTCATAGGTGGCACCACCTCTTATTTAGGTGGTTAATTTGTCTCCTTTTTATTTATCTTATTATTTCTTAATTAATTTTGCAATAACAATTATCACAAAATTATTCACCAAATTAATTCCAAATTAATTTGTGAATATTTCAATCATACCATTGAATATTATGTGAATCATATTCACAACCCAAACTAATTAGTAAATTGCATTTCTAATTAATTAATAAATGTGAATCCAATCCACATTATTAATTAACAAATGCTATTTACATAAATTCTCTCTCTTATATATGTATATTATAAATCATATTTATAACACACATATATCATGGATAGTGTTATCCACATTCTCTTAATCTTTGATAATTAAATCCCATTTAATTATCTTAGATAATCATTTTCACAATATGAATTATATTCGTATTAAGCTTGATAATTAAATCTCATTTAATCATCAAGTCCTTGCTTGGATATTTCATCAAAAGAATTATTCTTGAACCCTTTCAAGAATAATGTGCTTTCTCCGCAGATACTTGGAGATAAGGACAGGGCGATTGTATTATTCCACGTATAGTGACTTGGATGTTGAGATCTCGTCTCAAATCTAGATCGTACGAACCTCCCACAGATGCTTGATTAAATCAAGACCGTAAATCCAATTTTCTCATTGAATCTGAATCTCATTCAGACCAATGTCCAACACTTGGACTAAGATCAGATTGCTTCTCTACTGGAAGGAGTCACTAAAATCCAGACCTGTTTCATCACTCCCTCGGAATGGAAGCGTCATGGATATACAATCGTTTATGATCACATCACCCTTCAGGTATTCCCAATACCTGTACATCCTGCATACTGGAAGACCCATGATCAACCCGAAGATCAAGATCTATTTTACACTGTCTTCTTCAGGGTTTGATCACCAAGTTTCTCATTTGATCATTGGGATTTGGTATCGATCATATACTTTCCAAAAGCATATATCATACCTAGGTCTTGATCATATACTTTCCAAAAGTATATATCAAACCTACAAATTCAGTCAAGCTTCCAAAGCAAGACGACCGTGCACGAATTTGATTCTTCCCCAATATCTCATGAGTGAGCTCATGTCTTCCGGTTCAGTAGTGAACCTGTATGATCCCTTTGAGAGATCGTATTACTCATATGCCCTTATATGCACACCAGCGCGCCGGTGTATAGACCTTGGTTAGGTCATCAACCTATTGGTCTGCCAAATGTACACACTCAGACATATAGTAACACATCTGTCTCCGGTCAGAGGATGCGTGCCTATGCTGTGATAGTATTCAACATAGGACTTAGGTTATCTCGATCTCGTTAAGTCAACCCATTGACCTAACTAATCTGACACCTCCGAATCTCTATTCCTATGCAGAGGACCTGCATCAAGAGGCCGGTCAGATATCAGCCTATGTGAGAAAGGATTGCCATCTCCTACTCGGGCTGGAGATTACATCTTAACAATCATTTGACGGTGCTTGATGAGTCCTCAATCTAACTCTTTAGATATTCATCCAAGCACCAGCCTCTATGATTCAATAATTGAATCAACAGCTGTATGATCATTAAGATAGCCATGGTACATAACCCTAATTGTACAGAGGGACCTATTATGCAAATTATTTATTCTTCATTTCAGATCAGGAATGATATTCGCAATAACATTTATTGCATAATGGCTCGCCGTGGGCTCACATGTCCAACAGAAAGATCCCCGGGCGAGGGTCTCAGATTAATCAACGTCAAAATGGAGCCCAAGGTTTGTATAAATGGAGGTCGGATCGAGTTGGGAAAATTCTGAGAAATCGGGTCGAAAGCACGATCCGCTTGGAAGGGGGTCCGCGGGGAGAGTTGATCGGGGTCAACAATCCCTCGTGGACCAATCAGATTATTTCATTTTTTAATTCTTTATAAAATCATTTAAAATTAGTAAATGACTTTATTTTGAAAAAATTCCAAAATAAAAAATGTTTATTTTTTTTCAAAGTATTGTTTAGTGATTTTTATTTATTTAATTTTGAAAACTAAATAACGTATTTACATTACATCATTATTATATATAGGTATATACACATATGTATTTTTATTTTTATTTTTAATTGTTTATTTTTGTACAATCATTCCAATTTTATATTTTATTTATTTACAACATAAAATTCGAAATAAAAAGGTATTTTTATTTTATTTTTATGATTTATTTACATGAGTTAAATAAATAGATCTATATACATATGTACATGGTATATATACAAGGTGGGAAATGAATTTTATTCTTTTTCTTTTTTTATTTTTATAATTTTTATTTATTTTTATAAATATACACAAAATATGAGAAAAATATTTTATTTTTATTTTGAGGAAAATAAAATTATTTATATACATAGGGTTATGTACAAGTATGATTGACCTTATCTCTCTCTCTACTTGGTTTCTTTTGCGGTCAAGCCCATACTGGGCCCTTCCCTTGGGATTAGGTCACTCAATATTTATTCTAAATATTTCCCTCTTTTTCTTGTGTATCTTTATTCCTTTATTTTCACACAAAAACATGCTAATTATGTATAATTACAAGATGCATGTGGTTTGACAACTTATGATATTTACACATATTTACATGGCATTTGCTGAGGTTTCTAGCTAAAATAAAGGAATAAAGAGTGATGAATGTGGATTCATCACCCCCTATACTTTACTTTTGCTAGTCCCTTAGCAAACACTTAATTTGAAAAAGAAGCGCAAAAGAGAAAGAAAAAGAAAAATAGGAGAAATCAAGGTTGATTATTAAACTTTCCTTCATTAAATTGAGATATGGAGCTCAGTCAGACCTTTGGATTATTAATTTGTCGGAACCTTATTTGGACTCAAGCTTAAAACTTAACAGCCTCTATGTTCCACCAATCTATGGTCAAGACTCCTCAATAAACCAGATCAAAACAAGTCTACATACACAAACTCTAATGACCATGAATCTTTCCTTGTACGGTGTAAGTGATATGTAGCTCCCCACCTCAGAAGTAATAAGAAACAACCTCCCCCAACCTGTAACTCTAATGCCTCGGTCTAGCAACTCTTTCCTCGAGAAGCGGGGTATTCCCTTCTAAGTTCAAGTGCAACCAGCTCAAGAAGAGGGGGAAGAAGAGAATGGACCATGACCAGTGTAGCCATGTATCCTTGGGAGCTCTAACCAGTGTAGCTGAGTCTCCCGCTGCAAGCTTCATGAGATGGTCATGTATAACATAATCTTTGCTTTATTTGACTATATACACCCAGATGGGATTATTAAATTTTCAATACAACCCACCACTTTTTTGGAGTTCTTTTCTTTTTGCACATTTTTTTATGTGCATGTGTACAACATATCTACATGGTGCAGCATATATACAAGGAGCTTTTCCTCTTGAGCCAGTAGACTATCCCTCTTTTGAAGCTTTATTACAACCCACAACCCTGTCTTTAGACTTCATAACCACCAGACCAAGTTGAGACACACTTCCTTCACTATAAGAAGAAGAGAGGTTCCGCCTAAAAGTACTACCCTCATAAGCTACCCCAAGCCAAAGGAAACTGCCTCCTCACCACCTCATCCATTGAGAGCTATGTGTAAAGTGCTGATGTAAGTAAAGCCATTGTCTCCGAGAATCATGCCTGTGTTGTTAAGTGCTCTACTTAGGCTTATCAAGATGACATATTCTCACAGCCTAGTGGACTCAAAGAATTAAGTCCCAATGGACCTGAAAAGTCTCAATCCTAAGCCCTATAAGGTTCCTCTTATAATTAGATGGATTAAGGTCTTAACCAAGCTCCATTTTCCAATTTAATTCCATGCAAGTTTAAATGTCAACTATGATTTGGAAAAACTGTACAAGTATTTACAAAGATGCAATTTTACAAATATTTACACATGTGCAAAATTTTTGAAAAATGTTTTAAAATATGGATGTATGCATGAATGCGAAGTTTTCCAAAATATTTACAAAAATTTACATAAGGTTTTTGCAAACTTTTTGTTTTTCAAACATTTTACGAAAATTTTGTACTATATACATAATTTTGATATGAAAATATTTACAAATTATTTACACAAAAGATTTTTACAATCATTTGTACAAAAATAATTTTTATAAATAAATAAGTATGTGCAAGAAGAATTTTATGTACAAGGGAAATTTTTAAATTTTTATGGATTTTTAGCCATTTTTATTTATTAACACACTCACACAAAGTACGAGTTATGGCTAAAGTATATATGAATGATATACGACACCCCCTATAGTTAGCTCGAACGATGTCCTTAGAGTGATCAAGAGCGATGAAGAAAACATAACTCGTGCTTAGTATAGGGAAGTGAAAAGGAATGGTATGTACAACGACGAATCAAAGAATAGAATGAAGAGGACTCGGTGTTTCACCCTATACTTAGGATCAAGTAATCCTAAGTATAGCAAGTTGTACATGAAGGGAAATCCGAGTGGACGAATGTACAGGATCTACCCCCCTATACTTAGGGTGGAATATCCCTAAGTAGAAAGAATCAATAGAATACCCGAGAGTCCTGCACCTCCCATACTTAGGGTAAAGTACACTCTAAGTATAGCATAATCATAAGATGAGGAATGGGGTGTGGGACTAAAGAATAGAGTGATATGGACAACTGGATCTATACAAGTCGGAAGAACAGTGATAATCAGGCGTGAGATGCAATAGATGTGAGTCAAGAGACCACATCTCACACAAAGTGAATCGGGGCAACGTCAACAACCCGCGACTCATGATCTAGATATAGCTTGAGCCGCTGGCCGTTAACACGAAAGGTAGCATCAGAAGACAACTCAGATATATCAATACTCCCATTGTCATGTACCTTTCTAACCAAGTAAGGTCCCTTCCATTTGCTTTGTAGCTTCCCTGGAAATAGACGAAGCCAAGCATCAAACAACCATACTCTCTGTCCTGGCTCAAACTGCTTTGTGGCTGATATGAGAATCATGCCACTCCTTCACTCTCTCCTTATAATGTAGGCTGTTTGAAAAGGCTGTATCACGTAGCTCCTCCAGGGCTGCTAACTTTGCCCTCCTCTGATCTCCTACATGCTCTGGATCCAAAAGTATATCGGTAACAGCCCAAAGTGACCTATGTCTCAGCTCAACAAGTAAATGGCATGGCTTGCCATAAATGAGGTGAAAGGGAGATGTACCCAAAGGTGTCTTGAAAGATGTCCTATATGCCCACAAGACCGAGTCCAAAAGCTGTGACCAATCCTTTCGATCAGGGCAGCCGGCTTTCTGTAATATAGTCTTGATCTCCCTATTCGACACTTCAGCAAGACCATTCGTCTGAGGGTGGTATGGAGTGGAAACTCGATGGTCTATGCTGAACTCGCTAGCAAGGGCCTTTACCTTGTCGTTGACGAAATGAGACCCCCCGTCAGATATCAACACTCGAGGTACCCCGAACCGTGAAATGATATTCTTCCTAAAAAATCTGCAAACAGTCCTAGCATCTGCGGTTCGGGCGGGGATGGCCTCAACCGAATGACTCACATAATCCACGGCCAACAGAATGTCCTCGAATCCCTGACTCTTAGGGAATGGACCCATGAAATTGATGCCCCATGCGTCAAAAACCTCACAGAAGTGTATGAGCTGCATCAGCATCATATCACGCTGTCCACAAGTGCCCATCCTCTGACAGTCAGTACACCTCTTCACGAACTCATCAGAGTCCTTGAAGAGAGTAGGGCACCATAGGCCGGATTGGATCACTTTCTGTGCCGTTCTCCTCCCAGAGTGATGTGCTCCTGCCTCGAGCTTGTGGCAATAAGTAAGGACGCTGTGATGCTCCTCCTGAGGAATGTATTGACGCCAGATACTATCCCCTCCCTCATGATAAAGGACGGGATCCTCCCAATGGTAAAACTTGGCCTTCGCGAGGAAGGTCTCAAGTTTCTACCTGGGCCATTCTTGTGGAACTTTCTTGGCGACAAGATAGTTTACAATATCGGCATACCGTGGGAGAGAGGCGATAGCAAGGATCACCTCATCTGGGAAGGTCTCACAAATAGGCTCAGTCTGCTCAGAATCCTCAAGATACTCCGATCGAGAGAGATGATCCGCCACCACATTCTTGACTCCAGGCTTATCCTTAATCTCTATATCAAACTCCTGGAGTAGAAGGATCCATCTGATCAATCTAGCTTTGGCATCCTTCTTTGCCATGAGGTACTGATGGCGGTATTATCAATATAGATGGTTACTCTAGATCCAATGATGTAAGATCTGAACTTATCTAGGGTGAAAATTACGGCTAGCATCTCCTTCTCAGAGATTGTATAGTTTCGCTGCGCGGCATCCAATGAACGGCTAACGTAGTGAATAACAAATGGGACTCCATCCCTCCTCTGTCCCAGCACAGCCCCCACGGCAAAATCGGAGGCGTCCGTCATGATCTCGAATGGGAGAGACCAATCAGGTGGCTGGAGAACAGGAGCCTCTACAACTCGACTCTTGAGAGTCTCGAATAACGATAGACACTTATCATCTACAAGGAATTCGGTGTCTTTCATCAGCATATCAGTGAACAGTCGGGCAATCCTGCTGAAATCATGAATGAAGCGTCGGTAGAAACCGACGTGCCCCAGAAAAGACCTTAACGGCCACAAGTTGGATGGTGGATTGAGCTTTCTAATGACATCCACCTTGGCCAGATCAACCTCCATACCCCTGCTGGAGGTGATATGACCAAGCACCGTCCCCTGAGTCACCATGAAGTGACTCTTCTCCCAAGACAACACAAGGTGAACCTCTATGCATCGCTGAAGGAATCGGTCTAGGCAGTCAAGGCAAGAATCGAATCCGTTGCCGTAGATCGAGAAATCATCCATGAAGACCTCCAAGCACTCCCCCACCATGTCCTAAAAGATGGACATCATGCATCTCTGGAATGTCGCCAGAGCGTTGCACAATCCAAATGGCATGCGTCTGAAAGCATATGTCCCGTAGGGATAGGTGAAGGTAGTCTTGTCCTGGTCCTCTGGCGCAATGACCACCTGATTATATCCGAAGTACCTGTCCAAGAAATAGTAATGGCTCTTCCCTGCCAACCTCTCAATAATATGATCAATAAAGGGCAGGGGGAAATGATCCTTCTTGGTGGCCTGGTTCAATCGTCTGTAGTCCACACAGACCCGCCAAGAAGTGGGTAACCGGGTAGCGATCTCCTCTCCAGACTCACTGACAACTGTGGTGATGCCCATCTTCATGGGCACCACATGCAATGGACTGACCCACTTGGAGTCGGAGATGGGGTAGATAAAATCAGCGCTCCACCATTTCGAGATCTCCTTCATGACAACCTCTCGAGATTCAGGTTCAGCCATCGCTGGAACTCACGCGACTGCTTTGCCTCCTCCTCAAGATAAATATGGTGGGAGCACAGAGCTGGACTTATCCCCTAGAGATAGGCTACACTCCATCATATTGCCTTGCGGTTCTTTTCAAGAACCCCCATCAGACGGGATTCTTTCTCTCTAGTCAGATCAGCGGAGATAATGGCTGGGTACATCTCATGCTCACCTACAAGGAACCTATACTTCAACGACGACGGTAGCGGCTTCAGCTCTGGACAAGTAGGTGCTGGCGGATCTGGGCTCTGAAAGGTCTGAGTAAATGCTACCAAATCTGCATGGTAGAAAGAGAACTCTCGCTCACAAACTGGATCTGGAGAAGGATGATCTACTGGTATGTCCCTGCTCTGTACGGAATCAACCTCCTCCCTAGATGTAGGCTAAGTAAGAAGTCAGATATGGTGTCACATCATCGAACTCTACCCAATCACTATCTGACTCTGAGGGATCTGTATCTGTCTCACAAAAATCTGTCTCGCGGTCGGGAACCGAATCTGCTGCCTGAAATGTATCCTAGATCAGGAATACACTCTCCAATCTCTCCTCTACTGGCATCTATGCATCAGCGAACTCTGAAGGTGAGAGGATGGCCTGTGCGACTGGATCTGCCCAAACTATGTCGTCATCTGTAATCACAAAATCGCAGTCCCGGTGGATGTCTTGCCCTGCCTCTGTCATCTGCTTTGAATCTGTGGTCGGCTCTGAGCAAGCTGAATCTCTGGCTCTAGTCTCCTCGACTATCTCTATTTGTATACTCTCGCCCTCGACGTGAAAGTACACCTTCCCGCTGTCATGGTCGAACACTGCCTTAACTGTGGCCAAGAACGGGCATCCTAGAATGATCGGGGTATCGGTCACAGACTCAGGAATCTCCCATGTCCAGCACAATGAAGTCCACAGGGAATTTCAGGCCCTGAATCGTGACGAAAACATCCTTCAGCAACCCCTTCGGCCTCTTGACAGATCGATCAGCAAACTGAAGGACCATCCTGCTTTGTCGGAGAGTGCCCAACTCGAAGCGGTCGAGATGGGCTTCCGGAAGTAGGTTGATCGAAGAACCGCTGTCTAATAGAGTGCGGTCGAACTTCTGCTCCTGGATGTGGCATCTGATATACGGGGCTCCTACATCTAGCCTCTTGGGCTGGCAGACGGTTCTGTATCGCGAAACACGTGGCATGAGTAAGCACATGGATCTCAGACTGATGGTTCCTCCTCTTCCTCCTAACTGTGTTCCTGTCTCTGAGTGATCTCTGGAGTAGAGGTATGCGCTCCAAGGCCTCCTGTAGAGTCAGCTAAATATGGAATCTATCTATCATATGCTGGTTGAACTCTATCTGATGATTCTTTTTTTGATTTTCTATTTTCTTCCCCTTTGCCATGTGAAGTGCTTGTGGAAAGGGGATCACGGGGTCCTTCTCAGATGAAGGACTAGGAGAGGGTCTGGCATGCTCATGAACAACCGAATCCACTCAAACATCATCAATCTACACATGTGGATCCGAAAATAACAAACCCTTTCCTTTATTTCCAGAAACGTCCTGAGATACATGTACAGACAGAAAGACAGCAGGACTAGCAGAAGTAGAAATGGTGGCCACAGTACCACCCTCGGCATGTCGACTCGCGACATCAGTACCACGCTCTGGCTCAGCAACTGTGGTGGCCTCAGTACCACCTCCTCTCTCTGGTGAAGCGACGGCCTAAGTACCGTCAGCTGGATCATAATCCATGGTGGCGTCAGCACCACCATCATCATCCCTCGTGGCATCAGTACCGTGCTCCTCCTCGTCTAGCGCCCTGGAAGTGGCGTAGGATCGTTGCTCAAACGAGGCACCGCCTGCTGGCATCCTACCGCTCCTAAGTGTAACAAAATCAGCATCAAACATGTGTGCAGACAAATCTCCAAATGAATCACTAGGAGTGGTAATCTCTGTGAACTCCACCTGCTCAGACTTCCTCTTCAGGTTGTTCAGATTCGGCTCAATCTGGGCAGGGATGGCGTCCTTCCCTCTCACGATCTCCCGCATCTCCTGGCGGAACTCATCCATCTCCCGTCTAAAGGTAGCCTGCTGCTCTGTCATGAGGCAGGCTAGGTCGTCTAAGGCGGGGTTCTCATAGACTGGCCCATGAGAAACTGACGGGTGGCCTCGCTGGTAGTTAGGCTGCTGCTGCTGGTGCGGGTGAGAGGGGTACTGCTGTGGATGATACTGCTGCTGCGGAGGCTGATCTCGCCTCCAAGGTTGTCCCTGCTGATAGGGACGAGCCATACTACTATGGTGGCTGGGAGCATCCCTGAGTGTAGAGTCGGGTCTGGGACATCACTCTGTAGTTCTTGGCCATCTCCTCGTAGATGGCCCAGACCTGATTCTCATCCTTGGCGAAGTAGGAACCGCCACAAGAAGCGTTCACCAGGCCCTGCAGCTCTGGTGTCAACCCGTAGAAGAAGCTCTGAACTAGGTTCGGCTTCGTGATGTCGTGGTGCGGGCATCTATCGGTAAGCTCATGAAACCTCTCCCATGCCTCATGGAAATGCTCGTTGGGGAGCATGGGGAAGTTGCTGATAAGGGCCCTCGCTGCATTGGTCCTCCCGAGTGGATAGTACTTGTTCAAGTACTGGGTGCGGAGCTGCTCCCAGGTGTAGACAAATCTCCCGAAGTGCTTCAGCCAGTTGGCTGCTCTGTCGGCGAGGGAGAAAGGAAATGCAATCATCCTGATGGTGTCCTCGTCCACCTGACGATCGTGGACTGTACTGCAAATCATCTCAAACTCCTAGAGATGAAGATGGGGCTCCTCACTGGCGATCTCGTGGAAGCGGAGGAGAAGCTGAAGTGTATTGGGGGGAAATTGAAGTCCCCCAAGATCGCCGGAAGAACCACCCACCGGTGTGTCAGTGTCGATCCGTGGTTGTGCAACTCCCGCATCGATCTCGGCTCTGTTGCTGCTGCCGGCTGGTCTGGCTGATCTGGGCCCCTCCATCCCTCGGCTCGCGGCTGCTCTCGTGTAGTCCTCAGCCGCTCCTTCTCTCTCCGCATCTCCACAATGAAAGCTCCCTGATCACGTATCTGTCTCTGCATGGTCTCGAGGGAAGTTAACATGGTGGTGTTGATCGGACCCTGGTCCAGAACATATGTGGTCGTCTCTAGCCTCGGACCATCGGTGCGCTCCTCGCTGCTGGCCATGGTCTCTGCAAAGGCAAAAGACCCAAACTCAGGTGCTGAAATATCATCTGTCTGCTGTCTCGCATCTGGCACTGGTAACTCAGGAATAGAAGAAGGGTGGTCAACAGGGCAGAATCAAACTCGGGTTCGGAGAGCGGGTCTGGGCTCTCACGAACCAACCTAGATGAACGGGCTGGAGTGCGGTCAAGCGGTGCAGCCAGAGGCTGCCTAAGGGACCTCCTGCCCATCATCTCGATCTGGCGAGTCTGGCGGATGAGATCTGGAAAACACACAAGATGAGAAAATAAACCCCGGGATCACCTACTCCACGTTGAGCTGAAGACCGTAAGAGCTCGGTCAATTATCTTGTTAATTTTATTTAGGCGATCATGTCAGGATATCAGAGCGGTTACGTGACCTGATAGGAATCCAATCCTCCTACCAGATTGTCCCGTATAAAAGGCCGGTAGTCTGATCGGGGCTCGGATGTGGCTCTAGCCTAGTGTGCGGGTCACTCTATCGTGCATCCAAACCAGACAATAAGGGGGTTGCTCTCCCCAAGACAAAATTTTAGGTGAGGTGTCTTTTAGGGTCGAGTGTGTTTAGCAGTCCCAATTTTATAATTTTTCTTTCTTAGGTAATTTTCAAAGCAAGCAACGCCTAATGAATTTTTCGGTTCTCCTGATTATTTTAAGTCCAAAAACCGAGGGAGAAGATGATGATGCATGCAGAGTAAGAAATGTGTACCTGACTCTAGCAGTTTACATACAGAGTGATCCGCACATAAAATAAAGACAGAATATAAACCACCTATATGATGCTCGAGAATCCGATCCTAGACAAGCAATTTCTACACGTAAGCACAGTAGCCGGGTACTCAAGCCTAAGTCCGGAGTCCTATCTTGGGAGCCACTCGGTGTACGCCACAACGGATCCTGCACGCGCTGTATGTGACTCCTCAAGGCACGTGGACTAGAGCCTAAGTAATCCGACTTTTTCTTTGTGATTTAATTAATTAAGTCCAATTCTCGATCTATAGGTACATGCAGATAATTACGGATTTGGCCTTAATTAATTATGTCACAATCACAGAAAATCCTAAGCTAGGGCTAAAACTGCGTAAATCAAATAAGCAGTAAATAAATGGTCAGAAATCAAAAACGACGAAAACCGCGGTGAGGTCCCCCGAGCACACCGGTGCTCAGCGAAACAGGCCCCGATATCACTCAAGTGTCCAAGTCTGAGTCCCTATTTTATTACAAAAATATAATTCTGCAGGAAATAAAAGTAAACTACTCTCAACTAATCTACGGTTATTTCGCGGCTATTTCGTGGCTCCCGCACTTCGGTCCTCCTCCTCGTGCTCTCCTGCAGCTTCATACAGAAGGAAGCCGCCTCCAAATCCCGCAGTTGCTTCGTCTTCCAAAAAAGCCACCTCGGTCCTCGGGCCCTCGCTAGAAAAAGAAACAGAAGTGTGTCAATGCAGAAAAATATATAAATCAATCAGATAAACAATATATCGACAAATATCTACAGAAAGCCATAGAAAAGAAAACCGCGAAAAATCGAAAAAGACTACTAAGCCGTTCTCCTCAGCAACGATGCCATTCTGATTACCGAAAAATCCGTGAAACCAAGATCCAGGTAAGAAGAGATCACTCTCGGGTCGTTGCGACCCGGATCGAGAGAATCGGTCAACAAGAAAAATATAAGACCACCAAATAGAAAGATAAAGCAAGAAAATCAAATAGCGATCTCGCTATTTTATTTTACCTGGTATAGCGGCCAGGGTCGAACTCAAGGACCACGGGATGGCCGAGACGGCCTACGAAGTAGTCTAAAAAGATAAAAAAAGAATAAAAAAATTTTTTGGTGGATTTTAATGGTTTTTAATTTTTTTGTGTTTTTAATTATGTAAGAAAATGGGAAAACAAGCAAGTTAAATAATTTATTTAAACACCCAAAAATGCGCAGAAAATTCAAATAAAATTGTTTTTGTATTTTTTATGATTTTAAGTGTTTTTGGTAATTTTCTGGGGATTTTATAATTTTTGGTTGATTTTCTATAAATCAAGAAAGGGGAGAAAAATGGGTTGCTGTGCAGCCAGACTTGAGAGACCAATTAGAAATATGTAATTGGTCTATAAAAATCTGGAGACAATTTTAATGAAAAATATATACAAAAAACTATGCTACAGAAAAAGAGTTTGCATTTTTGGATTTTATAGAATTTTTAATGATTTTGTAAGATTTTTAGGGTTTTTCAATTTTTAGGGTTTTTATATTTCCAAATAAGCCAAAAATTGGACAGACTAGACAACCACTAAACTAACAATCCCTAAATTTTTAGATTTTTTAGAAAAGTATTTATATTTTTCTTTGATTTTCTTTTTCAAACAATAGCAAAAATATGTATTTTTGAGTTTTTAAAAATAACAAAAAGCAATAAAAATGTCCCAAAAATTTAGAGAAATTTTTACACAATGGTAGGAGCGAAGTATCCAAATTTCACTTGATTTGGAGTTTATTTGCTATTTTATCCAACAAATAAATGAGCTACAGAACAAAGGGAGCTAAATGTAACAAAACATAGTTCGGTGGGCTAGATATTAACATGTGCAAAAACCTTAGGGTTAAAAGCGTAAAAATCCCAAACAATCAGCACATGCTCAAATTAATTCACGCACAGGGGTATAACCGCAAATATGGAAACTAAAAATTCATTTCATAACATAGCAGAAAACCCAAGCCCATACATGTAAATTGTCTAAAATAGCACGTGACAATGCACGTTTCCACACAGGCAGGGACTAAAATGCAAATAGATAAAAATAGAGGTCCATATGTGCAAATAGTCCAAGAGAGCAAACTTATTTAATAGACTAAACAAAAACTACTAAAAGCTGGAGGGGTATGGGTGCAATTACCCAGCCGAGGTGCGTGAGGGGCGCACGTGAGCGCTAGGTGTCGAGGCGTGGCTGGCTCCTGATGCACGGTCCTGATGCAGCCATCTGGATGATCCAACGGTGAAGGCGCGATGGCGAACGTGGGAGGAACGTGACCGTTAGATCAGGGATCTAACGGCCTGACATGGCAGAGCACGGACGGTGGAGATGCGAATTGGTGCTGCGGGGCGATCCCACAGCTGCGAGGGGATGAGGAAGAACTCCCCCTGGGCGAGCTTCTCCGGCGATCTAGAGACGATCAGGACCGTTGATGGAAGTGAGTCTTCCTCGCGATGTCGTTCCGCGTCGAGTGATGTCCTCCGATGAAGCCTCCAACGGTCAGATCCTCCGGCGAAGGAGGAGCAACCTAGAGCAGCTCTGACGAAGGGATGGAAGCGCGACCAAGGGGAGTACCTGCTCTTATTCACCTGCAAAACAAATCTCTCGCTCGGAGGAGCACTCCGGCGGGGGTTATTGGCCAAAAGGGAAAGGGAAAGGGAAGCGTCGTGAATGGTCGAAGGGGGGTTCCGGCGTACGTGAGAGATGGAACCCAACTCGATCTGGGCTTGGATGGCTCAGCTCGAGGTGATCAGGTCGCGTATGGAGGGTGACGATGAGTCGGAGCGGTGATCGGTATGGGTAGGATGGACTGGCGGAGCTCCGGCCACTAGGGCGGAGCTGGAATGTGGAAATCGGAAATGAACGATGCTAAAGAAGCTAGCAGGTCTACCTGATGAACGTGGTCGACTGTGCAGGGGCTAAGGAAGCTCCTGGGGTCTTTGCCTCGATGGTTCGTCGGGACCAGAGGCTCGAGCTTGCTCGGCGGCGGAGCACGGCGGCGAAACCACCGGATCAGTGGCTACAGCTCTCCCCTCCTCGCTGCGACACTCTCCTCCGGTAGCTGTCAATCTAGGGAGAGGAATGGAGCTCCTGGGACAGGAAGGCGATGGCCAAAGATGAGAGAAAAGTGCGGTGGAGCTCGGCTAAATAGTGGTAGGGGTCCGACTAAAATGGAGTCGGGCAGTCGATTGTGAAACACGGATCCCTAGAAAGATCCTCGGGCGAGGGTCTCGGATCAATCAACGTCAAATGTAGCCCAGGGTTTGAGTAAATGGAGGTCGGATCGAGTTGGGAAAATTCTGAGAAATCGGGTCGAAAGCACGATCCATCTGGAAGGGGGTCCGCGGGGGAGCGTTGACCGGGGGTCAACAATCCCCCGTGGACCAATCAGATTATTCCATTTTTTAATTCTTTGTAAAATCGTTTAAAATTATTAAATGACTTTATTTTGAAAAATTTCCAAAATGAAAAATGTTTATTTATTTTCAAAGTATTTTTTAGTGATTTTTATTTATTTTTGTGAAAACTATATAATGTATTTACATTATATTATTAATATATATAGGTATATACTCATATGTATTTTTTATTTTTATTTTTAATTGTTTATTTTTGTACAATTATTCCAATTTTATATTTTATTTATTTACAACATAAAATTTGGAATAAAAAGGTATTTTTATTTTATTTTTATAATTTATTTACATGAGTTAAGTAAATAGATCTATATACATATGTACATGGTATATATACAAGGTGGGAAATGAATTTTATTCTTTTTCTTTTTCTTTTTCTGATTTTTATTTTATTTTTATAAATATGTACAAAATATGAGAAACACTTCTTATTTTTATTTTGAGGAAAATAAATTATTTATATACATAGGGTTATGTACAAGTATGATTGACCTTATCTCTCTCTCTACTTGGTTTCTTTTGCGGTCAGGCCCATGCTGGGCCCTTCCCTTGGTATTAGGTCACTCAATATTTATTCTAAATATTTCCCTCTTTTTCTTGTGTTTCTTTATTCCTTTATTTTCAAACAAAAACATGCTAATTATGCATAATTACAAGATGCATGTATTTTGACAACTTATGATATTTACACATATTTACATGGCATTTTGCTGAGGTTTCTAGCTAAAATAAAGGAATAAAGAGTGATGAATGTGGATTCATCAAGACACGTACATGATACTCTTCTGGCAATACTTTCTCTCCTATGGGGTTAGCGTGTTAAGGACTTGTTATGAGATAGGCATGAAATAACAACTCTAAAAATGCAAAGATAATAAATAGCCGATCCCTTACGACTTCACATGGTGTGAGTTGGTGGACCCAATTTTATATTGCATTTGTATAGATCCAGATTAGGATTCAACGTTAAAGTCCTACGCATTTGCGTAAATTTTATCATATATGTCTTCTCTTTGACCTCTTTCTCAGTTCGAGCCTTTCTTTCATTTTACACTCCTTTTTATTCCTCGTTGACCACCATATCTTTCTTCCTACATCGATCTTCTATTGTTCCATGATGATGATCCATGGATAGTTTGGTTGGTACTTCATTGACACCTACATCGATTCCATGAACTTAGCATCATCAATAAATTCGAGGTGATTCTCGAGAACCCGGTTTGGACTTCGCGAACCGATCTCCATACTCCTTGTTTCCTTCCCACTCTCGTTATCACCCAATAAACCGGGGCCACTGTTGTCCCCCTTTGCCCATTATGAGTGGAAGTCGATTACAGTTTCCATCTATGCTCCATTCACAAATGGATGGGATTAACCCTAATCTCAGATTCATCATGGTAGCTAGAATTCAATTTCAAAAGGTCTGATTGAGATTCTCTCATATTGTAGATAGAAGCAAGCCCCAATCATGGATCCCAATTTAGAAATCATTTCTTCAGACTTAGACCGAGCGATGGCTCACTAAGGGAAGGTCCATGGGCAACAAAAACCCCAACCAGAACATGGGCAGATGCCAGATTAGAATTAGGTGAATGTTTAGCTATTGGCATTCATCAAACCATATAGAAACAACTGACTGAACAAGCACTAGCCTAGACTCCATTTCAGGATATGTTGAACAATGTAATGAATAGATCCAGAGGAGAAGGTGGAGAAATACCCTGTGATGATCCAAACCAAGAAGAGGGGACAAGGAATGGGAAACATAAACCTACAATGAAAGAGACATGCAATCCTGGAGACAGCCATATGACAGAATGGATCTGCATCCCGTCGATCCATGCTCACTTCGAGCTCAAGCCCCAGTTCCTTGCACTCCTCCCCTCATTTCATGGAAACACCAACGAGGAGTCGTACATTCACTTTCAGTAGTTCTCTTATAGGATGGACCACTATCCTAACATCCCCTGGGTGTAGAGAAGATGATTCCATTCCCCTTCAACTTACAAGACAAGGCCCTCTATTAGGTCAATCATTTGGGAAAGGTCATGACAACCTGTGAGGAAATCAAATCTGTGTTCCTTCACAAATTCTACCCTCTTAGGCGGCTCAACCAAATGCGAGTCAGAATCAATAACTTCTCTCAGGACGCCTACGAGTCTATCCATGAAGATTGGGAGTGACTTATAGACCTGTAGGAGAAATGCCCTCATGATGAGATACCAAGGACTAGTCAAGTCAATCACTTTTTCATGGTCTTGAATGTAGAGAGCCAGAGAATAGTGGACGCTACATGCGGAGGATCACATTTTAACAAGGATGAAGACATGGTATGGAAGATTTTTAAAGAAATGGTCAAGGGAGAGGCCACCCTTTCTTCATCACACGCTTACTAGAGACAACCACAAGTCCTCTATAAGTTAGTTCACATGGCAACATCCCGTAAGGTAGAGAGAGAGATGAGAGATCCAACCTCAGCATAATTGGATGCCATATTACAAAGATTGACATTATCGAGAAGCGATCATAAGATCTCAAGAAGCTTGCTGTGATCGAACAGAGGACACTGAATTTAGATAAGATGGACCAAATCACAAAGCGGTTAGAGATGCTGGTAAGCACCACCAGTTCTGTCCAGTCAACAACACCAACATCAGAGACTCCTACCGAGAAGAAGGACGAGCTGTCACCGCTACATCAGTCTCAGCTGAGTCAGCAGCAGTCGACTACCCAGCATGTATAATACGTGCAGGCGCCTGAGTAGGCCCCGCTACATCAACAAATAGTGGACTACTTGCAAGACTACGACCTATTTTCTGATCTAGCATTTCCACCACCACCACCACCACTGATCTAAGAAGTAAACAATGTTTGGAGCTACGATGCACAGTTGACCCGTCCTGCAGGACAACATCAAGGACAACCACCTACCAATCGACCTTACCGTCAACCTTAGGGTGGTCGATATGCACAATCCTCCCAACCTCAGCCTCAATATAAACACCACCCGTCTCCACAATATCACAATTGGAGACAATCACATCAGCACCCTCAACCATAGTACCGCTCGCACCGATAATATCACCAGTATTTGGTTTTACCACAACATCAGTATCCTCCACTTCCTTTGTACTAACAGTATCAGCTTCCTCTACCTCCACAACACTAACAACAGTCCCAACCTCAACCTCACCATCAGCAGTCACAGCGTGACCATCACGCTGAATCTCTTGAGGCAGCTCCCATGAACCCCAACCTAGATTTCTTGGTACAACTAGTGAAGGGTTTAGTAGATATGAGAAGAAGCTAGATGACCGGAAGGCCACAAAACACCTATCCCAACCCAAGTCAAAGAAAAATCCAATAGTTTCAAGAAAAAGAGCAGGTAGAATGTGATGTCTAGTCTATGCCTATAGAGTCAAATGATTGTAATATTGCTTTATGTAATGTTGTCACACTCAGGAATGGTAGGACCTTGCTTCCATATGCCGCAAGAAAAGGGAAGAATAAAGGTCTGACTGGTGAATAGTCACTTTTGCATCAACCGCACCAGCTATAAGTTCGGGTGAGGAAGAAGAAGAAGCAGGAGCCTTGCAAACTACCATGCACCCCCATCTCCACCAAAAAAGAAACAAAAAAATCAGAAAAATAGAAAAAGACCAAAACGATGATCGCAGTCGACACAAAGCTGCACTAGTCACTAAAGAGCTATCACTAGCATCCGAGCCAACATCGGCCAACGGAGCAGAGACCGCACTTTTTTCTTGTCCACCAGTAGCTACACCTTCATCTTTAGCTTGTACACCCTTTTTGTGACCTAATTGTACATAATATTAGGGACAATAATTTTGTTGTAAATAAGAACACTGCTTTTGATTTCAACTTTGTAATATTCCTTTTACAGATACAATTGAAAAATCTAAAAAAATGATAAAAAGAAAAAGTGAATTATCCGATCCCGGAGTTGTGGATATTCTTAGCAATTTGATTGTTGAGATACCTTTGATGGAATCCATGGAATTCATGCCTGCAGTGAAGAAAGGTTTGAAGGAGGCATGTACAAACAAGTATCAACCAACCCGTAAGAATAGACCCCACCATGTGGAGAAGCACATCTTCACCATGGCCACTGTAGCAACCATCAGCAATCTCCCACAAAAGAAGAAAGACAATGGGGCTCCTTTGATCAGATGCGAGATTTACGACCAAGTCTTCAAGCGAACCCTTCTTGACAACGATTCTTCCATCAACCTCTTACCCTCATCATTACTGCAAGAATTTGGGTTGGGTCCGTTGAAGTAGACACGCATGATCCTTCAGTTTGTGGATCGATCCATCAAGAGGACGATTTTGTAAAGGTATAGGATATGCATTTTCCTGTTGATTTTGTGGTCCTTCATATGGACTCCCCTGCACCATTGCTTCAGACCCCTATTATCCTTGAATGACCATTCCTGCGGACCGCAATTATAGTTGACTATGGGTCTGGGAAGATCACTTTCAGCTCAAGCAATCATAGAGTTACCATAGACATGGTCAGCGAGCTGAAAGTCATATCTGATGAAAGACATGTAGTACCGCTTGAAGAAGACTATGATTTTATTGCAGAAATCAAAGATACAGAACTCTCTTTAAATAATTCTTGTACCCTAAAAATCCTCTATCTCAAGTAGGATGGGGAAATTATAGTCGCTACAAGCTCCAATGACAATTGGGAGACAGAATCCAATTCGCTAATGTATCTCTTTTATTCCAACAATTCATGCCAGTTAGAACATTAATAATTCATTGCAGATATGTTCGGTACATTGTCAGTTGAACAATAAGACACTAAGGTGAGCAGCCCTACCTCTAAAGTTATGCAGATCATCTTCCAACGAGCACAGTTTCTGAAGTGACTGAGAAACATGCTAGATCGAAACCTGAATTAAAGCCATTTCTGATAGTCCTTAAGTATGCTTTCCTTGCAGGTGCAAAGAACATGTACCCAATCATCATTAGCAGCAGGTTGACCCCAGATAAAGAATCTCGACTTCTCGAGGTTCTAGAAAAAAACTGCAATGCACTTGGTTGCCACATCTTAGATCTCCGCGGGATAAATCCTACTCTATACTCACATCATATTTATCTAGAAGAAGGTGCCAAGCCGTCCTGAGAATTCCAAATAAGGGTGAACCCAAATTTGCGGGATGTCGTCATGAAAGAAATCATTAAATGGTGTGACACATGTTTAATTTATCCCATCTCTGATTCAAAATGGGTGAGCCTTCTGCATCTAGTTCCAAAGAAATATGGGCTCATCGTGGTTACCAATGATAGAGAAAAGGAGATTTCTAATTGGATACCGACCTCCTGTCATGTATGTGTTAGTAATGTGAGCCCCGGGCAAACCATTCCTACAATAAATGTTATCGTAATAAATAAATTATCAATAAAAGTTATTGATTATTTTCACCCCCTTTCTGAGATTGAATGAATGAATGCACTATATGGTCCCTCTGTAAAATAAGGGTTATGTACCATGGCCAACTTGACGATCATACAGCTGTTGATTCACTGAATGAATCGTAGAGGATGATGCTTGGATGAATATCTAAAGAGTTAGATATAGGACTCATCAAGCATCGTCAAATGATTGTTAAGTGATGATCTCCAGCCTGAGTAGGAGATGGCAATCCTTTCTCAAATGGCTGATATCTGACTGACCTCTTGATGCATGTCCTCTGCATGGGAATAGTGATTCGGAGGTGTCAGATTAGTTGAGTCAATGGGTTAACTTAGCGAGATCGAGATAACCAAAGACCTATGTTGAATGCTGTCACAGCATAGGCATGCATCCTCTGACCAGAGATAGATGTGTTGCTATATGTCTGAGTATGTACATTTGGCAGACCAATAGGTTGATGACCTAACCAAGGTCTATACATCGGCGAGCTGGTGTGCATGTAAGGACATATAAGTAATACGATCTCTCAAAGGGATCATACAGGTTCACTTATGAACCGGGAGACATGAGCTCACTCATGAGGTATTGGGACTGAACAAATTCCATGCATGGTCATCATGCTTTGGAAGCATGACATGAATTTGAAGGTAAGATATATGCTTTGTGAAAGCATATGGTCTATACAAAATCCCAGTGACCAAGATTGAGAAACTTAATGATCAAACCCAGAAGATGACAATATAAAAGTGATCTTTATCTTCAGAATGATCATAGGTCTTCCAGTATGCAGGATGTACAGGTATTTGGAATACCTGAGGGTGATGTGATCATAAACGATTGTATAACCTTGACACTTCCATTCCGAGGGAGTGATGAAACAGGTTTGGATTTTAGTAACTCCTCTCATTAGAGAAGTGACCTAATCTTAGTCCATGTACTGGACATTGATCTGAATAAGATTCAGATGCAATGAGAAGATTAGGTCTACGGTCTTGATTTGATCAAGCATCTGTGGAGAAAGAATATAATCACCCTGTCCTTATCTCCAAGTATCTGCGGAGAAATCGCATTATTCTTGAAGGGTTCAAGAATAATTCCATAAGATCTAAGCAATGAAGAAACACTGATTAAATGTGATTTAATCATCTTGATGTGTGTGGAGAAATTATCCAATATAATTAAATATGATTTAATTATCATGGATAAGAATAATGTGGATAGAAATATCCAATTATTCATAATATATTATAAATGTGATTTATAATGTATTAGAGAGAGCTAATTATAATTTATATTTGTTGATTAATTATTATGCGTATTGGATACACATTGTGTAATTAATTGACAATGTAAATTATATGTTGTTTTGGGTTGTGAATATGATTCACAATTTTTTAATGGCAAGATTGCAATATTCTCAAATATAAATTGTGAATTATTTTTGATGAATAAATCCCAACAAAAGTTGTTGGAAATAAATAATGGAGAAATTCAAGGAGGCATGCAATCTCATGAAAATCCATGAGATTGCTCTACGTGGAATGTGGTGGGCGGCGCCCATGTCCTATTTGGAATGGGTGGCCGTCCACCTTGATTATACATGGGAGATTTGATCTCCATGTATATTCTCTCCATATTTGTTGATATAATTTACGATTGATTTATATTTGATTTTTATCAAATATATTTTAATCTAAATTAGATCATAATTTGTTGGTTTTACCAACAACAATCTTGACCATTGGATTTGACATAAATCAATCTCATCCATTGATTTTATATGTCCCATGGATTGAGATCCATGAATCCCAAAACCCTATAAATAGAGAGGCATACCTTGCTCTCTTGTACATGCAATATTGAAGCTCTCTCTCTCTCTCTCTCCTTTCTTCTTACATGCCAACCTCTCTCTCTATTTCTTGGTGGCCGTCACCAACCCTAGAGTAGAGAGGTTCTCGTCCATCACCAACCGTGCTTGGATCATCTTCTTGGATTGCGAGGACTACGCGGTTCATTCCCGCTCTCGCAAGCGATCTCACCGACGATCGGACTTGAGACAGGAGGTCTCTTTCTTTAGAGACTTGATCAACCACGCTTCAAGAGGTATTCCTTTACACTTGTTGTGGTTATAGATGAAACGATCCGAGAATCGTTCTTGGATCATGTGGTTTCATCGCATGAAAATTTTTAAATTCCGCTGCACAGAACAACTAGTACGACTAGTCATTCTGCGTCGTATTCGATACGACGATCACGCTTCCGTGATGCGCTTGAGGATAATTCCATATCCTTCAATATGTGTCGACTACCGCCATCTTAATGCAATAACAAAAAATGACCACTTCCCCTTGTCGTTCATTGATCAAGTATTGGAAAGACTAGCCGACAATGAGTTTTGCTACTTTCTGGATGGGTACTCTGGGTACAATCCAGTGGCAATCACTCCTTAGAACCATGAGAAGACTACATTCACTTGCCCGTTCAATACCTACGCTTTCAAGAGAATGCCCTTTGGCCTATGCGACACACTTGCTACATTCCAAATATGCATTCTTGTAGTCTTCATCGAGATGGTTGGCAGTTTTATCTAGGTGTTTATGGACGATTTCTCTATCTATGGTGATAGCTTCAATTCCTATCTTGCGCAAATGGATAGAGTACTTTAGAAATACCATGAAGTTAATTTCATATTATCTTGGGAAAAAAACCACTTCATGGTCACAGAAGGGATTGTGCTGGGTCACGTCGTCTCCAAACATGGCATGGAGGTCGACCTAATAAAGGTGGATGTAATTGCCAATTTAGAGCCACCTTAGACTGTTCGAAATGTGAGGTCATTCTTGGGGGCATGTGGGTTTCTATAAGAGATTCATTCGTGACTTCAACCTCATTGCTCGACCTCTATCAGAGTTATTATTCAAGGAGATTGAGTTTAATGTTGATCGGCTGGTTCTCCTTTCATTTAATCACCTGAAGGATCTCATTACTCAAGCTCCCATCCTACAACCACCAGATTGGTCTCTTTCTTTTGAGATCATGATAGATGCATCAAACTTTGTAGTTGGGGTTGTTTTAGGACAACGGAATGACAAGACTCCTTATGCCATTCACTATGCCAACACGACATTAGACAAAGTTAAAAGAAATTACACTATGATAGAGAAAGAATTGTTGGATGTGATATCATCCTATAGAAGTTCAGATCCTATCTTCTTGGATCAAAAGTCAACATTTACACTAATCACTCTGCTATCTGTGACTTACAGTAGAAGAAGGATGCCAAGCTTAGACTAATCAGATGGATCATTATCCTTCATGGCTTTAACTTGGAAATCAGAGAAAAGACTGAGGTTCAAAATGTGGTAGGAGACCACCTCTCCAGAATTGAGCAGTAAGAGCCTCCACTGAGCAGTGCACCCATCACATACACCTTTCCTAGCAAATCAATCCTGGTTGTGGATTCACTCCCTTGGTATATTGATATTATGAACTACCTCGTCTCTGGTGTATTTCCACAAAATTGTATTAAGATCAAGAAGGACAAGTTGTTGTCCATTATCCATTTCTACTAATTGGGAGATCCTCTCTTATTTAGGGAAGGAGCAGATTGCATTTGGCACAGGTGTATCGCTTAGGAGGAGCATCATAGTGTCCTAGAGCATTGTCATTCGCTCTAATATGGTGGACACCACTCTGGAATTAGAATATCAACAAAAGTACGGTAGAGTGGCCTCTGGCTATGATAAACCCAAGAATAGTCATCGATCGTGCGTTCCACACAAGGCGTGGACGCAGTCACTGTGATGACCGACTAAAATCCTAGATTTGATCAACAATTAACGTACAACAAGAATAAAACAATAATATAAAAAATGTGGACTTAAAATTTATTATAACTCTACATCAAATGTGTATAGGCGTAAATATGTGTAGAGGTGGAACACATGGAGCAAACGGTAGAAGGAGGCAAAAAGATGCCAAAAGATTTGTCTTTTATATCATGCCCATTTTATTATTTTTGTGGGTTCTTAATTATATTTTTTTATCTTTTTTTGTTTTATATTTTTATGTTTTTATTTTTAGTTTTATATTTAAATATATAATATATATATGTATGTGTATATATACAATATAAGGTATATAGAGATACTTATCCAAATAAATAATTAAAAATATTCAAAATACATAAATACACTATTTTTGTGTTTTTTATATTTTCTAATTTTTTTATCATTTTTTGGAATTTTGCTATTTTTTAAGTATTTTTAAAGTCGAAAATATCCCAAATAAGGGATTAATTAAGTATCCGAAATTGATTTGGATTTTAAAAATAGTAAATAAGTCTCAAAATTACCCAAATAAATTTTAATATATAAATAGTTATATAAAGAAAATTATAAAATAGAAACAAATCATATTTTTCATTTTTTAAAGAATTTTTTAGATTTTTATAAAAGATTTTGGGATTTTAGATTTTTAGGCTTTTGTTTTTCAATTTTTAGTGATTGTAGGTCTGTAATTAAAATAGGATAAATATATTATATATTTTTTTTAGAATTTTTAAGGTTATTTTTATATTTTTTGGTATTTTATAAGTTAGATAGGGAATAAATAGGATCCTTTTCATTTTTAATAAATAATGAAAATGCCAAAAAATGCAAAGTGAACATGCGGCATGAAAGTACAAGGTATAAGGCATTTAATCCTATTTTTGTGTATTTTTACGAGCGTAATAGTATTTTTAATAAATAGATAAAATGCACAAAATTAAGTGTACTAGAATGGGCATTTTTTCAAATAAAATAATCTACATAGGCTCAAATATAATTTTGCCAAAAGTATACAATGTTAATTCGATTTTATTGGACTTTTAACCAATTCCAAAAACCACGAGGGCAAAATGTGCAAAATGACCATCATGTGGGACTAGACGTGACTTTGCTTGAGAAGGACCCAAACGTAATTTACAAAACTTGTAGGGGTTCAAAGATTCCCATTTAATTTAACACTTGATATTTTATTTACAAAACTAATAGATAAATACAAAATGTATTTGGTATAGTATGTAATTTACCCCATAAGTTGTGCGCCATCGAACGGTTGGGCACGGTTCACTTATCGACATGGTGCAACGACATTCTTGATCAAATGGTTCTGAGACCACTCGCAAGAATAGGGAAAAAACTCGCTTGAGGCGGGCTTTGATATGTTCCTCTGAGCGTCTTCGACCTCCAATCTCTCTATCGAAGGCTCCTTCTCGTTCATGGTGGTCCGACGCGTCGGTGGATTGGCTCAACTAGACACATAGAGCTCTAGCGCAGTCAAACGTAGTTGAGGAAGAATGGGAGCTCCAGGTGCCTAGAGTCTTGGCAAAATCAAGCCTTTGTGGGTCCTTTAGTGCACCAAGACCTGCAAAGAAGACACACAAAAGAAAACAAAGGGTTCAGGGGCCTTATTTGGTGGAAATGGACATTAGAGTTGCGTGCGAACGTCTCCGGCGAGGATGGGGTGGAGGAGACCCGATCAATGGATCTAGTAGGGATCCGGGGGTATGGAGATTCTAGGGGTAGTGGGAAACGGAGGGGGAAGGTGATGAGGGTGGTTGGCGAGTCAAATGACAGGCAAACACAAGTGGAATCGTTCGCCAGAGCGGAGCTCCGACGAACTATGATTTTGCATTTCTAGGATAAACCTAAGGTCTACAAGTTAATCTAAATTAGGAATTAAAAAGATGGAATAAAATTCTACTTAAAATATAAAGGGACACAACTCGTACCTGGCTTTTGGTCAGGGAGCAGATGTGGTTGCCAAAGTGCCGTGTGGGTGCACCTCCATTACCCTCCAACCATCGCAAGTTTCAAGGGACCTCCCCCTATTATGGGGATGCACACTAGGCCGAAACCATGGGGCTCTAGGGTTTAGAAAATTACCAAAATTGCATGGAGGCTAGGAGGTCCTTGTTTATGAACAAACAAGCACCCTTATTTGACCGACCAAAAGTGATGAATTAAAATTATATACAATGGATACAAGAGGCTGACGTGTGTGTACAATGATCCATGATCATTTTTCCTGAAGGAAGCAATCGTGATGGATGGATGGGGAGATTGGGAAGAAAGGTGGAAAATGCATGGATAGACATGCACGTCAACTCACGAGGTAGTGGGGAGAGTTGACTGGCGGTCAACTCGCGACGTGACCTGATTGGTCCACGTCAAGTCGCTAGAGGATAAAAACTGAAATTTATTTCAAAATTTATTATTTATAAATATTAGATGATTTTATTATTTTTTATTATAAAATGAAAAATATTTGTTTTTTAATGTAGTATTTTATTACTATTTTTATTTTTTTGATGTTATTTATTACCAGTTATTTTTAATGGTGCATTCATTGGTATATTTGCCTTTGTTTTGTACATTTTTATTTTTATTTTGTAGAATTTTATTTTATTATTTTATTACTTTATTTTATTTATTTACAACTTATTTTTAGGTGTATAAATATATTTTTTATTTTTATGATTTTATTTATAGACTTAAATAAATATGTATGTATATTGTATACGGATACTAATTGGTATTTCATCTATGTATTATATACATTATTTTTAATTAATATATTTTATTTGGTATTATTTGGGTTTATATTTTTAATAAAATATAGATGGTATTTACAAGCTTATAAAAGAATAAATAATAAAAGAATAAAATTCACTTTTATTTCCATACAAATAATCACATATGTATTTTGCTTATGTATGAATATAGACTTATTTTATTTTACATTTTATTTGTGGTTTTATTTTTGTGTTAGTATGTATACACGTTATAAAAATAATAACAAAATTATAAAAATATAAATTTGTAAAAATAATGAAGGATGAATAAATTGAATATTTTATTCGGGTACAATAATATAATGGGATTCCAAAACCTAACTTTCACACCGTAACTCCAAAAATATGAAACCACCTTCATCAAATAGCTTATGTAAAGTTATATACAACTAAAGTTATTTTTATATGTATTGAGCTTTTATTTGAAAGATATGGGTTTATGAAGTTGGGATTTTGGCTTTTTATTTTGTGTATAAAAAGAACACTCTATAGTATTTTTGTGCAAACTCGATTTTGCATTTTTATTTACATTATTATCTACAACTTTTATGGACAAAGTTTCTTTATTTGATATAATAAAGAATAAAATAGGTTTAAAAAATACATAAATAATGAATAAATAAATGGAACTTTATTCTATTTTTGGCCCCTATCTCCCTCCTACTTTATTCCTTATCGACCAACTGAATTATTAACTTGGTATTGGAGTTTAGGGTCATAAAATATTTTCAATATTTTATTATTTTTATTTTCTTCTCTTTATTCTATAATTTTGGCATTAAAACCATATTATTTACGTAATAAATGCGATAAATTATGAATTCTAGTTTGTACAAATTAATGCTATTTACATACATTTGCTATGGTTTTTAAGGCAAAAATGATAGAATATAGAATGATGGAATGGAGTTTCATCAGGTGACCTACACTATTTAAGGATGCCGTAGCATATGTCAAGCGTTGCACTGACTGTCAAAGACTAAAAGGAACTCTTACAACTAAAGATTCCATGCCCTTAAAGTTCATTCATATCACCGATGCATTCCACGATTGGGGGATTGATTTCTTGGGACTCTTTCCCAACAGTCAGGGATACATGCATATCCTTCTTGTCGTTGACTATATGAGTTGCCAGGTTGATGCGATCCCCGCTCAAGATGCAGACAACCGTACAGTTTGTCAAATTATGAGAGAAAACATCATCTCACGATTCGGGATTCTGGAGATACTCATATCAGACGGGGTAGTCACTTCATTAACAGAGAGGTCAAGAAATTAACAAAGGAGTACAACATCGAGTCACATCTCCTTATCATCCATAGACCATTGTCCTGGCTAAACTGTCGAACAGAGAAATCAAGACAATTCTACAGAAGCTTGTGAAGCCGACATGAAGAGTTGGTCTCAACTCTTGGACTCAGTACTTTGGGCTTACAGAACTGCTTACAAGTCTCCCTTGGACATGTCACCTTACCATCTTGTATACATAAAATCATGACATCTTCTCGTAGAGTTAATGCATAAATCATTGTGGGCAGTCAACATCTACAATTTGGACTCACGAAAAGGTTGTCATAAAAGAAAAGAGGATCTGAATAGGCTACTGGAATTTCGAGACTATGCGTATGATAACATATTGATGTTTGCGGAGAAGGTTAAATGCTGGCATGACCGACACATCAGACAAAAGACCTTCAAGACTAGACAGAAAGTGTGGCTATTCAATACAAAGTTGAAGATATTCCTAGGAAAGTTAAAGAGGAAATGGACAAGGCTATTCAGAGGGCAAGAAGTGCATGACAATGCGTATAAGCATTTGTCGTCAATGTTATATTATTGAAGCCTTTGACACTTTCCTGGACATTATCGATTCTGTTTAAGTGATATGCACAGAAAGAGCATCCACAACCTTATTATCATCACCAGATTCAGATAATGCCACTAAAAAATCCTTTGGTTTGCTTATTTTCTTCTTTTTTCTTTTATTTTGTATTTTCTGCTCTATTTTCCTCATCCATTGCTTTTATACATAGGATATGCTTCATCCTAAGTATAGGGGGGATGGGTGAGGTAACTTGTTCATTCCTTGTGTCAACACATCTATCCTATCTTGTTGATATTCTTGTTTGTACTTAGGGATATATTACCCTAAGTCTAAGGGGAGACAGGTTGAATCGTTGCGCTGTTCATTTCCACCCTCGATCCTCTCTGGACGTAGATACAATCTGGTATATTAAGGATTATTAGCTCCTAAGTATAGGGGGGACGACCTACTTCTCAGTCTTTGTATTCTTTCCTTCATTATTCTATAATAATTGTAGTATAGACTTCTCTTTACTCCATACGAGTTTGGTCTTCTCTTTTTCTCTCCGATCTATTAGGGCATAACTCAAGCTAAGTATGGGGGGCCGTATATACTCTGTGTATACTTTAGCCATAACTCGTACTTTCATATTTTTAATAAATATGGTTGAATTACTATTTATATAAAAACATAAACAATTCATTAAATCAACTAATAAAAAGATACACATTATTCCATAAATTGTTTTCATATATACTGATTAATAAATAAGGTAAAAATGTTTTGCAAAATGATTGAAAAATAGTTTGAAAATCTATTTGAAAAATATTTTGAAAACTATTTGAAAAATATTTTGGAAAATTTTTTCAACCTTCATAAAAATGTTTGGTTTGTAAAAATTTATTTTCTTTACGTGAAATAAAAATGACTTAAAACCCTATTTGTAAATGGTTGCAAAAGTATTTGAATAATCTATATACTGTTTGAAAAATCTTTGCAAAATGATTTTCAAATGCATGTAAGTGTTTGTAAAAGTTATTTGCAAAAATAATTTTGGACCATAGTTTCCAGAATTGTTTGCAAAACCATGTTCAAATAAGTTTGAGGAATATATACATCCTTCAAATAATTTTTTTTACAAATTTTATAAACATAACTATAAAAATAATTTACATTCGAGCCATAAATCCTCCAACCTCAATTCTTGTGAACAAAAAGAGACACGCCTGTGTAAATATCTATGCATACTTCCTTTTTGTGACAAAAGTCTTTTTCTTTTGAAAAATCCCTAAAAATTTGCAAAATACAAAATTCCAAACTTTTGCAAAAATCCTCTTGAAAAAATGCATTGAAAGTTGTAAACTTTTCAAAAATCCATAAAAAGTTCAAAATTAGAAAATGGCTTCACAAAAATGTTTTTATGGCTTTGTACATAGCATTCGTATTTTTCGGAAAATTATAGACAAATGAACAAGATAAAATAAATTCCAGAGATTGGAGATTGGAATGGACCTTAATTCACCTAATTTTAGAGGAACTCAGTGAGGACTCGAGGTGGAAATGTTTCAGATCACCTTGACTTAATTCTTTAGGTTTTATAAGACTATGTTCATGAGTCAACTCAATGTGCTTAAATAGGACCCTCCATACCATCCAAATGACTCTTGAGAAAGTGACTTGATTGGAAGCCTTGCACCTAGCACTTATCTCAACCTAGATGGAATGTTGAAAAATCTTGGATTCTAAGCCGAGACGATGCAAGGCCACTTCGTCAAGGGTGGCTCAGGAGCCATTCTTGGGGATTGCCGACACTGGTATTGTAACCCACTTCTTTTGGTAACAATGATACCGAAAAATTGGAGTTGGATTGAGACAATACTTCGGATGAGGAATGCTCTACCAGCGTAACTTTTTCAAGACCCGATTGGGTGGAAGAAAAGATGTTATATTCACTGAGGCATAAACAAGAATGCAGAAGTTGTACATAGTTAAAGAAAATGTCCAAAGAAGCCTATGATGAATCTGTGATTCATCGCTCTAAAAGTTGAAAATAGAGTTTTGTTCTTGAGTAATTAGCTACATATTTCCACTTGTACTTCATAATTAGCATTCATGCATGCATAAATAATATTTGCATTTTATCCTTCAAAGTCGCATTAAATAAGGAGCCAAATTCACTTGTAAAAATCACCTGTAAATACTATATTTGTAAATATTTTATACTAATTTAAATCCAATAAAATCAACTCTATAGTGTATATATTACTAGCACTAATTAAAGAAAAATATCAAAAAAATACTAACTTATAATATTGACCAATAAAACCCGAGTCCAAGTTTGAAAGTAGGAGCCTAAAAATACACATATCTCTCTCATACAGTGTCTGATAGCTCTACTCACTTTTAAAATAATATACATTCAAATACCTTCAAAATGAGACCAATTTCATTAAATAGGATATCGTATGCAAAACTTGGGTTTTGGGCCCTTATTGTATATTTGTACATATTGACCTTTTTGTCCTTTATTTTATCTTTTTATTTTCTTAATTATTAAAAATCCAAAAAAATAGATTAAGTTGTAAATATTTCTTTCATATTTTCTCTATTTTTATTTTTGATTTTTCTCTTATTTAGAAATCACAAAAATTTTTGCAAAATACAAAAACATGGTATTTTATACCTATAAGATACCACCAAGAAATAGACATTGACAGATGATTTCGTTTGATTTTCGGTCCTTCACAAATTGTAGATCTCGTCGAGACAAGCAACTTTCGTGTTGACCACTTTTTGATTTGACCTAATTTGATATTTCTTTTTGATTTTTCTTTTATTTTTAATTAAGATTTTTCTGGGAGTGACACATGGCATCTCCTGGAGCCGCCACGTGTTACCCATTTTTGCTTATTTTTAATCATTTATTTTATCAAAAAAGTTCTAATTTAAAAATTAAATAAGTGCCACGTGGCCGCCACGCCACGTGGCACCACCTTCTCTCTCTGGTTACGTGCGTCCACGTGACCTGGCCACAACCCCGTCACGCATGACGCACATGACCCCCATCCTCCACTCTCCTCCGTTGCTTGCGAAGCAAGCTGCCATTGACCCTCACCTTCGACACACTGCAAGCACCTCCTGCGTTCTCCGCCTCATGTAGCCAACCCACCTCCCCATCTCCAACTCCCTCCATGATCACCTCACCCACCTCGCACACTCTGTTGGAATTAACTTTATTGGGATAGTTTGATGCAATTTGGTGGTCAATATCAAGGTGTATTAATGTTTCTCAATTCATGGAATTCAATGTTTCAACCCTGTGGGGTGCTGTTTAGTCCCGCATCGTGGAGAGTTAAAACTGGCACTTGGTTTTTATGTGGGAAGTCCTGAGACTAGTCTGGAAATAGAATAGAGAGGACTTTAGACCACAACACATACACGCATGCGCGCACGCGCCGCACCGGGTCGGGCCGGGCTCGGGTGCGACGCGGTGCGGCCGCAGCTGCGGCGTGGCATAGCGTGGCTCGGGCGTGGCGCGGCATGGTGAGGCGTGGCGTGGTAAAGACCGAGTCAGTTTTGTAACCGCGTGTTTGAAATCCAAGGGTTATGCCCCATTATCCTCTCACGAAGCGTAACCGCCCGGACGTCTTTAAGTATCTCTTAAAGATGTGGGCATAGGTTACGAACATTCAATCCAGATTATTCCCAGCGCCTCTTCTCTCTCGATGACTCTCGGTTTTTCTCTCCTCTCTCGATCTCGGGCTTCATCTACGGAGGTGACTTTCGAGGACGCTCAAGCACGGTGCGCACCGTCGACGAGCGTGGACCGTCAGACCCTGGGAGCGGCACGTCAAGGCCCTGTGCACTGGTAAAGTGGGGGCGTTGTCTCTCTAAGGGGAGTCCTACGACTGGACGCTTTGGTTGTGATTTCTAACTCTCTCGATTTGTTTCTTTGTTGCATTGTTTGTCGTGATGTTTGTTTTCGGATTTTTTCCTTGCTTTAATATGCATATGTTCATAATACGGATATTTCTCTTATCATTGGAAAGAGCATGGATGCATACATACGTAAATTTGTTCTGGAAATCTGTTGATCTGTTGATTTATATATGTATGTTCATGTCCGTTTTATCAACAATCTTAGAGAGACATCCCTATAACGTGATAAGAAAAATGTCGGATTTGAGGTTTCGGTCTCGTGTGGATTTCACTGGTATGCCAGAGAAATTCGGGGGTCAGAATTTCAAGCGTTGGCAACAACGCATGAAAATCTGGCTGACCACGATTGGCCTGATTTTGGTTCTGTAAACTGAGTGCCCTAAGTTATCTGAACAAAGCCGGATCCAGAGGCGGTTAAGATGGAGGATGCATGGAAAGAACATGACTGTCTATGTCATGGATGCATTGTTACTGCACTATCGAACGTTCTGTTCGATGTCTATGGCGCATCCACCAAGACTGCTAAGGATTTGTGGGAGGAACTGGATAAGAAATACAACATGGAGGATCTGGGTATTGAAAAATACTCAGTATCCAAGTTCCTGAAATTTTAGATGATTGAGGGCAAATCGGTTTCGGAACAGGCTCATGAGTTTTTGTTATTGCTCCATGGGTTAGCCGAGGCAGAAATGAAACTTCCTGAAAAGTTTCAGGTTATGTCGATCAATGAGAGATTTCCCAAGTCCTGGGAAGATTTTAGGATGTCCCTAAAGCACAGGAAGGGGGAAATTTCTCTGGATGATTTAATGGTCTCAATATCTATTGAAGAGGAGCATAGGAAACAAAAACATGTGATTCCTGTAGATGTGAACCCTAAGGTCAATGTGATAATCTTAAAAGGAAACAATGCTAAAGGGAAAAATAAGAAACTGAAAGCCAAGGGAAAAAATCCAGAAAAAACTAAATAACAAACCTTGCTGGCAGTGTGGACAGGTTGGACACTAGAAGAAAGATTGCCTTTCTCTAAAGACCCAATAGAAGTCTACGGATGTCGTTCCTCAGGCTCTTGTGCTGACTAAGGGAGGCGGGCCCGGTGAGGGGTATGCCTCAGTTAACCCTGAACTCTACTTTGTAAACGAGCCTAATGAGTGGCTCGTTGATACAGGTGCACATGTACACATTTGTACTGACAGGACATTCTTTGTGTCTTATCAGACTTCAGCCGATGGAACAGTAATGATGGGGAACAGATCTGCAGCCAAGGTGCTTGGGTCTGGACAAGTCCAGCTGAGATTCTCAACTGGACGAGTTTGGACTTTGTGCAGGGTGCTGCATGTTCCTGATAATAAGAAGAATGTCTTGTCTGGTTCTTTATTAGTTAGAGAGGGTTTTCAATTAGACTTTAAATGTAATAAAGTAGTTTTTCTGAGACATGGTGTTTTATTTGGCAAAGGATATTTGGTTAATCATGATCTTTTATTTAGAATAAGATGTGACATTGATAGTTCAGTTAATAATATTTCTGGTTTTGATTCTTCTACTTATGTTGTTTCAAATATTGAATCTACTGATTTATGGCATGCTAGGCTAGGACATGTGAATTTCAATTCTATGAAAAGAGTGATGAAACTTGACATGATTCCTAATCATACTACATACAAACTTACCAAATGTGAAATGTGTGCTCAAGCTAAGTTGCCTAGAAAGCCTTTTCATTCTGTGAATAGGGAAACTGAAATTCTAGACTTAGTGCATTCTGATATTTGTGAGTTTGGTGGCGTGATGACTAGAGATAACAGAAGATATTTTATCACCTTCATAGATGATAGCAGTAGATACTGTTATGTTTATCTTCTTAAAATTAAGGATGAAGCCTTAGAAAAATTTCTTATTTTTAAGAATGAAGCAGAAACACAAGTCAGAAAAGTAATTAAACGTCTAAGGTCAGATAGGGGTGATGAATACACATCTAAGATATTTGATGAACAGTTCAAACTATTTTGCATAGTTCATGAGGTCAGTGCACCATATTCACCACAGTCTAGTGGAATAGCAGAGCGAAAGAATAGGACCCTAACTGATATGGTCAATGTATTTTTACAAAGTTTTGGGCTACCATCTTACATGTGGGGGGAAGCTTTGAACACGGCCTGCCATATTCTGAATAGAGTTCCCCTAAGGTATAAAGATAAGAGTCCATTTGAACTTTGGAGAAATTAGAAGCCCAGCCTAAAATATCTCAAGGTGTGGGGATGCCTGGCTAAGGTCTTAATCCCAGAACACATAAGAAAGAAGCTTGGACCTAAAACAGTTGACGCGGTCTTCTTCGGGTATCTGGAAAATAGTTATGCCTATCGATTCTTAGTAATTCGGTCTGAGATCACAGGCATAGATACTAATACTATTGTTGAACTTTGTGATGCTACATTTTTCGAGGATATTTTTCCAATGAAAAAAGGGATTCCTGAAAATTTGACTAGTGACGTAGCCTCAACATCTGGTTCTATTCCACAACAAATAGAGAAGATGTCAAATGTGGGAGATACCTCTTCTGAACACAATGAATTTTTGGAGGATGTTGAACCTAGACGAAGTAAGAGGCCTAGGATTGCCAAGTATTTAGGTAGCGACTTTGTCTCCTACCAAATCGAGGGTGATCCTCCCACATACAAGGATGCCATGGCTTCTACTAAAACAATGCATTGGAATGATGCTATTAAATCTGAAATGGTTTCGATCATTTCAAATGGCATGTGGGAATTGGTCGATCTACCTCTTGGGTGTTCCACTATAGGAAGCAAATGGGTATTCAGAAGAAAACTTAGACCGGACGGATCCATAGAAAAATATAAGGCAAGACTTGTAGCCAAAGGTTTCAAACAGAAAGAGGGTATTGATTATTTTGATACCTATTCTCCTGTTACTAGAATGACTATGATTCAGATGCTCATTGCATTGACATCCATACATGATCTCATAATTCATCAAATGGATGTGAAGGCTACCTTTTTATATGGAGATCTTGAGGAGGAGATCTATATGGACCAACCTTAGGGATTCATAACATCTGGTAATGAAAGAAAGGTCTGTAAGCTTGTATAATCTCTTTATGGATTAAAACAAGCTCCGAAACAGTGGCATGACAAGTTTGATAAGACTGTCCAGTCTTATGGCTTTATTATTCATGAATCCGATAAATGTGTGTACTATATGATTTAAGGTGATATGTTTATTGTCTTATGCCTATATGTAGATGATATTTTGATATTTGGATCAAACATAAGGATAGTGGAAGAAACCAAGAGGTTCTTGAGAAGTAAGTTTGAGATAAAAGACTTAGGAGTTGCAAATGTGATTTTGGGGCTCAAACTGATTAGATCTACTAATGGGATAGCTGTGTCTCAGTCACATTATACTGAGAAAGTTCTAGAAAAATTTGGCTATCAGAGCTGTAAATTTGTATGCACTCCTTATGATTCATCTAAACCCCTTTGCAAGAACAAGAGTAGAGTACCTATAGCACAGCTACGATATTCCCAGATTATAGGAAGCTTGATGTATCTTGCAAACTGTACTCGACCCGATATTTCATTCACGGTCGCAAAGTTGAGTAGGTATACGAGCTGTCCTGACCGTACTCATTGGGAGGCCTTGGATAGAGTATTGAAGTACCTTAAGGGTACTGCACTCCTTGGACTACATTATGGTAAATATCCTCCTATCTTAGAAGGATATAGTGATGCAAGTTGGATAGGTCAAATGGAAGACTCCTGGAGTAAGGGTGTGACTGGGTATGTATTTACCCTTGGAGGCGGTGCAGTCTCCTGCAGTCTGTGAAACAGACCATCTTGGCTCGGTCTACCTTTGAGGCAGAGCTGTGTGCTTTGGACACAATATGTATAGAGGTCGAATGGCTCAGGGAGCTTCTCTCTGAGTTGCCCATGGTAAGTAAGTCGATACCGACAAATTCTTTACATTGTGATAGCATGACTACTATTGCAAAGGTAAAGAGTTCAAAGTACAATCAGAAAACTAGAAGACATATCCAAGTTAGACTAAAGTCTATTAGGGATTTGATGTCTTCTAGAGTGATTGCTGTGGAATTTTTGGTACCAAAGATAACACGGTAGATGCACTTATAAACGGACTTGATAGATCTTTAGTCCAAAAATCCAGACTTGGGATGGGGATGAAACCCATTGAGAGTTTACCCGTAGTAGCAACCCAACCTAAATGAGTGGAGATCCCACAAAATAGGTTCAATGGGAAAACAAGCTGTAAGGGGAACTGGTTGGCACTCAATATGCAATACTTTGCATGTGAGTCCTAACCCTGAAAAGTCGATGCCTAAAAACCGCAGGAAAAGGTTGGGCATTATGCTCTTAATGGATTCGAGCTTTTATGAGCAAGATGTAAGCAGTGCATCCTTGGAGAATGCCACCTATATGAGTATTTCTGTGGGCCGCAGATAAAGGATGAGGGTTTATCCTTAATATACTCATGAAACAGGGTAGGGTGCATGACCATTAATAGCACCAAAATCAGAAGATTGTCACCATAGACTTCACTCTGTTGTTACCACTCGATACCATTACATCAAAGGATTAAAGTTCAAGACTTAGTTCACTTTATTCCTGTGATGGTGAAAGGGGATAACTCAGGTAAAGGTTCAAACCGGAAGGTACCTTTACTGAAAGTAGAGTGTGGAAACCCGAGATCCTTGGCTCTTTGTGTTTCGACAGTGAATTCGTGGGGGATTGTTGGAATTAACTTAATTGGGATAGTTTAATGCAATTTGATGGTTAATATCAAGTTGTATTAATGTATCTCAATTCCTGGAATTCAATGTTTCAACCCTGTGGGGTGCTGTTTAGTCCCACATCGTGGAGAGATAAAACTAGCACTTGATTTTTATGTGGGAAGTCCTGAGACTAGTCTGGAAACAGACTAGAGAGGACTTTAGACCACAACACACGCATGCATGCGCGCACGCGCCGCGCGCACGCATGCCGCGCCGGGCTCGGGCTCGGGTGCAGTGCGGTGTGGCCACGGCTGCGGCTGCGGCGTGGCGTGGCAAAGACCGAGTCAGTTTTGTAACCGCGTGTTTGAATTCGAAGGGTTACGCCCCATTATCCTCTCACAAAGTGTAACCGCCCGGACGTCTTTAAGTATCTCTTAAAGACATGGGCGTAGGTTACAGACATTCAATCCTGATTATTCCCAGTGCCTCTTATCTCTCGAGGACTCTCGATTTTTCTCTCCTCTCTCGATCTCGGGCTTCATCTACAGAGGTGACTTTCGAGGACGCTCAAGCACGGTGCGCACCGTCGACAAGCGTGGACTGTCAGACCCTGGGAGCGACACGTCAAGGCCCTGTGCACCGGTAAAGTGGGGGGCGCTGTCTCTCTAAGGGGAGTTCTACGACAGGACGCTTCGGTTGTGATTTCTAACTCTCTCGATTTTTTTCTTTATCCATTGTTTGTCGTGTTGTTTGTTTCCAGATTTTTCCCTTGCTTTAATATGCATATGTTTATAATACGATATTTCTCTTATCATTGTTAACATGGATGCATGCATACGTAAATCTGTTCTGGAAATCTGTTGATCTGTTGATTTATATATGTATGTTCATGTCCGTTTTATCAACACACTCGCCCCACAACCTCCACGTCCATCACCCTCTCGTCGACCTTTAAAGGTCGACGACTCCCATTCTCTGCCCTTTATCTGCCAATTGGGTAGTGATAGGAAGAGAGCCCCTTTGAGCAACTATAGTGCCAGTGGAGAGGATCCAAAAGTTGAGCAACGACCATCCTTTCACCGGCGAGATCTTAAGGGCACCTCTTCGTCGCTGCGAATCCTCCTTGCTCAGCCAAGCTCCGGCGAGCCATGCCGTTGAGCGAAGACACGAAGCCCTCCTCAGAGCTTCTTCCCCAGGCATCCATCGGCCACCCCTATAGGTAATCTTCTTCTCCTTCTCTCTTCCTAATTACTTTCTCTCTCTTGATCACTCCATTACTCACTCATCAAATCACAAAACTAATCTCATTTCAACGGATAAATCACTCATTGCCAACACAACGGTGATTTTTATTGATTTTTTTGACGAACTTTCGTGAATTAATTCATCAAAAAATTTCTTAGTCAAAGCAAATACCGTGGCTTCCCCAGTTCACAGGGGAAGCTCCCCTATTTTATCCCTTCTACTGTACACCTTAGTATCACCAGTTGAAGCCTCATCCTCACTGGAGCCATTCAGCCATGAGCTTCTCCGTACGTACGAGCCACACCCTCCCAGTGCTCCCCTCGCATCATCTACCGCTCCCATCAGCGACTAACCCTTTGCTGTCGCGACTCATCGCACTACCCGCGCCCTCAATCTCCAGCATCCAGGTTGCCGCCCCCACACCGAACCCAGCTGCAGCATCTCCCTCGTATTCCGTCCCCCACCGCGCGTGACCATCCCTCCAGTCTGTGCCTGCCTTCGTCATCCTCCTCCATACACTCCTACGTGCACGACCACCGCGCGTGTCTGCTCCGACCGCGCTCGAACTCTCGCTGGCCTCCACTGCCGCGTCTCCTCGCCATCGACGCACTTCGACCCCCTCGAACTTGCCCTTCTCAGCCATGATCGCGTGCAACTCCTAGCCACCCTCCTGTCATGTGTGCCAAGCACGTTCTCTACGACAACCCACACCCCTCGACCTCTGCCAGAAACAATGGTCTATTTGCTCACCCCGCCTTGGTGCCCGTTCGTTCTCCCAGACGCACGGTCGTAGCTTGACCGACCGTAGCGACCTACGATTGAGCATCCACACACACCTACTCTTAATTTCAAATCCCACCTCACGTGCATGACACGTGAGGATTTAAGACAATTATGGATGCAACCCCTGGTTTCTAGCTATTGACATAAGCGTCTATACTAGCCTAAGTCACGTGAGGAGCACGTGCCATGGAGGGAATTTTATTCTGAAGCCCATAGAGCTCTAGGAAATTGCATTTCAGTCCCCGCAAGCAGCTTACGTGGTCCCGTGGAGAAATTGCACTCATATCCTCATCATTAGAGGTATATGCATTTCAGTCCCTATAAGCATGTTTCCATTTTAAATAATTTTGTTTCTATTTTGCATTTACACCCCTTTGTTTGCACGTTTATTTAACCAATCATTTAGCATCATTTCTTACTTCTATAAATTGAATAGAGTAGAGAAACTTATGCTCTATCATTGTGAAGACTTGTTACATTTTTATGATCTTCGAGGAATTTAATATTATTCTTTTTGTGGAAAATTACATAGTTTTCCCATTGTGTGCCTTTAATTGCATATGAAATTAATTGTTGCTTCTAAAATCACCAAAAAAGTCAAAATAGGTCTAGTTTAAGTTGTTCTACTTCGTGCCCAAAAATCACATCATTTGCATACATGACGAGGCCTTATTAAATTAATTAGTTTTTTTCTTAATTGATTTTTAATAGATCCAAATTCATCATTTTTAAGGTTTAATTATCCTAGAATCCTCTTACATAGAAGTATCTTGGATAATTTTTGTATATGAAAATGATTTGATCGGGTATTTATTAAAAATAATTTTGCAAAAAATACCATGCATTCATCTTTAATTCATATTTAATTCATTTAACGTCAAAAAATAAAAAAACTATAGTATCTTAATTTCATTGCATTTCATATTCTGGCCAAGTTTCATCATTTTTGGACTTAATTTGACTATACTTTGTGTTTTAACCTTCAAATTTGGCTTGAATAACATTGCATTTTCTTAATTGCATAAAAAATACAAAAAAATATTCTCCTAAAAATCTGACATCGAAATTGACTTTAAATTAGTCTAAGGAAAAGCTGCCTCCTTGAGTTCAACCTTGGTCTTGCCCAAGTAAAAAATATTACCGCTTGTGTTTAATTTGACATTAATCTAAGTGGTTTTGATCAGTCTTGATTTACCCGACTACAATGAACGCACATTAAATTAAATCTATAATATGGTTGAATTAAGTAGGGTAGATCGAGGCTCTTCAAATGGCGTCGTTGTCGGGGAGGCAAACGACTTAGGATCACTTTAGAAAATTAAATCTACGTTTTCCATTCACTCGGGTAGTCTAACCCCCCGAGTCACCTTGTAATTGTCCATTTTTTCCTTAGTTATTTTTTGGATCATTTTTGTATATATTTTGATATCTCTCTCTGAAATAATTTTTATATTTTTGTGCGAGGGTCCGATGGACTTGGAGCGGCTTTCTTGAAGTCTATGCATGCTTAACCCAAAAATCGAGCTGTCTTATGTTCCACACAAAGCAGGAACACAATTGTTGACTCCACCACACGAAATCCATATTAAAACAACAATTAACCCACAACAAAGGTCAAATAATGAAAAGCGGTGCAGTGTTAAAATTTATTATAACTCTTACAACAAAGATATGTATAGGTGCAAGTATGTGTAGAGTGTTGATACATGAAGCAAGCAGGTAGATCGAGGCAGATGATGCTAAAAAATGAATGTGATGTGTTTGTCTATATGGGTGCTATTTCTTGTGGATTTTTTTATTTTTTATTTTTTATTTAGTTTTGATTTTATATTTTTATATTTTGGTTTTTAATTTTTAATTTGTGATTTTGTATTTTCTTTTTATGTTTTATATTTTTATAATTTTGTTTTTCTTTTAGTAAGGATGCAAAACTATATATATATATATATATATATATATATATATAGACAAGAGAGATGAGAGATAAAAATGGGTAAAAATATCCAAAATACAAGAAATAAAATCTTTATGTTCTTTTTATATTTTTACAACGTTTTTGCTATTTTTCTATATTTTTACTAATTTTCTTAGTATGATTTAACGTCAAAAATACTTAAAACATGGAGTGAAATAAATATCTGAAATTAAATTGGGGATAATAAATATCAAACAGAGGCAAAAATTCTCCAAATTAATTTTAAAATAAAAGTAATAATATAAATAAAATTTAGGAATAGAAATTATTTTTAGGATTTTTTTATAAAGTTAGGTGTTTTCGATTTTTATGAGTTTTATTTTATATTTTTTAGTGATTGGTCTAATGTTCTGAAATATTTAAATAAATAAGAAATATATATTTGGAATTTTTCAAAAAGGTTTTATAATTTTTATGTATTTTCTAATGAAAACAGGGACGAAAATGCTTGTTTTTGAATTTTTATAAATAATAAAAAGCTCAAAATGTAAAAAAATATGGAGTTAAAGCACAATAAAACACAAAACTATGCCTTTTTTTGAGATTTTTTTTCGAATTTTAGAGATGCATGAAATAAATACTAGAAGTAAAAAGAAATTACACTACTAGTGAGGGTATGTTTGTAGATATCCAGGAATATCAAGGCCAAAGTGCAAATTTTCCAGAAAATTATAACTAAATTTAAAAGTTACAGGTCTGTATATTAAAATAAAAAACCTGCAAGGTTACTGTTGCAAAATAACCAAACTAATGGGCACGAGGCACGTGACTTGGCAAGGACTGAATATCAAATAAAAAACCTAGGGACTAATATGCAAAATTACCAAAAAATTTTAAACAACCAATGAATGATTTAATACTAATAGATATTACAAAAATGGGTGAGGGTGTCTATGCAAGTACCCAGCGCCTGGGGCGGATCGGATGGCTCATAGTGGCTCACTTAAATACGTGTCACTATCCTGTGGCCCGATGACAGTTCGACAAGGACTGATGAGATTAGATACCCTTCTATGATCAAATGATATAGGTTGCACGGGATCCGATGATGGATGCTTCTCAGGAAGATCGGGGGAGATCCAATGGTGGTGGGTGGATCTGGACGAACACTCGAAGAACTCGATCTTGGCGAGTTTGAATCCACCGATGCTTGAGCCTCCGTGCACCTGGAACTCCTCCGATAATCTCTTTATGCTCCTACCGTGATCGTGAAGCTCTCAAGTACCTCCAAAAGGCTCCAGCGACCCTTGGAAGGTCCCAGGAGGTATCGTGAACTCCGGCGGACCTGGAAGCTATCCTTGACGATCTTTGAGGCCCAGAAGCCTCCTTGGGGTCCTGTAGATGAAGACGAAAGCACATCAAAAAAGGGGGAGAAAAACCCGACGTTTATTAGTGAGCGGAAGGCATGCGTGGAGTTGATGATGGTCGATGGAGCTCAAAAGCTTCGGCGAGGTATTTGAGAGCGGAATGTACTCTAACCACTAGATTAAATGCCAAAGTAAAAACACTAAAATAGCGAGGAGACTTATAGCTAGCTAATGGCCAAGAAAAATCAAAGGAAAAGCAACCTCGAGTGGGAACATCTGCAAGATAAGACCTCACATCCGTTGGCCGGAGAAGGCGGGTGGAGCCATGCCAAGGACTGGCCGTACGCCGTCTCGATCGGCTGGAGGTGGTGCTGTCACCACCACCGGTCCGGAGCACGAGAAAAGAAGGGAGAAAATGGGTCAAAGGGTGTTCAAATTCCCGAAGGAAGAGGATGTTGGGTTATGCACAGGTTGGTCGAGCGGGCATGAAGAACGAGGCGCGGCGAACGATGAAGCGATGCAAAGATCGAGAGGATCCTTAGGCGGGTAAGCCCGTTCTACGAGGATCAAAAGTCAAGAAGAAGTCAACAAGAGAAGGTGAAAGGAACAACCTCGAAAAAAGGTCAAAAATGGACAAAAATGTGTTCTAACAAAATGGCAGAGGGGGTCAGATGGTTGACTGGAGGTCAACTGTCCGAGCCACATGTTTGGTCCACGTGGACCAACCAGGAAAAACCTCCTTAAAAAGAATTGTAAAATCATTTAAAAATAAACAAATTTATTAATTTTAGGTTGTTAAATGAAAAATATTTCTTATTTTATGAAGTATTTTATGATGATTTTTATTTTTTAGAGGTCTAAAATTACAAGTTACCTTTTAAGGCTATATATAAGTACATTTATCTATATATTTTAATGTTTTATTTTTTTGTATATTTATTTTATTAATTTTGTTTATTATTTTATATATTTATAACTTAATTTTATACACTTGTATATATTTTTATTTTATTTTTATAATGTATTTTGTACAAATGAATAAATAGACATGTAATCTATAAGGGTATACTTATAGGTATTATACCTATGTATTTTATACAAGTATTTTATTTTTGCATTTTCTTTATATTTTTATTCCTATTTTAATACACATATATTATACATAATATTTTCAAAATTATAAAAATATAACATTGTAAAAATAATGAATAATAAATAAAATGAATATTTTAATCGGTACAAGTATACAATAAGGGTCCAAAACTCATCTTTCAAATCGTAACTCCAAAAAATATGAAACCACCTTCATTAAATATCTTACTAAAAGTTATATACAATTAAAGGTGATTTTGATATATTTTGATTTTTATTTGAGAGATATGGTTTTGGGAAGTTGGTATTTTAGAAATTTATTCTTCGTATATTTTGTACACTGTATATTATTTTGTGTAAAATCAATTTTGTATTTTATTTATTTAATTATCTACAACTTTCGTGTTCAAAGTTTCTTTATTTGAAGTATAAAAAGTAGAACTAAAAATAGGTCCCAAAATTAATAAGAAATGAATTAAATAAAAGGTATTTTTATTGTATTTTGGCCCTTATCTCCCCCTACCTTATTCCTTGTCGACCTAGTCATCGAGATGCCTAGGTCTCGGGGTTTCAGGTCATAAAATATTTGTATTATTTTATTCTTTTTCTTTTCTTTTCTTTATTCTATAATTTTGGCTTTAAAAATTGTATTTTATACACTATATACACAACTATGCATGAGTGATAAAATGCCTAAATTAAGCCTATTTACACGCATTTACTAGGGTTTTTAAGGCCAAAATGATATAATAAATATGATGAAAAAAAGATTCATCATCCCCCTATACCTGCCTTTGCTAGTCCCTAGGAAACACTTATGCAATAAGTGCAGAAAAGAAAAACAAAGAAAAGAAACAGAGGAAAATTAGGTTTAGTTTAATTATCAAACTTGTCTTCACAAAATCAAAGTTTGGAGATCAAATCGACCTTTGAAATTTTAGTGCTAGCAGAACCTTAATGAGATCCGGATTTGAAATCCAAAATCCTTCGTGAATCCCAAAACTTTGCTCAAGTATCCTCAATAGCCAGGTCATAATACTACAACTCATATGCAAACCCATATGACTATGATCTGACTCGTACAGTGTAAGTGATGGTGGCTCTCCCCAACTGAAATGAGAAAGAGAATGACTTCTCCAATATGACAACCCAATGATTCCCCAATCCAATAACACATTCCTTGAGGAGTAGGGTATTCCCTTCTAAGTTCAAGTAACAACCATCTCAAGAGGAGGGGTGAAGAGAAGAACTGACAGAAGCCAGTGTAGCTACCTATCCTAGGATGCAAGACCAACGAAGTTAAGTCATCCAGCTGCAGGCTCACATAATTTGACGTTGAAGCTCAAACTTGCTTATTGACTATACAAATATATACACTCCGACAAACATTTTATTTTTATACAAGCCTGTCCACTTTTTTGGAGTTTTTGTTTTTTGGAATACTATTGACAACAACATTTACATAAAGAGTTTTTCCACCTTAGCCAGTAGACTATCCCTCTTTTAAAGCTTTATTGCAACCCACACTCTCCTGCCCTCAAAACTCATCATCACCGGACGGGTTGGGGTGCACTTCCCTCCCTAGAGGAGGACAAATGTTTCCACTTGTGTGCGTCTCATACTGACAAATCCAACCCCCTCACCACTCCAACTGAGTTGAGCCATGTGAAAGGTGCAGGTGTCCAAGTTAGGTCATTATCAACAAGTGTCGTGTGTGCTCCAAAATACTCTACATAGGCAGTCAAGAATCCATTGAACCAAGTCTCGTAATCCTCAAAGAATTAAGTCAACTAGACCTGAAGTACCTCAATTCCAGTTCCTATAAGATTTCTATTAATTAGGTAGATTTAAAGTCCAACCAAGCTCCAATCTTTGGATTTTACTTAGACTTGTTCAATTATCAAACTCAATCTCAAAAATGCTAATGGTATGCAAATGCTAAACAGAATGCATGAAATATCTTTGTGATGCAATTTTCAAGATTTTGAACTTTTTATGGATTTTTGAAAGGATGACGCATATACATTTTTTGTATTTTACAAAGAGATTTTTCAAATGTTTTTGGTATTTTAATTTTGCAAATGTTTTTGGGAATTTTGAAAATAAAAAGTTTTTGGATAAAAATTAGGTACAAATATTTACATAGGGATGCTTCTATATTTTCAAGAATTAGTGTATTAAGAATTTACAAATGGTAAGTGGTCAATTCTATAGATATATAATTTTAGCTGAGATGTATATATTCCTCAAACTTATTTGAAAAGGATTTTCACACAATTTTTAAAACTATAGTCCAAAATAATTTTTTACAAACATTTTTACAAACATATACACACATTTGAAAATCATTTTGCAAAGGTTTTTTGAACAATATCTATAGATTTTTCAAATATTTTTTCAACTATTTTTCAAACCATTTGCAAATCGTTTTTCTAACATTTTTATTTCACTCAAAGAAATAAATTTTACAAACAAAAATGATTTTACAAAGGTTGAAAATATGTAACAAAACATTTCCAAAATAGTTTTCAAAAGATTTAAAAAAAAAAGATTTTCAAACTATTTTTCAAAGATTTTGCGAAAAAATATTTTCACCTAATTTATTAATCCATAAATACAAAAAGAATTTGAGGACTAATAAGCATCTTTTATTAAGGATTTTAATGAATTTTATAGTATAATTATCCATAATTATTAACAAATATACGAAAGTACGAGTTATGGCTAAAGTATATACGCAATATATACGACCGTCTTATACTTAGCTTGAGCTATGTCCTCATAGATTAGAGAGAAAAAGAGAAGACATAACACATACTGAGTATAGACAAGTCTAAAGAATAACGGACAAATGAATAGATGAACAAATCAGAAGCTGACCGTCCCCCTGTACTTAGGATCAAATAATCCTAAGTATAACAAACTGTACACAAAGCAGGGAGGGTCAAAGGTGGGAATGAACATATCGTACTCAGGCTGTCTCCCCCTATACTTAGGGTAAGATATCCCTAAGTATAGACAAGAAGAGGAGACAGTGGAGAGGACCAAAGAATAGAAGAAATTGAGGTGCACACCCCCTATACTTAGGACAAAGTACGTCCTAAGTATAGAAGACTGACAAAAAGGGGTGACACCTTTTCGGTAGATAAAGAAGATAGAAAAGGAAAAGAAGAAAAGGAGAAAAGAGACCAAAAGATGGAAAACGATAGAGAAGGATGTACACATCACTCCCCATATACTTAGGGTAGAAGAATCCCTAAGTATAGGCAACAACAGTAGTGATTAAATAGAACGATGAATGAACACTCGGCTCATCCACCCCCTATACTTAGGACAAGGCACGTCTTAAGCAAGACACACATGACAATGGGATGTATGAGCAAAACGAGAGGGGGACAGAGATGAGCAAAAGCGAATACACCATAAAGTGGATGTACAAAGGATCAAGAAGGTCGAAGCAAACCTTCTTGCAGGACCACTGAGGAATGAATTTAGTATGGTACTGGTCGACATCGAGGTCCTCATATGACACTAACCAAACATGGTCGACATGGTGTAGGTCCTCAATGGCCCTAGGGTGTGAAGGCACAAACGAGTCAGTGGAAGAAGTACGACTAGGTCCAACCTTGGGGGTTTCGCTAATATCGAAGTGGAATGGGACAAACTCATCATCATTGGAAGAAGTGTAATCAATGTCGTCCTATGAGTTCTCGTCCATGTCAAAAGCAAAATGAATGAACTCATCAGTGGAAGTTGTCGAACTCTGTTTGTCCTCTACAATCTCAACCGGATCATCTTTTCATCAAAAGGCCCGAATTCCTGAATAAAAGCAACAAAATCAAATTCGACCTTAATCTCATTTGAATCCAAGTGAACATGAACGGACTCATCAGTGAAATTAGTGAAATCAAGTCTGTCTTGTCTACTCTCTAAATCTACCCTCCGCTCAATGGCGTCACCAAGTCTCGAAAGAAGGAACTTCGAGGTCCATGCTTTCCAAGTCTTCCTCCTTGGAGATGAATTCTTCAGTCTCAGTGGAGTCTAACATACAACAAAAGTCTCTGATTGTCTTATCAAGGTCATGGTCCTCAGGGTCAGCCAAGATAGGTGTAGTTACATCCGGTGTATGTCTCTGGTCAGCAGTCGGTGCGGTGATCAATACTTCGCTCTCGTCAATAGGATGGAAGTGAATCTCTCCTGATCCGTAATCAATAATGACCCTCGCAGAGGCGAGGAATGGTAATCCCATGATGATTGGAGAGTGCTCCCCACTGGAGGTCTCCAAAATCAATGGTGTAGCTCATGCCCTGACTCCTAATCGAAGAACCGTCATCGAGGAGAGTGTGATCACATGTGAAGTCAGATATGGTGCAGCTAAGAAAGGTGTGGCAGTGTTCCTCTTCTTAGGAATAGGATGGTGTGTGATGGCGTGGGTAGTGGCCATGGTCAAGATATGACGCTCAGATCTACTCCTCCACTTTCTCTTCTTGGGAAGAAGAGTAGATAAATTGGTCATGACCTGTTGAAGTGGGGCATGGATAATCTCACGAATGGTGGCCACCACTTCGGGTTCAGTCAATAATTTTTAAAATTTTTGGACCTCCTCCATACAAGGGAGGAAGTCAGAATCATCATATACATGAGGAATGCCAAGAGTAGTCTGTACAGCGGCATCCTTGGGGTCAAAGGTGGGACAGGTTGTGAATGATTATGCGGTAAAAGGGTCTCGCAAGTGGGCACTCTCCTCACAGTCTGAATCAACCAAAGATCTCCCGAACTCTTTTTGAATTTTTAAAATTTTCTCATTTTTTGTATTTTGGGCGATTGCAAGCTCTCAGGATAATCCTCAAATGAGTCTTCATCCTCAAAGAATGGAGCTACAATCTGGATCTTATTTACGCTAAATATATCATTCATCCTTGCGTTCATATGATCCATCATCTGATTAAAAGTCTCAAGAGTGGAAATCATGAAAGGTGACTCCAAAATCTTGGGTCGGGGTGGATAAAAATCACATTCTGGTTCAGGATACTCAAGGAAGAGCGGGTTGTCGACATGTGAGGGTGATGGCGGTGGAAATTATTGGTGACAGTCAAAGTACGAATCCTGAAATAGTGGGTTGGTAGGATATGCAGAAAAATCAGGAGCAAATTCCTCCTGGAAAAAGAGAGGTGGACTGAATGAAGTGAACGAGAGGTACGCAAAGTCCAGATAAAAAATACTCTAATCAGCCATCTCGAAACAAAAGGAAATGACCGGGAGAGCACGATGGTTAAGTCAAGAGAGGTGAAGAAAAAGGCACAAATGCACAGAAGCAATATAGAATGCACACAAGCAAATACAAAAAAAAAACTCACACAAGACAAACCCTCAATTAACATACTCGACTCAGTAGAGACCAATAAGTCAGTCTTTTTATCTTGTTTATTTTAGAGTTAGGTGAGAAGTCCAAAAGTTGCACAAACACATAGGGACTGAATTGGATTTTGGCAGTAATACTTAGTGTGTGCACGAGAGAAATGTAAAACGAAGACAATGAGGGGATTACTCGACCCAAGACAAAATTTTTTATTTTTGGTCAATTTTTGGGTGAATAATGTTAGCAGTCCCAATTTTAAAGATTATCACTTCTTTTGGATTTTTTAGTTAGAATACATGCGCCTATCGAGGAGTCAATTTTACTTAGCACATAGGTTGGCAAAATCATAGGTAGAGAGGCGGAAAAGTAATGCAAGCGACAAAAACGATGATGTATGCTAAAGCATAAATACTCACCTTACCTCTAGCACTCTACAAGCAAAAGATGCTCATCAGAATTGAAACCTATACTATATGCAAATGCAAGACGATGAAATCGCCCTAAGTTTTAAAAATTGCTATTATCGTGAAGAACCAATGCTAATGACTTAGAGTGGAACTGAAGTGTCCTGTCTTGGAGTCTCCTCGGTGCCCACCATAATGGGTCCTGCAAGCACTGTATGGAGAACTCTCGCGGCATGGTGATTCCAAGACTAAGTGAGAAGCAATTCAAAATTTGACTAAGTCAAAACATCACTATAAGCATAGGTAAATATATTAGGTGTTTGGCCTTAATATATCGTAAGCAATCCTAAAACTAAGGGCTAAATCACACAAAATAAAAAAAATCGCGAAACAAAAAAATGCGAAGAAAATCGACAAAGCCACCGTAAGGACCCAAGTAAATAGACACTTGGAAATTGGGCCCGAATGTCCAGAGTCCTGAGTATCTGTATTATTACTAATACAAGGTCTCTCAGTCACAAAAATTACACAAATAAATACAATAAAAAGAATGGAGCTAAGTCTGCAAAAATCTCTAAGTTTTCTTTGAGCTAGGTTGGCTAGCTGAAGCCAGCTTTAGGTGGGTGCGTAGGCGCCTAGGGTGGAGCACCCCCCTCGATCTGTGGTACCTCACACAAATTCCACAAAGAGAGGAGGTTAGACAGATCAAACAATTATGTCAAATGAAGGAGAAAATAATAGAGCAAAACTATAGAAAAATGATATTACAATCAATCAAGAATCCCAATCTAAACGTTGTTGCTCCCTAGCAACGATGCCATTTGTTTAACCCAAAAATCGAGCGGTCTTTTGTTCCACACAAAGCGGGAACACAATCGCTGAATCGACCACACGAAATCTGGATTAAAACAACAGTTAACCCACAACAAAGATCAAACAATGAAAAGCAAGTTAAAATTTATTATAACTCTACAACAAAGATGTGTATAGGTGCAAGTAAGTATAGAGTGTCGAACACAGGAAGCAAGCAGGTAGATCGGGGCAAATCATGCTCAAAAATGAATGTGATGTGTTTGTCTATATGTGTGCTATTTTTTGTGGGTTTTTTATTTTATACATTTATTTATTTATTTTTGATTTTATATATTTATATTTTGGTTTTTAATTTTTGATTTTATATTTTCTTTTTATATTTTATATTTTTATGTATTTTCTTCTAATAAGGACACAAAAATATATTGGATATATATACAAGAGAGATGGGAGAGAGATAAAAATAGGTAAAAATGTCCAAAATACAGGAAATAAAATCTTTTGTGATTTTTATATTTTTGCAATGTTTTTATGATTTTTATATTTTTACCAATTTCTGGTATTTTTAAAGTCGAAAATACTTAAAACATGGAGTAAAATAAATATCTGAAATTAAATTAGAGATAATAAATATCAAATAAAGGCAAAAAAATCTCCAAATTAATTTTAAAATAAAGATAATAATATAAAGGAAATTCAAGAACAGAAATTATGTTTTACTATTTTTTATATATTTTTTATATTTTAATAAGGGGTTTAGGGGTTTTTTCAATTTTTATGAACTTTTTATATTTTTTAGTGTTTTCTAGTCCGAGGTTGTGAAATACTTAAATAAATGCGAAATATATTTTTTTGGAAATTTTCAAAAATGTTTTATAATTTTTATATATTTTCTAATGCAAACATGGATGAAAATTCATGTTTTGGAATTTTTATAAATAATAAAAATGCTCAAAAATGTAAAATAAAATTTGACGTTAAAGCACAATTAAACCGGAAACTATGCCTATTTGTTTTAGATTTTTTCGAATTTTTGATATGCATGAAATAAATACTAGAAACAAAAAGAAATTACACTACTAACAAGGGTATATTTGAAAATATCCTGAAATATTAGGGCCAAAGTGCAAATTTTCTAGGAAATTTCAACTAAATTTAAAAGTTATAGGATTGAATATTAAAATAAAAAACCCACAGTATTACTATGGCAAAATAACCAAACTTATGTGCACGAGTCACGTGACCCCGCTATGATTGAATAACAAATAAGAAAAACCTAGGGATTGATATGTAAAATTACCAATAATATTTAAACAGGCAGTGAATAATTAAGTACTAAATAAATATTACTAAAATAGGCGAGGGTGTCTATGCAAAATACCCATCGCCTAGGGCGGATTGGACGGTTGATGACGGATCACTTAAACACGTGTCACGATTCTGTGGCCCGACGATGGTTCTGTAAGGACGAGCAAGATTAGATACGCTTCGACGATCGAATGGTATATGCTACGTGAGATCCGACGACGGCTGCTTGTTAGGAATATAGGGGGAGATCCAACGGTGGCGGGTGGATCTGGACGAACACTCGAAGAACTCGAGCTTGGCGAGTTTGAATCCGCTGAAGCTCGAGCCTCCATGCACCTGGAACTCCTCCGATAATCTCATTATGCTTCTGCTGCAATGGTGAAGCTCCCAGGTGCCTCCAAAAGGCTTCGGAGACCCTTGGAAGGTCCTATGAGGTATCGTGAACTCTGGCGGACCTGAAAGCTATCCTTGACAATCTTCGAGGCCCAGAAGCCTCCTTCGGCTCCTGCAGATGAAGAGAAAAACGCAACAGCAAAGGGGGAGCAAAATCCGACACTTATTGGCGAGCGGATGGCATGCGTGGAGTTGATGATGGTCGCTGGAGCTCAAGAGCTCCGACGAGATGTTTGAGAGCGGAATCTACTCTAACCACTAGATTAAATACCGAAGTAAAAATGCTAGATTAAAGAGGAGACTTACAGCTAGCTAATAGACAAGAAAAATCAAAGGAAAAGCAACCTCGAGCAGGGATATCCGCGAGATAAGACCTCACGGTTGTTAGCCAGAGATGGAGGGTGGAGCCACGCTAAGGACTCACCTTACGCCGCCTCGATCGGCTGGAGGTAGTACTATCACCACCACCAGTCTAGAGCACGAGAAAAGAAGGGTGAAAATGGGTTAAAGGGTGTTCAAATTCGCAAAGGAAGAGGATGTTGGGTTATGTACAGGATGGTCGAGTGGGCATGAAGAACGAGATGTGGCAGACGCTGCAGCGATGCAAAGATCAAAAGGAGCCTTGGGCGTATATACCCGTTCTACGAGGATAAAAAATCATGAAGACGTCAACACGAGAAGGTGGAAGGAACAACCTCGAAAAAAGGTCGAAAATGGCCAAAAACGAGTTCTGACAAAATGGTAGAGGGGGTCAGACAGTTGACCGGAGGTCAACTTCCGAGCCACCTGGTTGGTCTACGTGGACCAACCAGGAAAAACCTCCTGAAAAAGAATTGTAAAATCAATTAAAAATAATAATCGAATTTATTAATTTTAGTTATTTAATGAAAAATATTTCTTTTTTTATGAATTTTTTATGATGATTTTTATTTATTTTTTAGAGGTCTAAATTACAAGTTACCTTTGAAGGTTGTATATAGGTATATTTATCAATATATTTTAATGTTTTATTTTTATTTTGTATATTTAATTTTATTAAATTTTTTTATTGATGTATTTATCACTTAATTTAATACACTTGAATATAGCATGGGATCGATTCTGAGAGCTCATTGATAGGTGTCCCCACCATGAGATTAGCAGGCCTAACCTCATCCAGAGTTTCTTCTACTTGCTAACACCTGATCTGTCGGGGTAGTGAACGCCTCATATGAAGGTTCCTACTTCTCCAATGACGAAGACCAAGTTTGGGACATTTATAAGTAAAAGGCCAAAAAATACACTGTGATGTCCCAGACTAGGGTCTACACTCAGAAGAAGACACTCCTGCAGGAGACTTCATACTAGAGGATAGCACGCATTGAAGCTGGTCCTTCTACCTCTTCTATGGCAGCAACATTAGCAGAGTCTTCATCCCCTGATATGGGTATCACCATCTAGAAATTGGACCAGATAGAAATCATCGAGAAGAAGGCGTACTAGGGCCTTAACAAGCTCATAAGATGGATGAGCTTGACCAAATTCTTAGTGACCTGAAGTTCCAAATCATGTGTCTCCAGGAGGCATAAACGGTTTCTCAGCCACATTCCAGGTCACGAGATGATCCAGGGACTAGTTGTCCTCATCCATCTACCTCATACTGTCAGGTTCAACATATTTAGGAGGATCTAATTCAGCCACTCCCATAGTACCAATTGCCAACACCCCCATCCTCAGATACCCAGTTGGTGATGTATCATATGAATCTGCCCATGACATACATTCTCCTGCTAATCCACGATCAACAAGAGTCATTTATGGAAGTCAACGGGATTTAGTTCTCCCAGTACTAATAGGAGCCCAGGATCCGTCGTGACCACCCAGGCTTCCGATGGTCCATTGGAGGTGATTCATTCCAGCAGCAGCCTCTGGCACATGCAGGGAAGGGCACCCAACAATAGCAACTGCCTTGATACTCCCACCGATAGCCACATCGTGGTCCTCGACCTGCATATCAAGGTCAACAGTTGAGGTAGCAGTAGCCTCATCAGCAGTATCCCCACCTCGTCCTCACTACCACTAGCTGAGCCATCCTCATTTTCAGCAGGGCAACCCATCCGATTCTCATTCACGCTCGTATGAGAACCCAACCCTTGATGACCTCACCCATAGGCCTTCCGATCAGCAAGCCACCTTACGACGAGAGATGGATGAGTTCCAGAAGGAAATGAGGGAAATAATCAAGGGCAAGGCTGCCATACCTGCTCAGATTGAACTTAACCCGAACAATATGAAGATAAAGTCTGAGAAGGTACAGTCTACAAAGACCCCCTCTCCTAGCGATATTCTGATTGACATTCATTATTTACTTGATGCTGATTTTGTGACACTTAGGAGCAGTAAGAAGTCAGCCAGCGACAACTCGTCTAGGCGATACCCCACTACAGATTTTAGGGTACCAGACAGAGTCAGGAGCGATGCTGATGTCGCTAACCATGATGATGGCGGTGGTGCTGATGCCACCAAGGAAGATGTTCCAGATGACGGTAGTGGTGTTGTCATATCTCCAGCATCATAGAGTGGTGCTAATGACACCGGACTTCCAGATGTCAGGCCAAAGTACGATATCGATGCTGCAAGTGCAGATGTTGTCAGTGGTATTGATGTCACCAAGTGTCATAAAATTATCTTTCCTTTCTTGTACCTAAGGACCTTTTCAGAAATATACAAAAAATGGAAAAACTTTGAAAATAAAAAATATGAATAAAGGAAAGGTTTTTGTATCTTCTTTGGATCCATCTGTGGTGATTGATGATGCTTGCATGGATTCCAGCATTTTGCATGCTAAGATACTGGTGAATCTTAGATTCATCACTCTAAAAGTCATGAATTATGCTCAAATCCCTAAAAATCAAGGGCATTTCTTCATTTATTCTATATAATTAGCATTCATGCATGTGTTGATAAAGAATGGCATTTTATCACTCATCATTGCACAAAAATAAGAAGCAAAAAATCTCAGCCAAAATGACATGTAAAATAGCCCAACTTCCTTAATTTTTAACTAATTCATGCTATCTCCAATTGACCTGAAACCACCTCCATTGTGTACATATAACTAACAAGAATAAATGAAAATACAAAAAATCACTAATCCAAATAAGTGGATAAAAAACCTAAACCCAATTTCTAGGATTTCTGGAATAAATCCTCGATAATTTCCTCATCTAGTGTCTGATTTGATCCTACTCACTTTTGAACTAATATACATTCAAATACCTTCAAAAAAAAGACCAAGTTCAAGTGAATGAGAGCTTATATGTGAAAGTTGGGTTTTGGGACTCTTTTGTACATTCTGTATTTTAGCATTATTTGACCTATTATTTTATGTTCATAATTAAATTAAATTATTTTATTTTTTTCATTTATCTTCTTTGATAAAAGTTTTATCAAAATGTGCAAAAAATCCAAATCCAAATTGAGCTTGTAAAGAAACTAACTGAGTCCAAGTCCTCTCTAACAGTCTGTACAAAAATTATCTTTTTCGTGTTTTATTTTATTTCTCATTTTTCGTAATTAATAAAAATAAAAAAAATTAATGTGTAAATATTTATCTTTGATTTTATCATATTTTTACGGATTGTTATTTGGTTTAAAAATAAGATGAAAATTATAAAATCCAAAATCAACGTATTCTTTGTACATGGGAAACCCCAAAAATATCACTTTGGGCAAATGATCGATTTTGATTTTGGTTTCTAAAAGAAAGTTGTAGATCTCATTGAGATGAAAACTTTCGTGAAGAAAATTTTTTGATCCGAGGTCTTTTACTATTTATTTCTAATTTATCTTTGTCATTTATTTTCGAATTTTTTGGAGGTGTCATCATGTGGCAGCTCCTGGAGCCACCACATGACACCCATTTTTGAGATTTTTATAATTCGTTTTATTTAAAAAAATTAAAAAAATAAAAAAAGTTAAAAATAAAAAATATATAAAAAACCGCCACGTGGCTACACTAGGGTCGTCCGATCTTGACCGATCAGATGACACCTATGAGCCATCCCCTTCCTTCTATTCTCCTCAACATTCCCCATTTGTACAGGCATCACCGCCTCCTTCCATCCATGGCCGGCCTCGAGTGCCTTCGTCATCCCTGCAGATCTCTTGCACAACCGCCCTTCGATCTCATCAAACCCCCACGTAGCCCAATTCGTTCCTCCATCAGATCGCCTCCTCATCAATCTCCTCTCGCCTCCGATCACCTTCCCAAATCGCTTCGGATCTACTCCCAAATCTCATCACCGATTTTTCAAATCGTCAAATCCCTTCCCGAATCTCGTTGATCCATCACCTTGATCACATACCATCTCCAGCCTCCCCCTCCATTCCTATTTAACCATCGTCACAACCCCTCTCTGATCCCATCCGTCGATTGCATTGGAAGACGAACCTGATGGTGATAGCCCGGTCTTTATCATCCTCGACGAGATCCGAAGCCACAGTGCTTCGTAGCAGTCGTCGAGCCAACAACTTCCTACACCATCGCTACTCCATCTTCACCAAATATCAACTCCCCTAGCCAGCAACACCGACGGGCTCCCCTTCTACCGCGTCTTCACCGCATTTCCATCTTCCAACTGGCATTCGTCATTGACAACATTAGCCCGTTGCAGCACCTCCGACGTTGCTTCGCCACGCCTCAACCACCACGACTCCAGAATCTCGCCACTCATCCAGAGGTGCTACAGAAACCACTAGATCAAGAACAACCTTCATCTAGGGCGTCCAACTCCGCTCGAAAGCCCCAAATATCGACCCTTGGTTCAATGGACTCTGGATGCTTCTGATCTTCCTCGAGCTGACCATCCGAACCAGCTGTCCTAGCTAGGAGCCTCGGGCAAGCCGAATGGGATTGTTACACCACGTGGAGCATTACGCCCGAGCCTCAGATCAGACCATGCACTACGCACGTGCGCGACGGAGGAATTTCATTCAGGCCATCAACTTCTCTAGCTCAAGAAGGTCCAGAACACCTGATGATCACGTGATACTTGGACAAATTGTGATGAAGCCTCCTGCCCTTCCGCCAATTCGCACAACAATCCCCGCCGAACAGAGGGGACATGCCCCTGTAGTGATTTTGCAGAAACACCTGCAGAAGCTATGGTAATTACATTCCAGTCTTTTTACTTGCATTTTGATTTACTTTTCTTACTGTAAAAGTGCATACAGACCCCTACATTTATCATTTATTCTAAATTGCTTATTGCATCATTTTATTTTTATAAAAATAACACTTTGTTCTTCAACTAATTCTCTACATCTTGGAATATGTTTGACATTTTTGTGATATGTGGTCAATTAATAATTTTTTATTTTGTGGAAAATTGCATATTTTTCCATTCTGTGCTTGGAAATTCACAGATGATTAACCATTGCTCGAAAAATTGCCAAAAATTTGCTAGAATTAGTTGTATGTTACATCGTGCCCAAAAAGAATTGCAGTTGCATGCATAATTTGCCTTGTAAAAATCATTTTGCATATTTCAATCTTTAATTTTAATACATATTAAAGCTTGTATTTTTGAGGTTTAGAATTTTTATGAGATCAATCACCCAGTGATAGATCCTGGATAATTTTATCTCTTGGAAATATTTAGGATTAATATTTAATACAATTAATTATTGAAATTCATTGTCTTTGCATTCATAAATTTATAAAATATTTATCTTGCATCTAAAATTTTCAAAAAATTTGCAGTGCAATCATTTCATTATCATTAACATATAGGCCAAGTTTCATATTTTCTGGACATCGTTTGATTGATCTTAACATTTTAGTTTCTAAAATTGGCCACATTTGCATTTTGCTTCCCAAAATTTCATTAAAAATACCAAAAAAGGCCGTCTAGAAAATCGTGCAAGAACTTTGATAGACAAATATTTGGTTGTTTCTTTGCCTCCTTGAGTTCGACCTTGGGACTTGCCCAAGTAAAATAAACATAAACCATGCCGATTAAAAATTGATTAACTTATTGTGGTTATTTCTTGACCGATTCCGATTGCCCGATAATGATAAATTCAACATTAATTTAAACGCTCGACAATTCTCCATAATTAACTAGTGCGATTTGTGACTACTTAGATGTCACCGTTGCGAGGGAGGCAAACTGCTTAGCTTTTGTCAAAAAAGTTTAGTGTTTGGTTTTCTGCATTCGAGTAGTCTGACCTCCTGAATCTTCACTGTAAAAATTCCAATTTTTTTGATTTTATTTGTTTCATTTATTTTCTATCTGTATTTTTTGTAAATTTTTGAGTCACTCTCTTATATTCTCTCTCTTATTTTTCTTACGAGGTACCCGATGTACATAGAGTAGTTTCTCTCAAAAACAGATGCAACTTCATCGAGGCCCGAAAACCATAATTAAATTAAGATCGAGTCGAGTCGTGAGAGAGCGTAGAGTCTAGGGATTTATTTTTCTGCAATTTTAATTTATATAATTAATTTCTCATTTATAACGGTGTCCTTTGGACTCTCGCATGTGTAACAAGACCTCAAACTATTTGTGTGGTGTGTCATGGCCTTTTTCACTCTCCGGTGAGGGTTGGGCCCGACTTGAGTGGTGCTTAGGATAAACCTGCACATACGGCTGTTAGAGCCTCTAGATTTATTGTTTGTGCTCGTAGTACCTAGGACCACACTGTACTTTAATCGAGACAAAAAGTAGATCATTTAACTTTAGTCAAAAGATTAACTCAATTCTTCACGGCTAATATAACTTTCTGCTAGGTATGGTTTTTATCGGCTTGCATTCATATAGATTAATTTTTTAATTCTTGTATTGCATCCCACATGGATATTGCGAGGAATCACTGTAAGGCTTCTATCTGAGTATACATCATCGTTTTTTCACTTGCACCGACTTTTCCTGAATTTCTCCCTCTTGTTTTGTCATATAATTTAAAGGAAATTGGGACTGGATGGTAGACATGTATTTGTTCTCATCTAATTTTTCAGTGATCGACAAATTAAAATTTGGACTGCTAAGAAAAGTTGACTAAATTAACACATAAAATCAATATTTTTTTGCGGGAGAGAAACCCTGACCTTGGATTCATTTATCTGTTTGAGTGAGCAAGAGACGCCACTTATGGTTAGAGCCCAGCTTCGAAATTTTTACTTAGACTACGGTATCTATAAAAACGATAGCTACTTCTCAGTAAGGAATACGGGTAGTCGGTAAACGGTCCGGATTTCCTTAGCAGAGTGGGTGGTTTAAAGGACACTACGTAAGACTCCGTCCTTAAGAAACACGGGTAGCCCTTTTACGCTCCGTACTTACACCCATACTGGCTGAAAGTAGGTGCAACTAGTCGTAGGAATTCAGGACAATTTTTAAGAAAATTTTCGACATCTAATAGCTCGATAAAATTTTTCCAAGATTGAATTTATCACCAAATCAAAATTGAAAAGATAATTGTCGAACTCTAACGACTTCAATGTGTGAGTTGGTGAACCTGGGCTTCGGTTTGTGTTTGTATTGTTGTGCGTAAACTGAATTCGAAGATCAAAAACTGCACACTTGTGCCATCACTCTCTTTTCTTGATCTGAAACAGTTTAGGGTTTCTTCTTATTGAGTATACTAGGCATTTGGACACCAATCAATTAGTCAACAAGTAAATCTCCTTCGAAAATTATTAAATTTATGTCCAAGAACCCTCCAGATCCATATTACGAAAATAAATTCATCTCGGTCAAACCCAAATCATCATATATTATGTCAGCTCTTTCAAAAATGACGGGGCATTTATCCAAATATCCATCAGAGCTATACTATGAAAATGATTTCATCTCAGTTAGACCCAAAGCTTCAAAACCTCCTCCAACTGGACATCATCCAACTCCCACAGGAGACTCTCACCCACAAATATATCCAACCTCTCTACAAATACGACCTACTTCATGAATGACAATCCTTTGTATTCTAATCATTGATGGATTTGTGATTCATCACTCTAAAAGTTGAAAATAGAGCTTTGTTACCGAGTAATTACCTGCCTTTCATCACTTATATTGCATAATTAGGATTCATGCATGTGTAAATAATATATGCATTTTAGCATTCGTATTTGCATTAAATAAGAATCCACATCCACTTGTAAATATTCAAATGTATATTATCTAAAATAACCTATTTGTATATATTTTGTACTAATTCTAAATCCAATAAAACCAACTCCATAGTTTACATATTACTAATACTATCAAAAAAATACTAACTTGTAAAATTGACCAATAAAACCCGAGTCCAAGTTTGAAACTAGGAGCCTTAAAATACACATATCTCTCACACAATGTCAGATTTATGTATACTCACATTAAAGTAATATACATTCAAAGACCTTCGAAACAAGACCAATTTCATTAAAATCAGAGATCGTATGTGAAACTTGGGTTTTGGGCCCCTATTGTATATTGTACATATTGACCTTTTTATCCTTGTATTTTATCCTTTTATTTTCTTAATTATTAAAAATAAAAATATTAAATTGTAAATATTCCTTTCATATTTTCTCTATTTTTATTTCAAATTTTCTCTTATTTAATAAAATGACAAAAAAATGCAAAAGAAAAAAATGTGGTATATTATACCTATATGTTACCACCCAAAAATACACTTTGTACATATGATTTCATTTGATATTTGGCCCTTCATGAAAGTTGTAGATCTTGTCGATACAAGCAATTTTCGTGTTGGCCACTTTTTGATATGTCTGTTTTGATATTTCTTTTCAATTTTTCTTTACATTTAACTTCGATATTTCTGGGAGCGACACGTGGTAGCTCCTGGAACTACCACGTGTCACCAATATTTTTAATTATTTTAATTATTTATAAAAAAAGTTAAATAAAAATAAAAAAGGCATCACATGGTCGCATCCCAATGCATCACGTGGTACTACCCCTTGTCTCCAGCCGATCACATGCTACGTACATGACCACGACCACGCCCGGTCACGTGTGCTGCACGTGACCTTCCCCTCCCCTTCTCCCACGAAGTGCACCACCCTCCTCATGCGCTACCTCCATGCAACCACCCTCGCCCTCACTCCCATTTCTTGCGAAGCAAGCGCCATATCCACCTCACCGCACAACCTCCTGCTCCCTCCATGAACTCCACCTCCTGCACCACCACTCTTCCTCGCGTCGGACTTAAAAGGCTGATGACCTCCCGCTGATGCCTTATCTGCCATTTCCAAAGAAGGTACCCTGATCTCCAACTCTAGCCTCGGTGACAACGAGCAGTGATGGTCAGTCGACGATGGCGAGCAACCTTCCGGTGTGATCCATGGTGGGAAGCCATTCCCCCTTGCTATAGCATTCCTTTGAAGATACAAAGCTTCGGAGCTTCAACTACAAGGCTCCTCTAGACGAGAACAAGATAAGACAACGGATCTCTCTCCGAGCTCACCGCCCTTCCGGCAAACTAACTCTAGGTAGATATCTTTCCCTTGTTCTTCTTCCCACTTCTTTCTCTCCCCTCTACTTCTCCCACTATTACAACTTCGCCTCTACTCCTTCAATCATCAACACCACCACCTTTGAGCTTTGCACAAGATCTGGATGCTCAAGATCCATTTTGCTCTCTATCGCGTGCCTGACTGCTCCTCTATACACCCCATTGTGGTTGATCCACTTCCATGTCGAGCATAGAAAGCTTGAACCCCCTTGTGCTCTATTGCATATTTTTCCTATGTTACCATCGTCCTCAAGGACGTATGGCCTCAGATCGAAGCTCCAAGCAACAGTCCTCCTTCAAGCACTCTTGAGCTTCTCATGTCAGCCACCACTCGTCCGACCGAGCTGTGCTCCAGTCTCTGCATTCCACCGCCACAACCTACACCGTCGCACTTAACCGCCATCTTCTTGGTTAGGCGTTTGTCGCCCAGATCATTGTGGAGCTCCACCGTTGTGCCGGAGCCTCTATCTTCGGAGTTCACTCACACCTTCGTCATCCTGTACCCCTCCTCCGACTCGCCCCGACCATACACCGACGTCGTTACCTCCTCAGCTTCTACAACGCTTCAGTGGAGAGTCAGGTCCCTTCCGCTCTAGCAAGTTGCACAACCGTCTCCTCCAAAGATCAACTTCGAGCAGCGGGCCATACAAGCTCCCCTCCCCCGTACGTGAGGAGCACGTGAGGGAGGGGATATTTGCTTCAGCCACCCCTGCCTTCTTGGGAATAACTTCGACATTCCTTCTTGGTGGAGAAAATTTCTTCAAAGGGCCCTACACTTCTCATATTTACGTTGGTGTCCCTGACAACAACCCATCACATGCTCAGCACCAACTTTGTGGAACTTTCGCACGCAACCCCCTAGAGTCCTGGTAATTGCATATTAGTTAGTCATATTTTTATTTATGTTAATTTTGTATTTCATATAGACCTCTGTGTTTGCATATTTATTTGAATCTATTTTGGCATCATTTCATAATTCTAAAAACTGATATTGTATAACATGTCAGGTTTTATCATTGTGAATGCATTTTATATTTTTTGTGAGCTTCAAGTTATTTAATATAATTCCTTTAGTGGAAAATAGCATATTTTCTCACTGTTTGCTTTTAATTGACTACTAAATCGATTGTTGCTCCAAAAATCACAAAAAATTCACAATAGGTCTATTTAAGTACTATTTTATGCCCAAAAATCACATCACGCATATCTAGGTCACAATATATTAATTGGTGATTGCTGTAATTCAATTTTAATTAATTCCTCACTTAGTAGTTTTCAACATTAAAACTTGTTCTTGATATCTCTCACATTGACTTATCTAGGATAAATTAGTTTCTGAAAAATATTAACATTTGGTATTTATTAAAATATCTTTTGTGAAAATCACCCTGCATTCATGTTTTATTCGTACTTAATTCATTCAACATTAAAAAACTCCAGAAAATTAGAGTAGCTTCATTTCATCATAATTGACATTTTAGCCAAGTTTGAGATTTTTTTGACTTAATTTGATCATAATTCATATTTTCACCCTCGGATTTGGTCTGAATTGCATTTGCATTTTAATTGCATAGAAAACCATAAAAAATATTCTCCTGAATGCCTAACATCTACATTGACTTTAATTAATCTAAGGAAAAAGTTGTATCCTTGAGTTCGACCTTGGGCTTACCCAAGTAAAATATTAATTGCAACATGCGTTTAGTTGATACATTAATTAAAGTGGTTTTGATAAGTCCGATTTTACCCAACTATAATGACATCATTAAATTTAATAGTTAATTCGGTTAAATTAAGAAGGATAAACAATGGTTTTTCAAATGACGGCACGACTTAGGTTAATTTCTAGAAAATTTAGATCTTAGGTTTTCTACCCTGGGTAGTCTGACACCTGATTTTCTTGTGAATATTTTTCTATTTATTTTCAGCATTTGTGTATTTTCTGTCATCCTCTCTCTGGACATCATTTACCTTTGTGCGAGGAACGTGAGGCATCGATGTGATTCGCCAGGCGAGCCGAAGACCTGCATCGGTTTTATTTGAGTGGTTTTTGAGAGGACTTGTAAAAAAAGAGTTTGCATTTACAGTGGTTCCCCTTTGGATTCTTGCATGTGTAAGTAAATAATAAAAAGAGTCTCCATGTGTTGTGTGGATGCTTGACGTAGGATAGGACCTGCACTTGCAGCTCTTAGAGATTTTTAGGACTATTTATGCACGTAATATCTAGGACAACACTTCACCATTAAAAGATGCACATAGACTGCAGGACTATAGCTAAATCTTACATGTTCTTCACTCGCTAATAGAATTTCTTGTCTAGGAGCAGCTTTTCTCGCTTGCATTCATTTAGATAAAATTTCAATTCTGTTTTGCATCCTGCATGTAGAGCGCGAGGATCACTGTAAGTCTTCTGAACATGGAATACATCATCGTTTTATCGTGAATCAACTTTTCTCGACTCCTTCACCCTTGGTTTTCTAACATAGGATTTAAGGAAATTGGGACTGGACGATAGGCGTGCCTTGTGTGTTGGACTAATCGAGTGGTCATCTAACTTAAAATCAGGACTGCTAAACAAATTGACCCAAAAAATTCAACATAAAATCAGAAATTATGTTTGAGGGAGAACAACCCCGACCATGATTTCAGGCTGAGTGAGGGTACAGAGTGTGTGTGCACACCCTAAGGCAGAGCCAAAAATCCCTGCCTTCCATATCACGTACCCCGATCCTAGCAAATATCACAGAATGAATTATAGGTTCAGTTTACCAGTGCCAAGTAGTCTCCTCCTATTCCGGTAGGTAGACAGGGGAGAAGAAGTGCTACACCGCGACAAGTTGCTGGTAACCATTCGGGGAGAAGTTAAAAGCCTTGTCAGCCTCCGCCTACTTTGATAGGTTGACAGGGGCAGGTCCCTGAACTTCTCAGCTAGGTATAGGAGAGAAGAAAGGAAGTGCGTTGGTATCTTAGGCAACAGGTTAAACATGGGAGACACATCCGTCTTTGAGGTGACTTCCATATAGGACACGTAATCCTTGCTATTTTCTTGAAAATCGGACTTAAAATCAACCAAACTAATCGTACTCGGCTTCAGGTCCTTCACTGTGTTGAGAGTGAACTCCAGGTTTGTGATTCCATTGCTTGCTTCAGGTTGGAGTCAAATCCTGTCTTTATATACTTATACTCCTGACTCTTCCTTCTGCCATCAAAGATGACTGACTGGGGGGATATTTACTCAAGCTTCGTAAATCTCTCATTGAACCCCTCACGAAGTTTATCTTCATCGGCCCAAGCACAACTTGGGCTAACTTGAGCTCATGACCCTCTTAAGTTCAGGATCCCACACTCTCAGGATGGTTACCCTCAAACCATTCCTTTCCTCTTCTCTCATCTCTCCGAGGAAGACCTTTGCCTCAGAGAGCATACATTCATTCCTAAATCTTCTTCTAATATAGATCACATTGTTGTATCAGGTGAAGAAGATCAACCCAGAACCAAGATGTCTCCTAAGAGACCCCCTGATGAAGAGGAATGCAAAGATGACCCTATGCAGCAAATCCTTGCCTGTTTAGCTAGAGCAGAGCAGCTGAATACAAATCTTATGGCTAAGATGGGACAAATGATTGAGGTGGGTGGAATTGATCGACCGATGATAGATGCCTACAACCCAGCTGAGAATGAGATACATAGTTGGATTGTACCTGAGGTGCCCCCAGAAACATTCGAGTTGAAGCCCCATTTTCTTAGTCTGATACTGAAGTTTAATGGAAATGCCACCGAAGAACCATATGCGTTTCTGAGAGACTTCGAGATGGTATGCAACAACCTTAGTCACCCAAGGGTTGGACAAGATTACATCAGGCTGAAGGCTACCCCGTTTGCCTTAAGAGATAAGGCTGCTCATTGCCTGAAGAACCTCGGGGTTAGATACATGACCTGGATGCAATTCAAAGATTTATTTCTGAAGAAGTTCTACCCACTTAGTAGGACTAACCAGATGAGGACAAAGATCTCCAGTTTTTCCAAGGGCCCCCACAAGACATTCCATGAAGCCCGGTATAGATTCACTAATTTAATACAAAAATGCTCTTGCCATGGCATTACTAAGGTGATCTTAGTCCAAACATTGTTCTGTGATATGACCAAATAAATGCAGGGGTTAGTGAGTGTATCCTGTGGAGGTAGCTATCTGAATAAGAATGAAAATGTCGTATGGAAGATCCTAGAGCAGATGGCGGAAACAAGAAGATCTTAGGCCAACAGAGCCTATCAGGTGTCTCTCTCAAGCCTATCTAATGAGACATCTAGGAGGACTGTGGCAGATCTGACAAATGACCTAATCTCTTGTATGGGGATAATAGCTGATAAGCTCACCATAATAGAACAGATCCCCAAGAGAGTCACTGACCTTGAGGTGCTTTTATGATTACCAAAGCAAGTGGAGGAATTGACTGAGAAGGTAGTTAAGATATGACTACCTGCCCCTTCTGCACCACATATACTTGTATATCGAGTTCATATTATACAGGAGTAGGTACAGGGGTCTCAGAGTAGTTGGATTGAGGAGCACCAGGCAGGAGCAACACACACCCCCACAGGTGGAGTCAGTATACGAGGAGCCTCCGCAGGTGTTCGAGATCAACAGGCTCTGGTAAAACCATGACCCCATCAACAGACAGTGGGGGATAGGGAATGGTCAGTCACACCGACCGACCCTAGCTTACCATGAAACCGGCTTCGTCCCCTCACCACGCTTTATACAGTCCCGAACAAGACAAGGATATTAGCCTCAGTAGCACCAGCAGCAACGCACATTCCACTCGGGCCAATATGGCCCTCCACCACCTTACACCGCACCTTCCCACCTGCAGCATTACCGGTAAGGCAAGCAGGGCCAGTATAGACAGTCGAATCACTCGTCCTCTAGTCAACACCAACAAGCCCCGCCCACAAATGAATTGAAGTCCCTCACCTAAGATATCCAGACCTTAACTGATAGGGTTCAGCATATATAAAATGATTACTTGGATATCAGAACAGATCCGAATCATGTCTTACACCATCAAGATTAGCAGATGGCACCAAAGACCCCAAATCCTGCCAAGGTTCAGGCCATCCCAAATAGCCTGCATCAAGGTCAGCATCGACCACGCGATCAGGTATACTATTCGAATTATTCTCTATCAGAACACGAGATCCTTTCGTATGATAATGTTAATCATATGTCTGCCAGGAGAGGAAGGACCGTGATCGTACCTAATCGGGTGCAGGTACATGAGGAAGACGCTACCAAGTCTCTACCCGAGGAGAACTTGGAAGCAGAGGAGCATCATCACCACCACCACCATCATCCTCCGTGGAATAAGAGGACTTCCAAGTCCTCAAAACAAAATGGTAAGAAGAAGAAGAAGAGTACCAGTAGTGAATCAAGCAAACCAGATGAGGAACCCGCACCTCCATCTCAGGAGGACGCACTAGGAGCAACAATAGATGCATCACCTGTTTCATTACATGAATTTCTTTCCCATCCGAGTCAGTGTCAAAGTCAAAGTTGGAGTCCCAGTCTTATACAGAACTCAGTTTCCCATTTGAATGAGAATCTTTCAGTTTCAGAATCTGAGTTGTCATCAATAATCCCTTTCCCACATGCCCTTAAGGGTGAAAAGAAGAAGAAACCCAAAAAAACTCCAAAAAGATGACCTGAGATGGCGGAATTCTACAACAAATATATCAAGGTCTCAATCCCCTTTGATAAGTATGTGGATATGAAATCTACATTTAAGAAGTACCTTAATGTGAGATGCACACCTACTAGGGTCAACAGAAAATTAGAAGCCATGTTGAGAAGCATGTTTTTTTAGTAGCCACTACTTGCGCCATCAAAAATGTGTTTCCAAGGAAGCAAAGGGGCATGGGTGTCCATTATGTGGTGAGTCATGTCGATGACACTACGTTTGCATGCACTCTCCTAGACAATGGATCCTCAATTAATCTGATGCCCACCACCCTCTATGAGCGGATAAATCTAAGACTTCTTAGGAAAGCTAGAGCCTTACTCCAACTCGCAGATAAATCAACCAAGAGGTCCAAGGGATAATTGAGGAACATTATCATCAAAGTCGAGGGTCGAGATTACATGGTGTACTTTACAATCCTTGATATGGAGAACTCTCAAAATTGGAGAGATTCCCAGATCATTCTCGGAAGTCCCTTCTTTAGAATAACAGGGGTCTTATTTGATTATAAAAATTGAGAAAATTTAGCTCCAAACTCCAGGTAAAGATGAGGAACTTGAGATGAAGCAGACAAGGTGGCAGAGGCCAGATTCTGAATCAAGCACCGAGTACACTTCATCAGAAGCAGATCGTGTTCATGTAGACACCATTGGGCCATGGAGACATAATCCAGCTAGCACCAATGAGTCCCTCTTCGATGGAGAGAATCTTGTACATGATACAGTTTGTGAGATCCTTTGGAAAGAATATAGCGCAGATCATACATAAAATGCATCCCCCTACATCTTTGATGACACAGAGGCCCAGTTGAGTCTGTCAGTCCTTCCCTCTTTAGGACAATCAGAATATGAGGACGATGAGTCAGACGTGGATTTCTCCGATTGCTTGGATACTTTTGATGATCCGACTCCAAGGCCGAATGAGTTGGTGGCAGTTCAAAGACAGATCCAACAACCACTACCAGCACAGAGCCAGAATTTATTGAGCCAGATTTCCTCGATGACCACACCTTATCTAAGCTCAAACCATTACCCACAACCCTTAAGTGCACCTTCCTTACGGGACAAGAGAGTAAATTTCTGGTCATCATCAGTTCGTGATTCACAGAGGAGCAGGAATCTCGCTTGCTAGAGATCTTGGAGAAAAACTACAAGGCAATAGGTTGGAGCATCTCTGATCTCCACGAAGTAAATCTTGCTCTATGTTCGCATCATATTTACCTTGAGAATGAAGCTAAAACCTCTTGTGAATTCCAACGCAAGTTGAATCCAGATTTATGAGAGGTCATGAAGAAGGAGATTAAGAAATGGTGTGACGTGGGTTTTATTTACCCCATCTCCGATTCCAAGTCGGAGGCACCTATCCTTATTGTCCCAAAAAAGTTAGGAATTCAGACAACCGCCAATGAGGATGGAGAGGAGATCGTTACATGAGTACCCACGTCATGGCGTGTCTGTGTGGATTACAAACACTTGAATGTCATGACGAAGAAGGATCATTTTCCCTTACCCGTTATTGATCAGATCTTAGAAAGATTAGCGGGAAAAGAATTCTTCTACTTCTTAGATGGGTTATTGGGCTACAACCAAGTAGATATCGCTCTTTAGGATCAGGAGAAAACCACATTCACATACCCCTTTGGTACTTATGCCTTCAGGTGCATGCCCTTTGGGTAAGGACAGAGGCGGGATGGTATCCCGTTCTCTATACACTACGCAAGCAAAGTACTTGACACCGCTCAACATAACTATATAGTTACCGAGAAGGAGATGCTTGTGGTAGTGTTCGCCTTGGCTAAGTTCAGATCCCATCTCATCAGATCTAAGGTGATTGTGTTAATAGATCATACAACACTATGATACCTAATGGAAAAGAAGGACGCAAAGGCACGTCTTCTTAGGTGGATTTCACTCATCCAGGAGTTTGACTTGGACATCAGAGATAAACATGGAAAGAAAAACATAGTGGATGATCACCTCTCCCATCTTAAAATTCTTAATACTTCTGATACACCTATTCGAGGCTCGTTTCCAGGTGAGTCAGGTTTTGTTATCGACTTACTCCCATGGTACGCCAATATAGTGAACTATCTTGTCTTCAATAAAGTTCTCGAAGATTGGCCCAAGAGAAACATAGAACGATTCAAGTCGGATGCAAGACATTACCCTTGGGAGGATCCGATCCTTTTCTTTGAAGGATCAGATTGTGTCTGAAGGAGGTGTATTCCTCAGGAGGAATATCTGAGTGTCCTTACTTTGTGCCATAGTATGGAAGCAGAAGGACACCATTCTGGAAAGACGACCACATGGAAGGTTTCATAATGTGGCTTATACTGGCCGACTTTATTTCACGATTCTCTCACCTTTGCGAAGTCCTGTCCAATACGCCAGCTAATGGGAAGAACCGTTGGTTCGAAGGATGAGATGCCAACGCAACCTGTCATCATTTGTGATGTCTTTGATGCCTGGGGCATCGACTTCATGGGCTCATTCCCGGTAAGCCATGGTTTCAAATATATCCTTCTTGCGGTGGATTATCTGTCAAGGTGGGTGGAGGCTATCCCGACCCGAGCAGCAGATAGCATGACTGTCTATAAATTTATTAGAGATCACATCATCTCTAGGTTCGAGATCCCCAAAGTATTGATATCCAATGGAGGTAGCCATTTTGTGAACAGAGACGTTAAGAAATTAGTAAAGGATTACGACATCGAACATCGTGTCACTAGTCCTAACCACCCACATGCCAATGTCATGGCAGAGATGTGGAATAGGGAGGTTAAGACCATATTGCAGAAGCTTGTTCGCCCAGACAGGAAGGACTGGTCTCAGATCTTGTATCAGGTCCTTTGGGCTTATAAGATAGCTTACTAGACACCATTAGGAACCTCCCCATTCATAATGGTGTTTGAAAAATCGTGCCATTTGCATGTAGAATTAGTGCATAAATCTGAATGGGCAATCAAGAAGGTCAATTGGAACACACACCTAGGGCAGAAACAAGGATAGATGAATATGAATGAACTTGTGGAGATCAGAAAGAGCATATGATAACAATTTGGTGTACAAGGACAAGGTAAAGCGTTGACACGATATATTTATCAGATGAAAGAACTTTGTTCCTTGAGAAAAGGTATAGTTGCTCAATGCGAGGCTGAAGGTTTTCAAGGGAAGCTTAAATCCAAGTGGACGGGTTCGTTCATAGTCCGTGCTATGCATGAAAGTGGATGTGTAGAGATCTCAGATCTTACAGATGGAGCACAAACATACCAAGTTAATGGAAAACTATTGGAACACTTTGTTGAACCTAATGAATAGTTAGTCCGTGTTGAGGAGATTGTTTTCATGTGTGAGGCAGACTCAGAAGACACACATAAAGCCACACATGAGGCCTTGCTACATTGAGCTCTCACCATCAACAACATCAAAAAGATTCAGACCTTGATCCTTATATATACTCACCCTTCTTGTATATATTTTCTTTCCCTCCCTCCTAGTGATTCAAATCACTTACCCCATCTCCATATCCTTCCTTTTATGGCTATACTTAGGATGGCCAGATCCTAAGTATAGGGGGGAGAGTGACCCGAGTCTATTCACCATTCGTTGTACATCCTCCAGATCTCATCGGTTCTCACATCCACTTCTGTCCTAGACTTAGTTCGTACCGAGCCTAAGTATAGGGGGGACCGATGACTGCCATGTATATATACTCATCGATTTCCCCTCTTGACCTCGTTTGCCCCATTTCTATCTTCTTCTACACCTTCGTATAGGGGAAATCGATGAGTATATATACATGGCGTTCCCCTCTATAATAGCCTACGTATAGGGGGCGGAACACCTTCTATACTTTTTATGATTCTAGCTCTCCTACGCTTAGCAAGAGCTATGTCTTTTTCCTTACTTTCCTCGCTCAAAGGACATAGCACACACTAAGTATAGGGGGCATGCATATATTACATATATACATTACCCATAGCTCGTAATTTACGTAATTTCAAGTGTTTTTGTATATATTATTAATAATTACAGGGTGGGTAGAAATTGAAAAAAAAATTAAAATACTTGTATGCTAGCATGTATATTGTATAATCTGTATAATGCCTGTATAAAAAGTTGTAAATTTATTGTAAATAAAATTCTTGTAAACATTGTTGTACACCAGAAATTAATTAAAATGAAAATAAAGGCTTCTTATTTATTCCTGCATATCATCCTTAAGAATAAAAAAGGAGTCTTGCATTTCATTCATCTATGTAGCATGTCATCTGCATCTAATCTGCATATCCATCATATGCAAAGTGAAAAGTTAGTGGGTTCTAAACCATGTTATTAATAGATGTTGAGGATGGTTGGAGTTGACATTAATCGATCTAATCTCAGAGGAACCTTACAGGAAATGGAGTTAAGATTTTTCAAGTCAAGTGACTTAACTCTTTGAGTTTGCAAGTCCATGTTCACATGTCATCTTGATTGGTATAAGTAGAATATTTCATGCATACGCATGATTCTTTTAGATATTGACCTAACTTGGACAAGCACCATGCACATAGCTCTTCATTGATGAGGTGGTGAGGAGGTAGAATCCTTTGGCTTGGAGTAGCACATGGATGGAAACATCCGTCCTCCTCTAGGGAGGGTAGTGCATCTCAACCTAGTCTGGTGGTGTTGATGTCAAGGACAAGATGCTTCAGGTTGCAATAAAGCTTCGAAAGAGGTATAGTCTACTAGCTCAAGGAGAAAAACTCCTTACGTACATGCTGCACCTTGTATATATGTCACAAAAAAGAAAAAAAAGAAAAGAAAGGAAAGAAAAAAATGTTGAATCTCCAAAAGTGCACAGGCCTGATTGAAAAGTAAAATGTCTGCAAGAGTGTATATACAAGGATGAAAAAATAAGAAAAGCTTCAAAGCCTGCAGCTGGATGACTTGGCTACACTGGTCAAGCATCTTAGGATAGGTAGCTACACTGGCTACCATCCATTCTTCTCTACATCCCCTCTTCTTGAGCAGGTTGCACTTGAACTTAGAAGGGAATACCCCGCTCCTCGAGGAAAGAGTTACTGAATCGGGGAACTTATTGTAACATTGTTAGAGGAGGCTAGTTCTTTGCCATTTCTGATGTGGAGAGCTATATTTCACTTACACAATACTAGTAATAATCATAGTCATCAGAAATTTGTGCATGAGGATTTGTTCTGACCTGACTGTTGAGGCTTCTTAAATAGAAGACTTATGGAACTTAAAGGCTATTCGGTTTTAAATTAAGATCCCAATAAGGTTTCACCACCCAATTAATCCAAAGGTCGAGTCAAGCCCATTTTCACCTTTTGTTCATGACCATGGTATGGAACCTAAAATCATTCCACTTTTGCATTTCATTTTAGTTGCTTGGGGACGAGCAAGGTTAAAGTATAGGGGATTGATGGATCTGTGATTCATCATTCTAAAAGTTGAAAATTGGGCTTTGTTTCTGAGTAATTAGTTTCTTTTCATCACTTATATTGCATAATTAGCATTCATGCAAATGTAAATAATATCTGCATTTTAGCATTCATATTTGCATTAAATAAGGAGCCACATTCACTTGTAAATATTCACATGTATATTATCTAAAATCACCTATTTGTATATATTTTATACTAACTCCAAATCCAATAAAACCAACTCCATAGTGTACATATTACTAACACTAATAAAGGAAAATATCAAAAAAATACTAACTTTTAAAATTGACCAAAAAAACCTGAGTCCAAGGTTGAAAACAGGAGCCTTAAAATGAACATATCTCTCTCATATAGTGTCAGATTTAGGTCTACTCACTTTTAAAGTAATATATATTCAAAGACCTTCAAAACAAGACCAATTTTATTAAAATCGGAGATCGTTTGTGAAACTTGGGATTTGTGCCCATATTGTATATTGTACATATTGAACTTTTTATCCTTATATTTTATCCTTTGATTTTCTTAATTATAAAAATAAAAAATTATTAAATTGTAAATATTCCTTTTATATTTTCTCTATTGCTATTTTGATTTTCTCATATTTAAAAAAATGACAAAAAGTATAAAAGAAAAAATGCGGTATATGTTGGACATACGAGCCCACATCGAGACATTATGCAATAAATGTTATTGCAAATATCATTCCCTGATCTGAAATGAAGAATAAATAGACTATTGAATCATAGAGGCTGGTGCTTGGATGAATACCTAAAGGGTTAGATTGAGGACTCATCAAGCACCGTCAAATGATTGTTAAGAGATGATATTTAGCCTGAGTAGGAGATGACAATCCTTTCTCATTTAGGCTGATATCTGACCGACCTCTTGATGCAGGTCCTCTGCATAGGAATAGAGATTCGAAGGTGTCAGATTAGTTAAGTCAAAGAGTTGACTTAACGAGATCGAGATAACCAAAGTCCTATATCGTATGCTGTCACGATACAGGCACGCATCCTCTGATCGGAGACAGATGTGTTACTATATGTTTGAGTATGTACATTTGGTAGACCAATAGGTTGATGACCTAACCAAGGTCTATACACCGGTGCGCTGGTGTGCATATAAGGGCATATAAGTAATACGATCTCTCAAAGGGATCATACAGGTCAGTTACTGAACCGGAAGACATGAGCTCACTCATGAGATATTGGGAAGAATCAAATTCCGTGCGCACGGTCGTCTCGCTTTGGAAGCTTGACTGAATTTGTTGGTTTGACATTTACTTTTGGAAAGTATATGATCAAGACCTAGGTATGATATATGCTTTTGGAAAGCATATGATCGATACCAACTCCCAATGATCGAATGATAAACTTACTGATAAAACCAGGAAGTAGACAGTATAAAGTTGATCCAATACTCGAGTTTATTCTGAGTCTTCCAGTATGCAATATGTATAGGTATTGGGAATACCCGAGGGTGATGTGATCATAAACGATTGTATAACCATGACACTTCCATTCCTAGGGAGTGATGAAACGGGTTTGGATTTTAGTGACTCCTCTCAGTAGAGAAGTAATCTGATCTTGGTCCAAATGTTTGACGTTGATCTGATTGTCATTCAGATGCAATGAGAAGATTAGATTTGCGGTCTTGATTTAATCAAGCATCTATGGGAGGCCAACGATCTGGATTTGAGATACAATCTCAATATCTATGTCACTATATGTGGAACAATATAATCGCCCTGTCCTTATCTCCAAGTATTCGCGGAGAAAGCGCATTATCCTTGAAAGTGTTCAGGATAATTTCATTGTTGATAATATGTATCCGAGCATTAAGAAAATGGACAATTAAATGTGATTTAATTATCATGAATAATATGAATTTGATTCATATTATACAGAGAATTATCTTAGATAATTAAATGTGATTTAATTATCAAAGATATAAATAATGTAAATGTGATTCATATTATTTGGGCACATGAGAATAGAGATCCAAGATGATTAAATGTGATTTAATTATCATGGATATGAATAATGTGGATAACAATATCCATATTAGTCATAAATATTATAAATGTGATTTATAATATATAAGAGAGAGCTATTTATAATTTAAATTTGTTAATTAAATGTTAATGTGAATTGGATTCACATTGGACGTTGAATTGAAAATGTAATTTACATTTTATTTTGGGTTGTGAATATGATTCACAAATATTTTAATGGCATGATTGCAATGTTCACAAAATAATTATGTAATATTTGTGTGAATAATTTACAACAATAGTTGTTGTATATAATGGAGATTTTCATAAGATATGAGATCTCATGAATAAGGAAGAGGAGTGCCTCCTTCCTATTAAGGAGGATGGATGACCACCTTGAACTGGATTCAAGGTGTGCTGCCACTCCCCTTTATGGAAGGGAGGCATGCCTCCTTCCTAAATACACTATACTGATTTGATTAAAATTAATTTATATATTGATGATTTATTCAATATATATTAATTTAATTAAATTAATTGTTGTTGTGTTTTTAGCAACAAATCATGACCATTGAAAGAAACACAAATCAATGTGAACCATTGGATTTGTGTTGTCCCATGGATTGAGATCCATGGATCCCAAAATGTTATAAAAGGAGAGGCACCCCATTGCTATTCTTTACACAATACTTTTGAAGCATCTCTCTCTCTCTCTCTTTCTCTCTACATGTCACCCCTCTCTTCTTCTCTCATGGTCGTCCACCATGGATGCCCTAGAGGAAGTCTCCATCGCCGCAGCGTCATCGTTATGCTGCCCGACCCTTTGCTCGTGGATCTCCGTCTCCTTCGGTACTCCTCGCTCGTGATGAAGACGTCGGATCTCGTGTGTCGAGATCAAGAGATCCACCGCTTGGATCATCAACATGGATTGCGAGAAGCACGTGGTTCATCTACGCGCTCGCAAGCGTCTCCTCCGTCGGATCGGACTTGAGATAGGAGGTCTCTTCGTTTAGAGACTCGATCGCAACCACTCTTCAAGAGGTAATCCTATTACTTGTTTGTGTTTAGACGAAACGATCCGATAAGTGTACTTGGATCATGTGGTTTCGTCGCATGAAAAGATTTTAATTTCCATTGCATAGAACAACTAGTTCGACTAGTCGTTCTTCGTCGTATTCGATACGATGCTTACGCTTCCGTGATGCGCTTGAGGATCTAACCATATCCTTCAAGTGGTATCGGAGCCTTAGGTTGGTGGTTTTTGGATACGATCCATTAACCGAGGACGACTTGGGTTCATTGGGGTTTGCGAAAGTTTTCTTGCATTTCATTTTCGCATCTCTGTTTTGATATTATTTTTGTCACTGTTTAAATTGTTTAAACACGAAAATAATAATTGTATTTTGTTCCCCATTAAATAAGGAAACCGTAGGATCTGAGTTTACGTGATTTCGATTCCATTTTCTCAAGATATGGTTGTTTTAATGAACTTGTATTCACTATTGCGAGAACTGCGAATCTTAACATGATTAATGGGTTAATTACTGTTTTGATCCGCCTATAAATGCGTGAAACATCACTTGAGTCTGTCTTAAATCAGTTATCAATCTTTGAAAATTGAGTTTATCTAATTTGGATTTAAATTGACTGAGATATGTTAATTTTAGTGAGTAGGGGTCACTGCTGAAATTACAGTCCTAATCAAGAACCATGTGATTGTCAATTACTGAAATTAATTGTTAATTTAATGAAATAATTATGGAAAATATTTGTGAAATATTGGAAGATGATTATTTCTTTAATTGACTTGGCCTCAACCAATTAATTGATTAGAATTGATCTAGATCATAATTGGAAACATAATCTTCAAACTTGATGCTTGAATAGGATTGGGAATTTGTGTAGCAAATTTCTTTTTAATAAAAAATGTTTTCATTATTACTATATGGTATAATTTCGTTGAAGAACCGATGATCATCTCAAGTACAAATTGATATATTTGGCAATATATTTTCCTGAGGTGGATACGGTGTCTAGTCGGAGAGCATTGGGGTTGCAGGTTGCAACGTATGTGGTCCATCCCACTCTCGTCGGTACTGGCCATGACATCGGGTAGGGACTCGATAATTCCAAAGAAAATCAAGATGTATTTTCTAATTATTAAAATTCGAATTAATACATACTTTGAGATATTACCATATATATATTCAAGTAAAATAATCAAGTTTGTTGATTAAATTAAATTGATAATTAATTTAATATGATTAAATTGATTATGTCCAATTGAGACACTCTATTATGAGTAGAAAAGTTATTTCCCTTGGAAGAATTAATTATATGAATATGATTCATAATAATTAATTAAAATTTGAATATGAGGTAGAGGATCACATAAGTGACATCCATGGTCTCCCATCAAGGCGAAGAGTTCCATCGCCAGGGATTGCATATGGGAGACGCCTGTCCAAAGTGACAGCTCCTGTATGCAAGCGCATCTGGATCGGGCTCTTTGCTTCTCGAAAGAGTACGGCCGTATGCATAATGACCCCAATATCGTATCCTCATATTATTGGGGCGATATTGGATTGCGCATAGCGAGAACTATTCCTGTTGACGGTTGGTTCAATTAATGACGGGTCAACATCGCCTTAGGGGTGGTGGGCCCGGGTGTTAAAGACCAAATTGGGAATGCAAGTTGAACTTGCAAGGCGGATTGTATTTCCACTTCTTTTTATCGGAGTTGCAGATTCTCATATTATTGGGATGTAACAAAGATAAGGAAGGAGATCCCAGATCTTGTTGAGATATGATGGTAAGTATATCTCTTACATTAAAAGTGATTAAGGGAATGAACTTTCAGTGTTGACAAGGCAATACAACTTTGATATAAAAATTCCTAAATCAAAGTAAAATATGTATATATATGTATATATAAATATATACACTTATGCAAATTTCTTATTTCAGATAATCCTTCATTAAACCCACTCAATGTTATACTCAATAATAACCAGTAAAATATCATGGATTGGACTCATGATCTAGATATTGTAATTGCATTGGACACATAATGTATGTGGTTGCAATGTGCAAGTTTCCTCATAATATTGAGGAATGACAATTAAATAGATAACAAGACTACAATTCTAGGGTCTGTATGTCTCTATAGTCTTGATCTCATCGGATGTACTTTGGAAGGGACATGTCGATGATAATCGCAATTGTCAGTTAATCCTTATAAAATCTAAGAATATGTTCTGGCATACATATGTGCTATTGACAATTAATCATGAATGACATGGTTCTCTGCATCGTGCAGAATGGTGGATCTATAAGAGATGATGTATTCAAATTGTTTGAATACCTACTGATTCAATGTTTTAAGAGTCTAGATGGATATAGACACGATGAGTGTCATCATTTTACTGTCAATACTCTAGTCATTTATGAAGCTTCATAATATTCATAATGTATGAATTTAATGAAGCATGTATAAATGTTGAAATGCTCTTACATTGAATTCTTTTGAATTTAACATAAGAGATCCTTAGTCTTGAGCAATGGTTGTTTATAGATAAAGGAAGTGCAGTGGAAGCATGGGTTGGACCCAAGTGAGAAGGATAGTCAAAGAGTTGACCATACTTCTGTGACTTCCATATGACATCCAATGAGTTGGATGAATGCCAATACTGCAATAAATTGATGTGTTGATAGTTTGACTATCAAGTCTATCAAGAATCCTTAGAGAAGGAATCAGATAGAGCATCATAATAATCTACATAAATCATTGATATTGACTTGCTTATTGAGTAAGATAAAGTCTTGTGATTGTATCTCAATCTTCTACAACATTTGCAATGGGTTGCATATGTTTTAGAAGACTGTAAAAATTTGATCTTAAAGGTTTAATAGTCATCCACATGGATATTGATGCAATTGTTGCAACAATCTCTATTGGATTGAAAGGCTTCATAATTTCAGTGGGAGAGACCATAGTCTTAGAGAATGTCTCTATGACCTAGATATTTGAGTACACTCATTGTTTATTTCTAAATGTTGGAAATAAACATGAATTCTAATAAATCTATCATAGAGAGTTATGATGGAGATATTTCAGATAGTAATCTAAAATCTAGTGGACTCCACTAAATTAGAAAATTAATGAATGGTTCATTAACATTTCTAAATACTGAAATTAAAACCTTAAGATCAATAGGAGGATAAAGATTATTTGACAATGATCTAGCATCAAGCCTTGGACATTTGTCTATTGATTTGATCAATAGACTAGTAAGAGATGAAACTTTAGAATGTCTAAAATTTCAAAACTTACATACTTATGAATATTGTATTCAAAATAAAATGTCCAATACACCCTTCTTTGGGAAAGGTGTAGGATGTCAAGGTATTCAGGATCGCATACATATTGATGTATGCGGATCATCTATATCATTGTAAACATTATGGATATATGATATCTATTAATGATTATGTATGATATGAGATTTGTTCTCTTCACTTATAAACCTTTGAAAAGTTCAAATATTTCACAAGTTTGGTTTAGAACCAAAGTTTGAAGGAAGATAAAATGAATTTGATCTAATCTAGGTAGTTTGTACCTGTTAAATGAATTCAAAGGATACCTTATGGAGATATGAATATAATTTCTATCTCAATCCTCCTAACACACCTTAACTCAATGGAGTTATAGGGAGATACAATTGGATCATGTGTGACATGATCTTATCAATGATGAGTTTTAGCATAATTATCTCTTAGTTTCCAGGTATATATGTAGTAGAGACTACAATATATATATCCTTAATATGGTTCCATGCATGCAAGCTGGAATCTAGCACTTGAGAGTGTTGCTTCATTAGGAAAATATAGGATGGTATTGGATACCTACTTTATGACCTTGAGATTCTTAAAATATCTCATCTCTGAGAATGTGATTCTTAGAAGATGACTCTCTTGAGAATCAAGATGAAAATGAAGTGTAGGAAATCATTTAATCTAGAGAAGATAATGAGGCTCCTGAATTTGGAAACTAAAAGGACAATTAAAGATGAAACACTAATACCTCTTCAAAAGAGTTTGAGGATGTACTCCATGTGTCAGTTAAGTCTGACAATGATCGGACTTCATGTGATGAAACTCCTGAGGATCATAACATGGAAAGATGGATATACAAGTGTTGTATATGGACCCTCGAGGATCCACCTATATGGGTAAGACCCATAAAGGTGTAAATGTATCTTCAAGAGAAAGAAGTCAAGATTGCAATTCTCTATGAATACCTCTCTGAGGATATTCACATGAAGTAACCTCAGGGCTTCATGGTTGAGAAAAACAAGGTGTGAAAGCTAATGAATCCATCTATGGGCTCCAATAAGCTTCTTAAAGTTGGACCATAAGATTTGATGAAATTATAAATGTTATGATTTCAGATAGAATCTTGATGAGCCATGTGAATCTAAGTGGGAGTGCCTTTGTGTTCATCGTGCTAAATGTTGATAATATCATAATCATTTAAAATGATATAAGGATAATAATAAGTGTTTTATTTTCTGGTTGCTCCATAACTTGAGATTTGATCTCAAGGATACCTCTTGGACCTTAGTTCTAAAGGTGTTCAGATGCAAAGAGAAGAGGGTATCGGGACTGTCACAATAATAGTACACCTTGAACATATTCTATTTTCTGGAAAATTCCAAGAAAGGCTTCCATCCACTAAGATATGGTATTGACCTATCTAAAGGGACAACACCTCAAAGAGTTGAGGAAGTGAATGCTAGAACTTCTTGCACTTGTGCATTAGTTACGAGAAGCTGAGTGTATGCTAGATGTGTACAAAAGCCAGATATCTGCCTCGAAGTGGGAGTAGTAAAGTGTTGCTAATCCTACTATGGAGAGAAAACACTTGATTGCAGTAATAACAAAATCTTCATAGATGACAAGATTTTTTGAGATAGTGATCTGCAAAGTATTATCTTAAAAAACTTAAGACTTCATAGACAGATATCTAAAAGGTCTTAACTCTGGATACCTTAAGAGATAGTGATCTCCATGAATGTGGGTACTCTGATAAGGATTATGGAAATACCGGTTATGATAATTGTTAAGCTATAGTGTCAATTACACTGTAACTAACAAGATTGATTATTGGTTACATAAGATGCAACATTCGCATAAGATGCGAGCATTGAAACTGGGGATAAGCAAGTGCCGTAAAAGAACTTGGCGTAGTCAACAGAGTGACCGATCAGCTTACCTAGCGATTTTCTTAATAGCCTATGATTGTCACATGAGCGTGAGTTTAAATGATTATCCCATTAATGGCTCTTTGGGCTAGTGGGAGATTGTTGGACATGCGAGCCCACGACGAGCCATTATGCAATAAATGTTATTGCAAATATCAGTCCCAGATCTGAAATAAAGAATAAATTGTTTCCATAATAAGTCCCTTAGTACAATTAGGGTTATGTACCATGGCCATCTTAATAATCATTCAGCTGTTGATTCAACTATTGAATCATAGAGGCTGGTGCTTGGATGAATATCTAAAGGGTTAGATTGAGGACTCATCAAGCACCGTCAAATGATTGTTAAGAGACGATCTCCAGCCTGAGTAGGAGATGGCAATCCTTTTCATTTAGGCTGATATTTGATCGACCTCTTGATGCAGGTCCTCTGCATAGGAATAGAGATTCGGAGGTGTAAAATTAGTTAGGTCAAAGAGTTGACTTAACGAGATCGAGATAACCAAAGTCCTATATCATATGTTGTCACGATACAGGCACGCATCCTCTGATCGGAGACAGATGTGTTACTATATGTTTGAGTATGTACATTTGGTGGACCAATAGGTTGATGACCAAACCAAGGTCTATACACGACGCGCTGGTGTGCATATAAGGGCATATGAGTAATACGATATCTCAAAGGGATCATACAAGTTCAATTACTGAACCGTAAGACATGAGCTCACTCATGAGATATTGGGAAGAATCAAATTCCGTGCACACGGTCATCTCGCTTTCGAAGCTTGACTGAATTTGTTGGTTTGACATATACTTTTGAAAAGTATAAGATCAAGACCTAGTTATGATATATGCTTTTGGAAAGCATATGATCGATACTGACTCCCAATGATCGAATGAGAAACTTACTGATAAAACCATGAAATATACAGTTTAAAGTTGATCCAATACTTCGGTTTTATTCTAAGTCTTCCAGTATGTAGCATGTACATGTATTGGGAATACCTGAGGGTGATGTAATCATAAACGATTGTATAACCATGATGCTTCCATTCCTAGGGAGTGATGAAACGAGTCTGGATTTTAGTGACTCCTCTCAGTAGAGAAGTAATCTGATCTTGGTCCAAATGTTGGACATTGATCTGAATGTGATTCAGATGCAATGAGAAGATTAGATTTGCGGTCTTGATTTAATCAAGCATCTATGGGAGGCCCGCATCTGGATTTGAGATACGATCTCAATATCCAAGTCACTATACGTGGAATAATATAATCGCCCTGTCCTTATCTCCAAGTATTCACGGAGAAAGCGCATTATCCTTGAAAGGGTTCAGGATAATTTCATTGTTGATAATATGTATCCGAGCATTAAGAAAATGGATAATTAAATGCGATTTAATTATCATGAATAATATGAATTTGATTCATATTATAAACAGAATTATCTTAGATAATTAAATGTGATTTAATTATCAAAGATATAAATAATGTGAATGTGATTCATATTATTTGGGCACATGAGAATAGAGATCCAAGATGATTAAATGTGATTTAATTATCATGGATATGAATAATGTGGATAGCCATATCCATATTAGTCATATATATTATAAATGTGATTTATAATTTATAAGAGAGAGATACATGTAATTTACATTTGTTAATTAAATGTTAATGTGAATTACATTCACATCGGACGTTGAATTGAAAATGTAATTTACATTTTATTTTGGGTTGTGAATATGATTCACAAATATTTTAATGGCATGATTGCAATGTTCAAAAAATAATTATGAATTATTTGTGTGAATAATTTACAATAATAGTTGTTGTATATAATGGAGATTTTCATAAAATATGAGATCTCATGAAAAAGGAAGAGGAGTGCCTCTTTCGTATTAAGGAGGATGGACAGCCACCTTGAATTGGATTCAAGTTGTGCTGCCACCCTCCTTTATGGAAGGGAGGCATGCCTCCTTCCTAAATATCCTATATTGATTTGATTTAAATTAATTTATGTATTGATGATTTATTCAATATTTATTAATTAATTTAAATTAATTATTGTTGTGTTTTTAGCAACAAATCATGACCACTGAAATAAACACAAATCAATGTGAACCATTGGATTTGTGTTGTCCCATGGATTGAGATCCATGGATCCCAAAAAGTTATAAAAGGAGAGGCACCCCATTGCTCTTCTTTACACAATGCTTTTGAAGCATCTCTCTCTCTCTCTCTCTCTCTCTTTCTCTCTACATGTCAGCCCTCTCTCTTCTTCTCTCATGGCCGCCTACCATGGATGCCCTAGAGGAAGTCTCCATCTCTCCATCGCTGCAGCGTCGTCGTTATGCTGCCCGACTCTTTGCTCGTGGATCTTTGTCTCCATCGGTACGCCTCTCTCGTGAAGAAGACTTCGGATCTCGTGTGTCAAGATCAGGAGATCCACTACTTGGATCATCAACATGGATTGCGAGAAGCACACGGTTCATCCCCGCGCTCGCAAGCGTCTCCTCCGTCGGATCAGACTTGAGACAGGAGGTCTCTTAGAGACTCGATCGCAACCACTCTTCAAGAGGTAATCCTTTTACTTGTTTGTGGTTTAGACGAAACGATCCGAGAAGTGTACTTGGATCATGTGGTTTCGTCGCATGAAAAAAATTTTAATTTCCGCTGCATAGAACAACTAGTTCGACTAGTCGTTCTTCGTCGTATTCGATATGACACTTACACTTCCGTGATGCGCTTGAGGATCTAACCATATCCTTCAGTATATTATACCTATTAGGTTCCATCCAAAAATACACTTTATATAGGATGATTTTATTTGATTTTCGGCCCTTCACAACAGTTGTAGATCTCATCGAGACGAGCAACTTTGGTGTTGTCCACTTTTTGATATGACCGCTTTTGATATTTGTTTTCGATTTTTCTTTCCATTTAACTTCAATTTTTCTAGGAGCGACACTTGGTAGCTCCTGGAGCCACCACATGTCACCCATATTTTTACTTTTTTTAATTAATTATATAAAACATTTAAATAAAAATAAAAATAGGCACCATATGGCCACATCCCAGTGTGCCACGTGGTACTACCCCTTGTCTCCAGCCGGTCACGTGATGCGCACGTGACCTTCCCCTCCCCTTCTCCCAGACGCACCCGACCCTCCTCGCGCACTGCCTCCGCACACCACCTTCTCCCACTCTCTCATTTCTTGTAGCACAAGCGCCATAGCCACCTTGTTGCACGACCTCTTGCTCCCTCGGTGCCGCGTACCTCATCCACTCTCTCACGAACTCCACTTCCTGTACCACCACTCCTCCCTGCGTCAGCCTTAAAAGGTCGATGACCTCCCGCTGCTCCCTTATCTGACATTTCTAGAGAGGGTACCCTGATCTCCAACTCTAGCCTCGGTGACAGCGAGCAGTAACGGCCGAGCGATGATGGCGAGCAACCTTCCAGCGTGATCCAAGGTAGGGAAGCCATTCCCCCTTGCTGTATCATTCCTTTGAAGCTACAAAGCTTCGGAGATTCAACTACAAGGCTCCTTAAGGCGAGAACAAGAGAAGATGATGGATCTCTCTCCGAGCTCACCGCCCTTTCGGGAAACTAACTCTAGGTAGACATCTTTCCCTTGTTCTTCTTCCAACTTCTTTCTCTCCCCTCTACTTCTCCCTCTGCTACACCTTCGCCTCGACTCCTTCGATCATCAACACCACCTTTGAGCTTTGCACAAGATCTGCACGCAAAAGATCCATCTTGCTCTCTATCGCATGCCTGACTGCTCCTCCATACACCCCATTGTGGTTAATCCATTACGAGGTCGAGCATAAAAAGCTTGAACCCCCTTTTCCTCTATTGCATATTTTTCCTTTGTTACCATCGCCCTCAAGGACGTATGGCCTCAGATCGAAGCTCCAAGCAACAGACCTCCATCAAGTACTCTCGAGCTTCTCGCGTCAGCCACCACTCATCCGGCCGAGCTGTGCTCCAGTCTCTGCGTGCCACCGCCACAACCTACACCATCGCACTTAACTGCCATATTCTTGGCTGGGCATTTGTCGCCCAGATCATCATGGAGCTCCACCGTTGCGCTGGAGCCTCTATCATCTGAGTTCACTCACACCTCTGTCGTCTTGTGCCCCTTCTGCGACTTGCCCTGACCATACGCCGATGCCGTTACCTCATCATCTTCTGCAGCACCTCCGCGGAGAGTCAGGTCCCTTTCGCTGCAGCGAGTTGCATGTCCTTCTCCTCCAAAGATTAGTGTCGAGCAGTGGGCCATCCAAGCTCCCCTCCTCCGCTTGTGAGGAGTACGTGAGGGAGGGGATATTTGCATCAACCACTCCTATCTTCTTGGGAATAACTTCGATGTTCCTTCAAGCAGACATGTTCTTTGCACGTGCTCTGGTGGAGAAATTTGCTTCAAAGGGCCCTACACTTCTCGTATTTACGTCGGTGTCCCTAACAACATCCCATCACGTGCTCATCACCTGCTTTGTGGAACTTCTGCACATAACCCCATAGAGTCCTAGTAATTGCACATTAGTTAGTCGTATTTTTATTTATGTTAATTTTGTATTGCATATATACCCTTGTGTTTGCATATTTATTTGAGTCTAATTTGGCATCATTTCTTAATTCTAAAAACTGCATATTGTAGAACATCTCAGGCTTTATCATTGTGAACGTTTTTTATATTTTTGTGAGCTTCAAATTATTTAACATAATTCTTTTAGTGGAAAATAACGTATATTCTCACTGTTTGCCTTTAATTAATTATTAAATCAATCGTTGATCCAAAAATCACAAAAAATCACAAAAAATAACAATAGGTCTAGTTTATGTAGTTCTACTTTGTGCCCAAAAATCACATCATTTGCATGTACAAATAGGTCACAATAAATTAATTAGTGATTGGTGTAATTCAATTTTAATTAGATCCTCACTTAGTAGTTTTAGAAATTAAAACTTGTTCTAGATATCTTTCACAAAGACCTTTCTAGGATAAATTAGTTTCTGAAAAATATTGGTGTTTGGTATATATTAAAATTATTTTTGTAAAAATCACCCTGCATTCATGTTTAATTCATAGTTAATTCATTCAGAGTCGAAAAATTCCAAAAAATTAGAGAAGCTTAATTTCATCATAACTGACATTTTGGCCAAGTTTGAGAATTTTAGAACTTAATTTGATCATAATTTACATTTTCACCCTCGAATTTGGTCTGAATTTCATTTGCATTTTAATTTCATAAAAAAGGCATAAAAAATATTCTCCTGAAAACCTAACATCTAGATTGACTTTATATTAATCTAAGGAAAAAGTTGCCTCCTTGAGTTCGACCTTGGGCTTGCCCAAGTAAAATAAAAATTGTTACTTAAGTTTAATTGTCATATTAATCAAAGTGTTTTTGATAAGTCCGATTACATCATTAAATTTAATTGTTATTCGGTCGAATTAAGAAGGGTAAACTAGGGTTTTTCAATCATACAAACAAACAATCGACTGAGGTTTCCATTTCTTCATATGTCAATCCTCTATATTCTGATCATATAATCCATCCTTCATATTCTGTAAATGTCAATCCATCATTCATGGGAGATTTTAACCACATGATGAATTCGATCGAATTTAACACTTCTTCACATCTTCCACCTTTCCTACCCTTGAACACAAATGAGCAACTACCATCATGGATTGACCCATTACTCGTCGGAACTCATGAATCATTTAAACATCAAACCACTTTTGAGACGAATGATCGACTGAGACAACAACTCCAACTAACTCCAATCCCTCCTCACCATATTGTTGTAACATGTCAATATTTGTTAACAAATCCACAACTAGATTTGACCCTTGGGAATAAAATGGAGGTCTGAACATATAAGGATTGACCCACACCTGATAATCTTTCATCTTGGATTAACCGTGACAATTCTACCTTCAGACATGATACTTATACAGAGTAATGGACTGGAGATATTGACATACATAATCCTTGTATGTTGACTCCACAATACAAGGTTCCAAGCAATCATGACCAAATGAATGGACTCTACTGAAACCAATTATACATACTTGAATCACACCATGTTGAGTATGAGACCAATAGTAGCCCTCACATCAAGCAGACTCCTTCCATGATTTTTGAAGAGAAATTTTCAGAAAATGACAATCATATATTGGATATTTCGAGAGAATCTCCTCTTTGATCATACAGGAAAATGGGAGATGAAAATATTAAAACTCAAATTCAAAAACAAGAACACACAGCGACTGCTCCCATGATTGATCATGAACAAATTTTTGAGGATGAAATTTCGAGGATAAGTAAGAGATATGAATTAATGGAGAAACAATTTAGAAATTTCACTGACTGAGTAATTTCGTTTTATGGAAACTTGGGAATGAAAGTGGAGGATGCAATTAATGGATCTAATGTTGAGAATTATGAGGATATTCAGAACTACGTTCACCCTAGGGATGACTCTGACAACGACACTTCTGCATATTACTCTCCTAGGAATAACTCTGACTCTGATACTCACTTAGCACATCAAATCCCCTTCTCATCCACGAAAAACACCACATTCACACACCACACAGAAAATATGAAAAAATTGAAATATTCAAAAACACCCAAAAAATTGAAACTGAAGAAGATATGAAGAATTTGGATCCTACTCTAAGGGAAGCACTAGAGAAAAGACTGATTTTTTAACTTCCCTTTATACAGGCCATTGAACACTTCTCCAACCTTAAAGGATTTGTAACGAACAAATTAATGATGAAAAAATCAGGCAGGATAAGAACAAAGACTAAAAGACTTATCTTGTCAATGGCCTCCTCTTTGGTGTTAAGGAGAAAAACCAAGAGAAGCATAGTGAAGCGGTTGCCTAGATTTGACTGTGGAATCAACGACACAATATTTATCAATGCTCGAATTGATGATGACTCACCAATCAATATCCTCTCGACTTCTGTATTTGACAAGCTAAAACTCGAACCTATCAGAAAGTTAAGAGAGATCGTTCAACTGGCTGATCGATCTATAATACGACCGATAGGAACAATTTTAGTCATCGTTACATTCCAAGTTGCTCTGCTCAAAGTGGACTTCACGTTATTGATATTAAGCATCAAGGAGAATTCACCCAGTCTCTGATCATTCTCGGAAAGCCATTCGTGGAATCGACTAAGGAAATTATTGAGTGCAAGACTCGGGCAATTAATTTTGCAGCATTGGTAACATCGGTAACAATCAAACGGTAGATGATCCCTACCCCGCTGCTACACCTGAGATAGCGACTGTTGAAGAGACTATTGTTTTAGAGACTCTCCACACTGTTCCATTTGTTTCTTCTCTCACCATGGAAAATCGAATATATGACTCATATGATCCATAGACATATACATGGACTCACCCTGAGTCGACCTAAACCTTCTCTAACTACTTTGATCAAATCAACCCGACACAGGAATGCTCCAACATCAAGTTAATTGAGAACGAACATGCAAAGACTCTCCCTACTATTCCATTTCCCTTAACTCTGGAAAATTGTTTCTTATATGATCCTGAGACATATGCATGGGCTCACCTTGAGTCAAAATTCTCTGACTACCTTGACCAAATCTATCCAACTCAGGAGCGCACCAATATTAAGAAAACTAAGAACAAATACGCGGGACGTAAACTGAACAAGGAGAAAATTTTCAATGGTTATTCATCTGGAGACTCGAGTGTGAACACCTCACTCCTAGGACTAGCACCTTCACAGACAACATGAACCAAAATGGTTGCTCCTTCATCTAATAAGAAAGTTGCCTCCGACCTTCTGGAAGAGGAATCGTCTGATGATTCCTCATCAGGTCCGGAAAAGGTAATCTACATGAGTGAGGTATGTTCGGCAGTCCTGAAGCCATATCTTCGCAAGGATCCAAATTTCGATTCTCATTGGATATATCATGTTCCTCACTATTATTCATCAAAAGCCAATTCTCCTGGTCTCATTAAATATACTGGAATAATTTCTTATGAGCCGATTGAGACTGGTGCTTCAGAGTATTCATCATCCGAGGACAAATCGCTTGATCCTAATAAGGAACAAATTCTGAGAAAACAGTTGAAGAACTAAAGACCAAGAATATCTAGAGTGCCTCCACTTTCAAATACTATTCCTCCGAGAATAACTCCGATGATGATTATCTTTCATCTGATTCATACGCTTCATCTACTCTCCAGCATGATTTTTTTAAAGATAACACTGATAGTGGTTGGGATTCATATGCCTTGTTTCCTTCTTATCATTACGATCTCCCACCACAAGCTCACAAAAAGATGGTCAAAAACTGCCTTGATCATCGGCTACTCTCCCTCTCTCCTGACCTCATTTGTCTCCTTGTACATCTTCTTCCTCTACTTAGGCCAAGGCCTAAGTATAGGGGGGACCATTGCCATCTGTATGTACCACTCACTTCACACAGTCCTTCTCACACTCGCTCCATTTCCACCCTTCTTCCATACTTAGGCTGACCATAGCCTATGTATAGGGGAAACTGATTCCCACCTGTATATACTCTCCTCATTCACATCTCCAGACTACCTCATTTTCACCCTTCTTCTATACTTACACTGTCCACAACCTAAATATAGGGGGTAGGCTGACTTCTATTGTTTATAATTCTTTTTCACTTTCTTACGCTTAGCCCGAGCTATGCCTTCTTTTTGCTTCTTGTGCTCTACGCTAAGTATAGGGGTGTGTGTATATATACTATGTATGTATTTTACCCATAGCTCGTACTTTCGTGTAAGTCTATATGTTTTTACGGGATGGGTAACTAACTTGAAAAATCTTAAAAAAACACAAAAAATACAAAATACAAACATAAAAAAAGTTTTAACAGTGATTGTGTCCAACCAAAAAAATTTTTGGGAAAAAATGGCTTCTTATTCATTTTGCGTAAAAAAATCTTACATTAGAAAAATTTCAAAAAAAAATCTTGCATGAAAAAAAATCAAAAGTAAAAAAATTGTACCTGCATTTCCTACACCTGTACTTCATCCAACATTACATGCATTTGCATTTGTGAAAAGTTTTTGGGTTCTGAACAGAGATATGAGCAGAAATTGAGAGTGGTCTGGATTTAACCTTCATCCACCTATTTTTTAAAGGAACTTCACCGAGAAATAAGATTTTAGAGGCTTCAGGTCTTTGACTCAATTCTTCGAGTTTCACATGACAATGTGCAGTGTTTGACTCTTAGTGTCTAACCTAATCTCTTCATTCTGGATACGACTTTGGAATTGGCAATTAATTTGTACTCTCGCACTATGCACTTAGCTCAACTCATACGGGGTGTTGGAAGACTGTGTGACTTTCTTTTCTAATAGCTTGGACATCTAAAGATAGGAGTACGTGTTCAAATAAAGCTTAAAAAAGGTATGGACGACTGAGCACAATTTTTTTTAGACCCCCTAAATGTACGGAAAAAAAGATTCCATATCTGTAGGGACAAAACAAGATCCAAGCAAAGCTACCAAAAATCCAAATACAAAGAAGCCTTCTACTAAATAAACATTTGACCAAAAAGGTCCAAGCTTCAAGAAAACCACCAGATCTTGGTGAAGACTCGGCTACGCTAGCCAGCTTCACAAGGAGAGGTGACTACAGTGTTGGACATGCGAGCCCACGGTGAGCCATTATACAATAAATGTTATTGCACATATCATTCCCTGATCTGAAATGAAGAATAAATAATTTGCATAATAGGTCCCTTACTACAATTAGGGTTATGTACCATGGTAATCTTAATAATCATACAACTGTTGATTCAATAATTGAATCATAGAGGCTTGTGCTTGGATGAATATCTAAAGGGTTAGATTGATGACTCATAAAGCACTGTCAAATGATTGTTAAGAGATGATCTCCAGCCTGAGTAGGAGATGGCAATCCTTTCCCAATTAGGCTGATATCTGACTGACCTCTTGATGCAGGTCCTCTGCATAAGAATAGGTGTTAGATTAGTTAGGTCAAAGAGTTGACTTAACGAGATCGAGATAACCAAAGTCCTATATCGTATGCTGTCACGATATAGGCACGCATCCTCTGACCGGAGACAGCTGTGTTACTATATGTCTGAGTATGTACATTTGGCAGACCAATAGGTTGATGACCTAACCAAGGTCTATATACCGGTGTGCTGGTGTGCATATAAGGGCATATGAGTAATACGATCTCTCGAAGGGATCATACAGGTTCATTTACTAAACCGGAAGGCATGAGCTCACTCATGAGATATTGGGAAGAATCAAATTCTGTGCACGGTCATCTCGCTTTGGAAGCATGACTGAATTTATAGGTTTGATATATATACTTTTGGAAAGTATATGATCAAGACCTAGGTATGATATATGCTTTTAGAAAGTATATGATCGATACCAACTCCCAATGATCGAATGAGAAACTTATTGATAAAAAACATGAAGTAGATAGTATAAAGTTGATCAAATACTTCGGGTTTATTCTGAGTCTTCAAGTATGCAGGATGTACTGGTATTGGGAATACCTGAGGGTGATGTGATCATAAACGATTGTATAACCATATCGCTTCCATTCCTAGGGAGTGATGAAATGGGTCTGGATTTTAGTGACTACTATAAGTAGAGAAGTAATCTGATCTTGGTCAAAATGTTTGACATTGATCTGAATATGATTCAGATGCAATGAGAAGATTATATTTGCGATCTTGATTTAATCAAGCATCTATGGGAGGCCCGAGATCTGGATTTGAGATGTGATCTCAATATCCAGTTCACTATATGTAAAACAATACAATCGCCCGGTCCTTATCTCTAAGTATCCGCAGAGAAAGCGCATTATCCTTTAAAGAGTTCAGGATAATTTCATTGTTGATATGTGTATTCGAGCATTGAGAAAATTGAATCATGAATAATATGAATTTGATTCATATTACAAGGAGAGTTATCTAAGATAATTAAATGTGATTTAGTTATCAAAGATGTGAATAATGTGAATGCGATTCATATTATTTGGGCACATGAGAATAGAGATCCAAGATGATTAAATGTGATTTAATTATCATTTATATGAATAATGTGGATAGCAATATCCATATTAGTCATATATATTATAAATGTGATTTATAATATATAAGAGAGAGCTATTTGTAATTTACATTTGTTAATTAAATGTTGATGTGAATTGGATTCATATTAGACAATTAATTGAAAATGTAATTCACATTTTATTTTGGGTTGTGAATGTGATTCACAATTTTCCAATGGCAAGATTGTAAGATTCACAAAATAAGTATTAATTATTTTTGTAGAATAATTTACAACAAGTGTTTTTGTAAATCTAGGAGATTCCCATGGAATAATGTAATCTCATGAGATTGCCACCAAATCCAATATTATGGAAGGAGGCAATCTTCATTCCATAATCTCCATGCTTAATTGATTTAATTTGGGATTAAATCATACTGATTTAACAATATATATTTAATCTAAAATAAATTAATTGTTGTTGATTTTTACCAATAAAATCTTAGCCATTAAAAAAACACAAATTAATGTGAGCCATTGGATTTGTGTTGCCCATGTATTGAGATCCATGGATCCCAAAATATTATAAAAGGAAAAGCACCCCATTGCTCTTCTTTACACAAATGAGAACATAAGTCTCTCTCTCTTTCTCCCTCTACATGCCTACTCTCTCTTCCACTCGTGTGGCCGTCCACCATGGATGCCCTAGAGAGTTTCTTCACCGCCACAGCATCGTCGTTATGCTGCCCAATCGTTTGCTCGTGGATCTCCGTCTCCTTCGGTGCGCCTCTCTTGTGAAGAAGACGTCGGATCTCGTGTGTCGAGATCAGGAGATCCATCGCTTGGATCATCAACATGGATTGCGAGAAGCACGTGTTTCATCAACACGCTCGCAAGCGTCTCCTCCGTCGGATTGGACTTGAGACAGGAGGCCGCCTCGTTTAGAGACTCGATCGCAACCACACTTCAATAAGTAATCCTATTACTTGTTTGTGGTTTAGACGAAACGATCTGAGAAGTGTTCTTGGATCATGTGGTTTCATCACATGAAATTTTTTTTTAATTTCAGCGGCATTAAACAACTAGTTCGACTAATCATTCTTCATCGTATTTGATACGATGCCAACGCTTTCGGTGATGCGTTTAAGGATCTCACCATATCCTTCAAGTTGTATCGGAGCCTTAGGTTGTAAGGTTTTGGATGCGATCCATGAACCAAGGACGGCTTGTGTTCGTTAGGGTTTGCGAAAGTTTTTCCCGCATTTCATTTTCGCATCTCTGTTTTGAGATTATTTCCGACACTGTTTAAATTGTTCAAACACAAAAATAATAATTGTAATTTTTTTCCCATTAATAAAGGAAATCATAGGATCTAAGTTTACATAATTTGGATTCCGTATGCTTGAGATATGATCATTTTACTGAACATGTATCCACAGTTTCGGGGACTGCGAATCTTAACGTAAGTAAAGAGTTAATTGCGGATTTGAAACGTCTTGAAATGAGTGCAAATCATTTAGGTTCTGTTGTAAATCTAATTAGCAAACTTTAGAAACTTATTTTGCTTAATTTGGATTTAAATTGATTGAGATATGGTATTTTTAGTAAGTGAGGGTCACTGCTGGAAATACTTTCCTAATCAAGAACCTAGTGATCGTCATTTAGTCAGTTAGTGAAATTAAATTATTTAATTTCCTGGAATAATTGTGCATAAATATTTGTAAAATATTTTATGATAATTATTTTCTTAAATGACATAACCTTAGATGTGATCTATATCACAAAATTGGTTACATGATTTACATGATCTACATTCCAATAAACATGTTGCTTGAATAGGATTTGGGATTTGTTTAGCAAATTTCATTATAATGTTAATCAAAATTATTTTGATTATTATTATATGGTATAATTTCGGTTGAATAATCGATGATCATCTCAAGTACAAAGTGATCTATTTTGCATTATCCTTTCCCGAGGTGGATATGGTGTCTAGTCGGGGAGCGTTGGGTAGCAGGTTGCATCGTGTGTGGTCTGTCCCACTCCCGTCGGTACTGGCCATGACAGTAGGTAGGATTAGTATAATGCTTAAGAAATCATGATGTGTTTCTAATTATTAAAATTCGAAATATCATGTATTTGAGATAATACCATAATTCAAGTAACAGTTATGAATGTTTGTTGGATATTAATTGGATCATTAATTTAATATGATTAGATTAATTGGAATCCAATTAACATTAAGACACTCTATTATAAATAGATGTGTTATTTCTCTTGGAAGAATTAATCTTAATGAATATGATTCATAATGATTAATTAGAATTTGAATATGATATGGATGATAACATAAGTGACATCCATGGTCTTCCGTCATGGCGAAGGGTTCCGTCGCCAGATATTGTATGGAGGAGACGCCTGTCCGAAGTAACAGCTCCTGCATACAATCCATTTGGATAGGGCTCTTCGCTTCTCGAAAGAGTAAGGATGTATGCATAGTGACCCCAATATCGGGTCCTCATATTATTGGGGTGATATTGGATTGCGCATAGCGAGTTGTATTCATGTTGATGGTTGGTTCAATTAATGATTGGTCAACATCGCCTTAGGGGTGGTGGGCTCGGGTTTTAAAGACCTAATTGGGAGATGCAAGTTGAACTTGCAAGGCGGAATGTGTTGCCGTTTCTTTTTATCCGAGTTACAGGTTCTCATATTATTGGGATGTAATAAAGATAAGGAAGGAGATCCCAGATCTTGCTTCAGATATAATGGTAAGTATATCTCTTACATTGAAAGTGATTAAGGGAATGAACTTTCAGTGTTGACAAGGCAAGACAACTTTGATACAAAAATTAAAATATGTATACATATAAATATATACACTTATGCAGATTTCTTATTTCAGATAATCCTTCGTTAAATCCACTCAATACTATACTCAATAATAACCAGTATGATATCATGGATTGGACCTATGATCCAGATATTGTACTTGCAGTTGGACACATAATGTATGTGGTTGCAATATGCAAGTTTCCTCATAATAACGAGGAATGACAATTAGATAGACAATAGATCTACAACCCTAGGGTTTGTATGTCTCTATAGTGTTGATATCATCAAATGTACGTTGGAAGTGACATGTCGATGATGATCATAATTGTCAATTAATTCTTATTAAAATTCAAGAAGATATTCTGGCATACATATGTGCTCTTGACATTTATCATGAATGACACGATTCACTGCATCATGCAGAATGGTAGCTCTATAAGAGATGACGTATTCAAAATGTTTGAATACCTACCTAAACCAATGTTTTAAGAGTCTAGATGGATGTAGACATGATGAGTGTCATTATTCTACTGTCTATACTCTAGTCATTCATGAAGCTTCATAATTAATATTTATATTGTATGAATTTCATGAAGCATGTATAAATGTTGAAATGCTCTTACATTGAATTCTTTGGAATTTAACATAAGAGTTACCTTAGTCTTAAGCAATGGTTGTTTATAGATAAAAGGAGCGCAATGGAAGCATGGGTCAGACCCAAGATGAGAAGGATAGTCAAGTAGTTGAACGTACTTCTATGACTTCCATATGACATCCAAATAGTTGGATAAATGCCAATACTGTAATAAGTCGACGTGTTGATAGTATGACTATCAAGTCTGTCTAGAAACCTTAAAGAAGGACTCATATAGAGCATCAGAATAATCTACATAAATCATTAATATTTACTTGCTTATTGAATAAGATAAAGTCTTATAATTGTATCTCAATCTTCTAACAAGACTTGCAATGGGTTGCATATGTTTTAGAAGATTGGAGAATTTGATCTTCAGGTTTAATAGTCATCTACATGGATTTAGATACAATTGTTGCAACAATCTCTATTGGATATACAAACTTCATTATTTCAGTGGGAGCCCTTAGTCTTGGAGAATGTCTCTATTTCCTGGATATTAGAATACACTCATAGTTTATTTCCATGTGTTGGAACAAAACATGAATTCTAAAATAAACCTATCATAAAGAGTTATGATGGATATATTTTAGATAGTAGTCTGGCATCTAGTGGGCTCTACTAAATTAGAAAATTAATGAATGATTCATTAAGATTTCTAATATTGAAAACCTTTAAAAGATCAATATGAGGATGAAGATTATTTAAAATGATCTGGCATCAAACCTTGGACATTTATCTGTTGATTTGATCAATAGATTGGTAAGAAATGAAACTTTAGAATGTCTAAAATTTCAAAACTTACATACTTATAAATATTGTATTCAAAAGTAAAATATGTCCAATACACCCTTCTTTGGGAATGGTGTAAGATGTCAAGGTATTCAGGATCTCATACACATTGATGTATGCGGATCATCTATTGATGATTATGTATGATATGAGATTTCTTCTCTTCACCTACGAAACATTTGAAATGTTCAAAGATTTCATTATTTTGGTTGAGAACCAAATTTTGAAGAATGGTAAAATGAATTTGATCTAATCTAGGTAGCAAGTACCTGTTAGATAAATTCAAAGAATACCTTATGGAGATATGAATATCATTTCTATCTCAATCCTCCTAATACACCTTAACTCAATAGAGTTATAGGGAGATACAATTGGATCATGTGTGACATGATCTTATCAATGATGGATTTTAGCATAATTATCCCTTAGTTTCCAGGTATATATTTGTAGTAGAGACTACAATATATATACTTAATAAGGTTCCATGCATGTAAACTGGAATCTTGCACTTTAAGGGTGCTGCTTCACTTGGAAAATGAAGGACGGTATTGGATACCTACTTTATGACCTTGGGATTCTTAAAATATCTCATCCCTGAGAATGTGATTCTTAGAGGTTGAGACTCTTGAGAATCAAGATGAAAATGAAGTAAAGGAACTCATTTAATCTTGAGATGATAATGAGGTTCCTGAAATCGGAAACTAAAAGGACAATTAAAGATGAAACATTAACACCTCTTCAAATAAGTTTGAGGACGTATTTCATGTGTCAATTAAGTCTGACAATGATCGGACTTCATGTGATGAAGCTCCTAAGGATCATGACATGGAAAGATGGATGTTAGCAATAAAGTCTAAAGTAGACTTCATATTCAAATGTTTTATATGGACCCTCAAGGATCCACCTATATGGGTAAGATCCATAAAGGTATAAATGGATCTTCAAGAGAAAGGGAACCTGATGATAAGGTAGAGACCTTCGAAGCACGGTTCGTAGCCATGAGCTACACATGAAGAAAGAAGACATCGCTTGCGATGAGACTTGCTTTCCAGTAACCATGCTTAAAATCATCAGAATATTTCTAACCTTAGCTACACAACTTGACTATTGCATCTTCAAGATGTAAGTCAAGATTGCATTCCTCTATGAATACCTCTCTGAGGATATTCACATGAAGTAGCCCCATGGCTTCATGGTTGAGGGAAGCAAGGTGTGCAAGCTAAGGAATCCATCTATGGACTCAAATAAGCTTATTCATTTGGACCATAAGATTTGATGAAATTATAAATGTTATGATTTCAGATAGAATCTTGATGAGCTATGTGAAGCTTAGTGGGAGTGCCATTGTGTTCATCATGCTAAATGTAGATAATATCCTAATCATTTTAAAATGATATAAGGATTATAATCAGTGTTTTATAGATTGGATATTCCATATCTTGAAATATGATTCCAAGGATACCTCTTGGATCATAGTTCTGAAGGTGTTCAGAAGCAAAAAGAAGAGGCTATGGGGACCGTCACATTTGTAGTATACCTTGGACATGTTCCATTCTTGGAAAATTCCAAGGAAGGCTTCCCTCCCTTAAGATATGATACTGGCTTATCTAAAGGGATAGCACCTCAAAGAGTTGAGGAACTGAATGCTAGAACTGCTTGCATTTGTGCATCAGTTACGAGAAGCTGAGTGTATGCTAGATGTGTACAAAGGCCAAATATTTGCCAAGTAGTGGGAGTAGTAAACTATTACTAATCCTACTATGGATATAAAACACTTGGTTGCAGTAATAACTATATCTTCAAAGATGACAAGATTTTAGAGATAATGATCTCTAAGTCTTATCTTCAAGAAATTAAGACTTTATAGATAATGATCTAAAAGGTCTTAACTTTGGATACCTTTGGAGATAGAGATCTCCAGGAATAAGGGTATTCTAACAAGGATTATGGAAATACTGGTTATGATAATTATTAAGCTGTAGTGTCAAGGACATTGTAACTAACACGATTGAGTATTGGTTGCATAAGATGCATCATTCGCATTAGATGCGAGCACTGTTAATGGGGATATGCAAGTGTCGTAAAAGGACCTGGTGTAGTCTCTCGGGAACATAGTGACTAATCAGCTTACCTAACTATTTTTTAAATAGCCTATGATTGTCATATGAATGTGGGTTTAAATTATTAGCCCATTAATGGCTATTTGGGCTAGTGGGAGATTGTTGGACATGCGAGCCCATGGCGAGCCATTATGCAATAAATGTTATTGTACATATCATTCCCTCATCTGAAATGAAGAATAAATAATTTTCATAATAAGTCCCTTAGTACAATTAGGATTATGTACCATGGCCATCTTAATAATCATAAAACTGTTGATTCGATAACTGAATCATAGAGGCTGGTGCTTGGACGAATATCTAAAGGGTTAGATTGAGGACTCATCAAGCACCGTCAAATGATTGTTAAGAGATGATCTCCAGTCTGAGTAGGAGATGGCAATCCTTTCTCAATTAGGCTAATATCTGACTGACCTCTTGAATGCAGGTCCTTTGCATATGAATAGAGATTCGGAGGTGTCAGATTATTTAGGTCAAAGAGTTGACTTAACGAGATCGAGATAACCAAAGTCCTAAATCGTATGCTGTCACGATACAAGCACGCATCCTCTGACTGGAGACAGATGTATGACTATATGTCTGAGTATGTACATTTGGCAGACCAATAGGTTGATTACCAAACCAAGGTCTATATACCGATGCGCTGATGTGCATATAAGGGCATATGAGTAATACGATCTCTCAAAGGGATCATACAGGTTCATTTACTGAACCGTAAGGCATGAGCTCACTCATGAGATATTGGGAAGATTCAAATTCTGTGCACGGTCGTCTCGCTTTGGAGCTTGACTGAATTTGTAGGTTTGATATATACTTTTGGAAAGTATATGATCAAGACCTAGGTATGATATATGTTTTTGGAAAGTATATGATCGATACTAACTCCCAATGATCGAATGAGGAACTTACTGATAAAAACCCTTAAGTAGATAGTATAATGTTGATCTAATACTTCGGGTTTATTCTAAGTCTTCAAGTATGCAGGATGTACAAGTATTGGGAATACCTGAGGGTGATGTGATCATAAACGATTGTATAAACATGACGCTTCCATTCCTAGGGAGTGATCAAATGGGCCTGAATTTTAGTGACTCCTCTCAATAGAGAAGTAATCTGATCTTGGTCAAAATGTTTGACATTGATCTGAATATGATTCAGATGCAATGAGAATATTAGATTTGCGGTCTTGATTTAATCAAGCATCTATGGGAGGCCCGAGATCTGGATTTGAGATGTGATCTCAATATCCAAGTCATTATACGTGGAACAATACAATCACCTGTCCTTATCTCCAAGTATCCACAGAGAAAGCACATTATCCTTGAAAGAGTTCAGGATAAGTTCATTGTTGATATGTGTATCCGAGCATTGAGAAAATTGATAATTAAATGTGATTTAATTATCAACGATGTGAATAATGTGAATGCGATTCATATTATTTGGGCACACGAGAATGGAGATCCAAGATGATTAAATGTGATTTAATTATCATTGATATGAATAATGTGGATAGCAAAGCCCATATTAGTCATATATATTATAAATGTGATTTATAATATATAAGAGAGAGCTATTTGTAATTTACATTTGTTAATTAAATATTGATGTGAATTGGATTCACATTGGACAATTAATTGAAAATGTAATTCACATTTTATTTTGGGTTGTGAATGTGATTCACAATTTTCCAATGGTAAGATTGAAATATTCACAAAATAATTATGAATTATTTTTGTAGAATAATTTACAACTAGTGTTGTTGTAAATCTTGATGATTTCCATGGAATAATGTAATCTCATGAGATCTCATGAGATTGCATGAGATTGCCACCAAATCCAATATTATGGAAGGAGGCAATCTTCATTCCATAGTCTCCAAGCTTGATTGATTTAATTTGGGATTAAATCATATTTATTTATCAATATATATTTAATCTAAATTAAATTAATTGAAAAATTGTTGCTTTTTACCAACAAAATCTTAGCCATTAAAAGAAACACAAATCAATGTGAGCCATTGGATTTGTGTTGCCCATGGATCCCAAAATATTATAAAAGGAGAAGCTCCCCATTGTTCTTCTTTACTCAAAGGAGAACATAAGTCTCTCTCTCTTTCTCTCTCAACATGCCTACTCTCTCTTCCTCTCATGTGGTTGCCCACCATGGATGCCCTAGAGAGTTTCTTCATCGTCGCAGCATCGTCGTTATGCTGCCCGATCGTTTGCTCGTTGATCTCCGTCTACTTCTGTGCGCCTCGCTCGTAAAGAAGACGTCAGATCTGTTGTGTTGAGATTAGGAGATCCGCCGCTTGGATCATCAACATGGATTGTGAGAAGCACGTGTTTATCAACACGCTTGCAAGCGTCTCCTCCGTCGGATCGGACTTGAGACAGGAGGTCTCTTCGTTTAGAGACTCGATTGCAACTACACTTCAAGTGGTAATCCTATTACTTGTTTGTGGTTTAGATGAAACGATCCGAGAAGTGTTCTTGGATCATGTGGTTTCCTCACATGAAAATTTTTATAATTTCCACTGCATAGAACAACTAGTTCGACCACTCGTTCTTCATCATATTCGATACGATGCCCACGCTTCCGGGATGCGCTTAAGGATCTCACCATATCCTTCAAACAATGGCCACCCTCCAGTTCTTTTCTCCTTCTAATTTCTCCCTCTATTCGATTGTGACCACAACGTGACATAACTTATAAGGAAATACCTGAATCCCTGAGTATGAGTCACTGAGAGGTGGTTAGCGTAGCAGTCTGGCATTCTGGATGGGAAGAGCTAAAATCTTTTACGCACACGATTCGATTGTTCAATGTTCATGGGGAATGCTTTGAGAGGAGGATTGATCTAAGATGACTTCTGAGCCGAAACTGTGACAATAATGTGTAGAACTTGAAGGTTGTTGATTTTAAAACCCTAAGTCTCACATAAGTTCTGCCAAACTAATAATCCAAAGGTCGAGTCTAGTCCATTTCACCTTCTGCTCATGGTCTTGGTATGGAACCCAATCTCATTTCACCTCATTGCATTTCTTTAGATGCTCAGGGACGAGCATGGTTTAAGTATAGGGATGATGAATCTCAGATTAAACACTTTAAAAGTCATGAATTAAGCTCAAATCCCTAAAAATCATTGGCATTTATTCATTTATTATGCATAATTACCATTCATGCATGTGTTGATAAGAATGACATTTTGTCTCTCATTATTGCATAAAATAAGAAGCCAAAAATCTCAGCTAAAATGACATGTAAAATAGACTAACTTCCTTGTTTTTTAACTAATTCATGCTAACACCAATTGACCTGAAACTACCTCCTTTGTGTGCATATTACTAACATGAAAAATACAAAAACAATCACTAATCCAAATAAGTAGACCAAAAACCTAAACCAAAATCTAGGATTTCTAGACTAAAACCTCGATATCTTCCTCATCTAGTGTCCGATTTGATCCAAATCACTTTTAAGGTAATGTACATTCAAATACCTTCAAGACAAGATCAAGTTCAAGTGAATCGAAGCTCATATGTGAAAGTTGGATTTTGGGCCTCTTTTGTACATTTTGTATTTTAGCAGTTTTTGACCTATTATTTTATGTTAACTCAATCTATTTTATTTCTTTTTCAATTATCTTCTTTGATAAAAGTTTTATTAAAATGCATAAAAATCCAAATCCAAATCCAAATTAAGCTTGGAATCAAAGAAACTAACTGAGCTCAAGTCGTCACCAACAGTCCCTACAAAAATTATCTTTTTTTGTGTTTTATTTTATTTCTTATTTTTCCCAATTAATAAAAAATCAAAAAATTTAGATTAATGTTTAAATATTTATCTTCGATTTTATCGTATTTTTTCGGATTTTTATCTGGTTTAAAAATGATAAAAATTATAAAAACCAAAATCAAGGTATTCTATGTACATGGGATACCCCAAAGATATCACTTTGTGCAAATGATCGATTTTGATTTTTGTTTCTTCATAAAAGTTGTAGATATAATCGAGACCAACAACTTTTGTGAAGAACATTTTTTGATCCTAGTCATTTACTATTATTTTCGATTTATCTTTGTCATTTATTTTCGAATTTTTTGGAGGTGCCATGTGGTGGCTCTTGGAGCCACCACATGGCACCTATTTTTTAGCATTTTATAATTTGTTTTGTTTAAAAAATAAAAAAAAACTAAAAAAATAAATATAAAAAAACCGCCACGTGGCTGCACTAGGGTCGTCCAATCTTGGCTGATTGGACATCACTTGTACGCCATCCCCTTCGTCCTATTCTCCTTCACTTTCCCAATTTGTGCAGACGCATCCTCCTTCTTCCATCCATGTCCAACCACCAGTGCCTCCGTCACCCCCACGGATCTCGCGCACGACCACCCTCCAATCTCATCAAATCCCTGTATAGCCCAATTCGTTCATCCATCAGATCGGCTCCTCATCAATCTCGTCGCGCCTCCGATCACCTTCCCATAACACTTCTGATCTACTCCAAAATCTCATCACTGATTTTTCAAATCATCAAATCCCTTCCCGAATCTCGCCGACCCATCACCTTGATCACCTACCATCTCCGGCCTCCAAACCATTCCTATTTAACCATCGTTTTCGCCCCTCTCCATTCTCATATGTTGTTTGCACAAGAAGACGAACCCGGTTGTGACAGCCCGGCCTCTGTCATCCTCGACGAGATCCGAAGTCATAGTGCTTCATAGCAGCCTTTCATCCATGGAGCAACTCTTCGCTCTGATCCACTATCGAGCCAACGACTTCCTACACCACCGCTACTCCATCTTCACCAATGATCAACTCCGCCCACCAGCAACACCGAAGGGATCCCCCTCTGTCACGTCTTCTCAGATCGTAGCTCCATCTTCCAATAGGCACCGAGCTCACCCCTTCGTCATCGACGACATCAACACGTTGTAGCAGCTCCGACGTCCCTCTGCCATGCCTCAGCCACCACGCCTCCAGAATCTCACCACTCATCCAGAGGTTCTACATAAACCATTAGATCAAGAACAACCTTCATCTAGATCGTCCATCTCCACTCGAAAAACCCCAAATGTGAGCCCTTGGATAAACGACCTCTAGGCGCTTATGATCTTCCTCAAGCTGACCATCCGAACAAGTTGTCCTAGCCAGGAGCCTCTGCCAAGCTGAAGCGTATCGTTACGCCACATGGAGGATTACACCTCATCTTCAGATCAGACCACGCACCACGCACGTGCACGACGGAGGAATTGCAATCAGGCAATCAACTTCTCCAGAATCGCAAGAAGGTCCAGAACACATGATGATCACGTGATACTTAGACAAATTATGATGAAGCCTCCTGTCCTTCCGCTAATTCACACAACAATACCCACTGACTAGAGGGCACGTGCGACGCATGTGCCCTCTGATGATTTTGTAGAAATGCCCCCAAGAGTTGTGGTAATTACATTCCAGTCCTTCTACTTGCATTTTGTTTTATTTTTATTATTATAAAATTGCAGATAGACCCATGTGTTCCCCTTTATTCTAAATTGCTTTGTTGCATAATTTTATTTTTTTTATAAAAATAGCACTTTGTTCTTCAACTAATTCTCTACATCTTGGCATATGTTTGACAGTTTTGTGATCTGTGGTTAATTAATAACTAATTGTTTTGTGGAAAATTGTGTATTTTGTCCATTATGTGCTTGGAAATTCATAGGTGATTAACCATTGCTAAAAAATTACCAAAAAATCATTGATTGTAGATTTAGTTGTATGTTACATAGTGCCCAAAAAAATTTATTTGCATGCATAGTTTGCCTTATAAAAATCATTTTGCAAATTTCAATCTTTAATTTTTAATAGATATTAAATCTTGTATTTTTCAGGTTTAGGATTTTTCTGAGATCAATCACCTACTGATATATCTTGGATATTATTATATCTTAGAAATAATTAGGTTTAATATTTATTGTAATTAATTATAGAAATTCCTTTTCTTTGCATTCATAAATTCATAAAATAAATTTCTTGCATCTAAAAATTCCAGAAACATCACAGTGCATTCATTTCATCATAATTATGATATAAAACACATTTCATATTTTTCAGACATCATTTGATTGATCTTTACATTTTAATTCCTAAAATTGGTCACATTTGCATTTTGCATCCCAAAATTGCATTAAAACTACCAAAAAAAGTCCGCCTAAAAAACCGTGCACGAACTTTGATAGACAAATTTCTAGGTTGTTCCTTTGCTTCCTTGATTTTGACCTTGGAACTTGCCCAAGTAAAATAAACATAAACCATGGTGATTAAAATTTAATTAATTTATTGTGGTTATTTCTTGACCGATTCCAATTGCCGGACAACGATAAATTCAACATTAGTTTAAATGCTCGACAATTCCCCATAATTAGCTAGGGCGATTCACGACTCATCAGAAACCCATTCACGACCCTCATTATTCTGAGAAGGATCCCTCTATTCTCTTCTCTTAAGCACTCCACTTAGGGAAGGGCCCAAAAATAGAAAACCCAAAACAAAGACAACAAACAGAGTTCATCAAGCAGATGATAAACATATTTCATATCCAACTGACTCTTCTGGAGGTACTCGAGCATATCCCTCTATTCTAGAAGAACCTGAGAGAGAATACCACCATCAGAAGGAAGAAGAGGAGAAATCACAATGCAGAAATCCATGTGCTTACTCATGACACTTGCTTCGCCATCTAGAACCAATTGCCAGCCAAGAGACCCGATGCAGGAGCTTTGTATGTCAGATGTCATATTCATGAGCAGTGGTTCGATCATTCTCTATTAGACAATGGAACCTTGATCAACCTCCTCCTAACTGCATTACTCAACCAATTCGAGTTTGGCCCTCTTTGACAGAGTGGGACAATTCTTCAGTTTGCACATAAATCTATCAAGAGATCCAAGGGGTTATTAGAGGGATAGCTGGGATGAGTCATTACTACTTTCTTGATGAGTACTCAGGATATAATCAAGTGGTTATAGCGTTTGAAGACTAGGAGAAAACGACGTTCATCTGTCCGTTTGGAATGTATCCTTTAAAACGGATGCCCTTTGGATTACGTAATGCCCTGACTACATTCCAAAGGTGCATGCTTTCCATCTTTTTGGATATGGTGGGTGACTATTTAGATGTCTTCATGAATCGTTTTTCGGTCTACGACGATGGGTTTGATGCTTTTCTTGCTTTCCTAGATCGAGAGAAGAGTCATTTATTGATGACTCAAGGGATGGTCCTTTGTCACATCATCTCCAACATGGGCGTGGAGGCTGATCCGGCCAAGGTGGACTTCATCAAGAAACTCGCTCCACCATCCAATTTGATATAGTTGCGATCCTTTCTAGGGCATGTCCATTTCTACTGATGATTCATACAGGACTACAATCGGATTGCCTGACTGCTAATGCATTTGATGAATGTAAAATCTGCCACTAAAGAATATGCAATTATTGTAGTAAAACAGGCAGATTTGGTCAGCAAAGACCACATCTTCGAATATGTGGACATTATTTTACTTGACAAGTTTACAAAGGTCAAACTCAGGGATACGAGCCTTTTCATATATTTCTCAAATTTTGTTTCTTAATTTAACAGTGAATAGATTCTTAAGTTTAAGGTATTCATGCAGATGCAGATAAATCAATGCAAAATGCAAGTAATTTTTAATGTTATTTTTCATGCAGTTATATGATTATGGATGAACATAATGCATGAAGGAATGCAAAGAATAGACATGCAAAAGATGAATTACAAATATTCCATAGAGAAAATGAGCACAAATTATGATTCAGACATAGAGTCTATTTTAGCATAAAAGTTGAGAGCAAACATCTAGTAATGACAAAGATTTATGGATAAATATACACTATATACATCAAAAAATCATCATATTTCAATTAATGTCAAATCAAAAAAATTAAGTATGCCATTAGAAAGATAATTAACTCAGCCATGGCTCGTCCCATGCCCAGGTAAGGGTTGCGTTAGGTAGCCGACAACCAACGTAAAACAGTCAGAGAAAACTTCCTAAATAATATATATTTTTAAAAAATATTATTTAGGAGGTTTCCTCATGATAGTCCGATCTTTTCAACATGGATTTAAGCAAACATATAGATTTTGTTGGGGTGTTCCCTACTTGCGACGCGTTGCATCGCACAAATGCAATGAAAAATTGGCAAGGGCCGCTATATCGCAGCCTGGATGTACTTCAAAATGTGCAAGGGTTCTCACATAAGGAACGCATGCGAGTAATTAATCTAGTTCCACTGCATCACCGCCTAGATGCAATCCAAAATTTGCAAGGGTTCTCCCATAATGGATGCATGCGAGTAAAGAAGTTAGTCCAAAAGTGATTGCAACAAAAGTTGAGGATTGGTAGTTGGAATATTGGCACTTTAATTAGAAAATTGACAGAGATTGTGGATACGATTGAAAGAAGGAAGATTCATATACTATGTCTTCAAGAGACTAAACGGGTTGGAGAGAAAGCAAGGGAGATCAAGAAGACTGGCTTTAAACATTGGTATTCAGGTAAAGATAACAGTAGAAACAATGTTGGGGTGGTTGTTCATAAGGATTTAAAGGATTGTGTAGTTGAGGTGCAAAGATTCGGGGATCAGATTATTCTGCTAAAATTGATGCTTGAAGAAGAATTTTTGAATATGATCTCAGTTTATGCACCACGAATTGGTTTAGATGAAAGGACTAAACAAGCTTTTTGGGAGGATCTGGATAAGGTTTTGCAAGGAATCCCATAAAAAGAGATGGTTTGCATAGGTGGAGATCTTAATGGACATTTGAGAAAAGAATCTTGAAGGTATGCTAGTGTTCATGTAGGACATGGTTTTGGGGATAGAAATGAAGAGGGAAAAGTCATTTTGGATTTTGTAACAACGTATGATCTTTTCATTGCAAACACTCTCTTCAAGAAGAGGTAGGAGCATTTAATTACTTAAAAGAGTGGGCCAATTAGAACACAGATAGTTACTTTGCGTGGAGGAGAAGAGATCGATTGTGTTGTAAAGACTGCAAGGTAATCCGAAGGGAGAGTTTGACAACCCAACATCGCTTGTTAATCTTGTAAGTACAATTAAAAGGGCTGGTAAAGAAAAGAAAGGTTCCTAAGATCACTAGAACTAGATGGTGGAATCTTCCACTGAATCAATCGAGCTTCAAGGGGAAGGTTTTAGAAGACTTATTTTGGTATTGTAGTGGAAGTGCAGACGAGATGTGGGAGACAGTAGAATCTTGTATCCGAAAGGTATCCAAAGAGATGCTAGGTGAGTTAAAGGGCGGAGCTCCAAGTCAAAAGGAGGCATGGTGGTGGACTGAAGTTGTGTAGGAGAAGCTAAAAATTAAAAGAGCATGCTTTAAAGCTATATCTAAAGATAGAACGGAGGAAACTATCACAAACTACAAATTAGAGAAGAAGGAAGTAAAGAAGGCTGTAAGCGAAGCTAAGTCAAAATCTTATGAAGTTTTGTATAAAATTCTCGACTATAAGGAGGGGCAGAAGGATATATTCAGGTTGGCCAAAGAAAGAGAAAGAAATAGCAAAGACCTTTCTCAAGTGAGATGCATTAAGGACGAGGATGGTCACATGCTTATTACTCAGAAGGATATAGAGACTAGATGGGAGCAATACTTCCATAAACTTTTCATTGGGGAAGGAAATAGAGTAGTCACTTTGGGTGATCTAGCTAGTAGAGAAAGTTACTTGAATCGTGCAAGCTATAGATGGATACATAGAAAGGAAGTAGAGGAGGCTTTGAAGGTTATGAGACCTGGGAAAGGTGTAGGACCGGATGACATCCATGTAGAAGTTTGGAGGATTTTAGGTGAGCGTGGTTTGACTTGGCTTACGAACCTATTAAATGTTATTTGGAGAAGCAAGAAAATGCCTGAAGATTGGAGGAGGAGTATCGTGGTGCCTCTTTATAAGAATAAAGGATACATTCAAAATTGTTCAAATTACAGAGGTATCAATCTACCGAGTCACACTATGAAAATTTGCAAACTTGTGATCGAAAGAAGGTTGAGGAAAGTTTCCAACGTAAAAGAAAACCAACTCGAATTCATGCCAGGTCGCTCAACTATTGAAGCCATCCATTTGCTGAGGAGAACAATGGAGATTTATAGAGCCAAAGGAAGAACCTCCATATGATCTTTATTGATTTAGAGAGGGCTTATGATTTCGTCCCATGAGAGATATTGTGGAGAGTTTTAGAGAAGAGACAAGTACTTGTCCTATACATTAACCTCATAAAGGACATGTATAATAGGGCTTTATCTTTTGTAAGGACCCCATCTGGGAAGACTGGCTATTTTTACATCAACATTGGTTTACATCAAGGTTCATCTTTGAGTCCATTTCTTTTTACTTTTATTATGGATGAGTTGACAAGTCACATTCAAGATGAGTTACCTTGGTGCATGTTATTTGCTGATGATATTGTGTTGATTGATGAGACTAAAGATGGAGTAAATGAGAAGCTTGTGGTATGGAGACATGAGTTACAGACTAAAGGATTTCGTATAAGTAGGGCTAAGACAAAATATAAGGAGTGCACCTTTGATGGAAGCAATGGAGAAGGAATCGATGTGAAGATTAATGATGATAACATTCAGAAGAGCGATTCTTTCAGATATCTGGGATCTAGTTTGCAACATGATGGGGAAATTGATGGAGATGTTACTAATAAATAAAATGTTGGCTGGCTAAAGTGGAGAGGAGCCTCTGTTGTTCTCTATGATAAGAAAACTCCTTTCAAAATTAAAAGAAAGTTTTACAAAGCTACCGTAAGACCTGCTATGCTCTATGGATATGAATGTTGTCCTGTGAACCATAGACATGTGCAAAGAATGGTTGTAGGAAAAATGAAAATGCTAAGGTGGATGTGTGGACACACACATAAAGATCGGATTCATAATGATGCAATCAAAAAGAAAGTTGGTGTAGCTTCGATCGAGGATAAGATGTGAGAAAACCTCTTAAGATGGTTTTTTCATTTGCAAAGAAGTTCAATTGATGCACCAGTTAGGAGATGCGAGTGTTGGGATGTTGAGCCGGCTAAGAGAGGGCGAGGACGACCCAATAAGTGTTGGAAAAAGACTCTACAAAGGGATCTTAGTTTTTTGGATATAAGCATGGGATTGACCCAAGATAGATCTGAATGGAGGCAAGGAATCCATGTAGCCGACCCTACTTAATTGTGGGAAAAGGATTTGTTGTTTTTGTTGTTTATTAGAAAGATAATTAAATAATCTTCAAAATGACATTGAAATCATGCAATTTGGACCGAAGATGCTTAAGTTATGAAAGAAACAATGCAAGGGCATAAATGCAATAAAAATGCGAGAAAATAAATGATACATAATGACAAATAGGTCCCTAGAGGGACCTATTTGAAATAACAAAAAACTGCCAGGGACCCTATGAAACTTCTACATAAGAGCCCAGGACATGGATGTAAATATCAAAACCCAATTGTACATTTGTGCAAATTTCCCAAGCGTGTATATGAGGCACGCACCTGAGGAACTCCTTGTAATCGTGGCACTAATCAAGGGTTCTTCTGCAATTTAACCAGCTCCTGTACGAGCCATGCATGTGAGGAGCTAGGCTCGGGAGAGGAGCAGCTTCGGGAATGAAGTGGCAGCTTTTGTTGCTTCGTGAGGAGGAAACTTGGTGTACGAGCCTACAACTTCAGAGATGGCGACGTGGCATGACCTTGGTCGTTGGATGGAAGCCACGGGGTTCCATCCAATGACGCTTGTGCTTCTCCTCCATCTATGGAGAGGCAGTGTGAATGAGACTCTGACGAGCTCACGGGAGCTCCGTCAGGCTCCCCCATGCTCGATAATGATCCGTGGACAATGGTGTCGACCTGGCGAGGGTTGGAGGAGGTTGGAGAAGGTTCCAAGATAGCTGTAGGTGGCTGCCAGTAGAGCATCACTGGAGATGAGGCTAGAGATTGGTGATTGAGGGTGCCTGCATTCGTTAGGTTAGCCGAAGCATGTGCGCGTGTGATGTGAGTGGAATGGAGTCCCACGGGGATGACCAGAGTGAGGGACCTAGATTCTTCTCCTTCGACAAAGAAGATAAGATGGTGGAGGGTGGACGAGCTCATGGATAAGTGAAGGTGATGGCGGAGGGTGCCACGAAGATGCGGGTGGTTAGGTGAAGATCGGAAGATGATCGTTGGCCCGTGAGGGTGAAGATTGAAGGATATGAAGAAATCCTCAAGCGCATCACGGAAGCGTGATCGTCGTATCGAATACGACGAAGAACGACTAGTCGCACTAGTTGTTCGGAGCAGCGGAATTTTAAAATTTTTAAACCGATGAAACCACATGATCCGAGAACCGTTCTCAAATCGTTTCATCTATAACCACATCAAGTATAATGCAATACCTCTTGAAGCGTGGTTGATCGAGTCTCTACGAAAAGAGACCTCCTGTCTCAAGTCCGATCGTCGGAGTAACGGCTTGCGAGCGCGGAGATGAGTCGCGGTGTCCTCGCAATCCAAGATGATCCAAGCGCGGTTGCTCTTGATCTCGTCGCACGAGATCAAGCGTCTCCTTCGTGAGTGAAGCACTCCAAGGAGACAAAGAACCACAAAGAGTCGAAGCGGCAGCACGATGGCGCGGGCGTCGACTTTCCTCTCCACCAAGGTGGACGGCCACCAAGAAGAAGAGGGAGAGAGGGCTGTCGTGTATATGAGAAAGAGAGAGAGAGTTTTGCTACAATAGCATGTGTAAAGAGAGAGCCAAGAATGCCTCTCTAATTATAGGGTTTTGGGATCCATGGATCTCAATCCATGGGACACATAAAATCAATGGATGAGATTGATTTATGTTCATCCAATGGCTGAGATTGTTGTTGTCAAAAGCAACAAATTTAGGTCAAAATATATTTAATAAAATCAAATATAATTTGCTCCTAAATTAACCCAACAAATAAGGAGAGAAGACACATGGAGATTTCATCTCCATGTGCCTTCCATGTAGGCGCACACCCACTCCAATTAGGAGTGGTGTGCCGCCCACCATGGATTGCATGGAGATTTCAATCTCCATGAGATTGCAAATCTCCATGTAATCTCTCTTATTTATTTGCAACAAAATAATTTGGGTTTTATTTCTCAAAAATAATTCATAATTATCTTTGAGGAAATTGCAATCTAGCCATGGAATAATTGTGAATCATATTCACAACCCAAAACAACATGTAATTCATATTGTTAATTAATTACACAATGTGTATCCAATACACATCATAATTAATTAACACATATAAATTATAATTAACTCTCTCTAATACATTATAAATCACATTTATAATATATCATGAATAATTGGATATCTCTATCCACATTATTCTTATCCAAACTAATTAAATCACATTTAATCATATTGGATAATTTCTCATACATCATGATAATTAAAACACTTTTAATTATCAAATTCTCTTTGCTTAGATCTTATGGAATTGTTCTTAAACCATTTAAGAACAATGCTATTTCTCCTCAGATACTTGGAGATAAGGACAGGGCGATTGTATTGTTCCACGTATAGTGACTTGGATGTTGAGATCATATCTCAACTCCAGATCCTATGGACCTCCCACTGATGCTTGATCAAATCAAGACCGTAGATTTAATCTTCTCATTGCATCTGAATCTTATTCAGACCAATGTCCAGTTCATGGACTAAGATTAGGTCACTTCTCTAATGAGAGGAGTCACTAAAATCCAATCCTGTTTCATCACTCCCTCGGAATGGAAGCGTCATGGTTATACAATCGTATATGATCAAATCACCCTTCAGGTATTCCTAATACCTGTACATCCTACATACTGGAAGACTCATGATCATCCTGAAGATAAAGATCACTTTTACACTGTCATCTTCAGGGTTAGATCATTAAGTTTCTCAATCTTGGTCATCGGGATTTGGTATAGATCATATGCTTTCACAAAGCATATATCTTACCTTCAAATTCATGTCATGCTTCCAAAGCACGACGACCATGCATGGAATTTGTTCAGTCCCAATACCTCATGAGTGAGCTCATGTCTCCCGGTTCACAAGTGAACCTGTATGATCCCTTTGAGAGATCGCATTACTCATATGTCCTTACATGCACACCAGCTCGCCGGTATATAGACCTTGATTAGGTCATCAACCTATTGGTCTGCCAAATGTACATACTCAAACATATAGCAATACATCTGTCTCTAGTCAGAGGATGCATGCCTATGTTGTGACAGTATTCAACGTAGGTCTTTGGTTATCTCGATCTCGTCAAGTCAACCCATTGACTTGACTAACCTGACACCTCTGAATCATTATTCCCATGCAGAGGACCTGCATCAAGTGGTCAGTCAGATATCAGTCATATGAGATAGGATTGCCATCTCCCACTCAGACTGGAGATCATCACTTAATGATCATTTGATGATGCTTGATGAGTCCTCTATCTAACTCCTTAGATATTCATCCAAGCATCAGCCTCTATGATCCATCCAATGAATCAACAGCTGTATGATCATCAAGTTGGCCATGGTACATAACCCTTATTGTACAGAGGGACCCTATAGTGCATTCATTCATTAACCTCAGAAAGGGGAGTGAAAAATAATCAATAATTTTCATTGATAATTTATTCATTACAATAACATTTATTGTAGAAATGGTTCGCCCGGGGCTCACATTGCTAACAATCTCCCACTAGCCCTCAGAACCATTCAGGTACAATCTTTAAACCCATACTCATTACATGCTGGTCAAAAACCTTCTGTGTCAGAGGTTTGGTAAGAGGATCAGCAACGTTGTCGGCAGAGGCCACCTTGGTGATGATGATGTCACCACGCTTTTGTATCTCCCGAATGATGTGGTATTTCCTTTCCACGTGCTTGCTCTTTTGATGCCATCTGGGTTCCTTTGCCTGGGAAATGGCTCCCGTGTTATCACAGAGTAACGGGATGGGAGTATCAGAGGAAACTACGCCAAGCTCCAGAACGAACTTGCGCAACCACACCGCCTCCTTTGCAGCATCTGATGCGGCAATGTATTCGGCTTCCGTTGTTGAATCTGCAGTAGTGTCCTGCTTCTTGCTTCTCCAGCTCACAGCACCACCATTTAACAAGAACACGAACCCCGATGTCGACTTTCGATCATCCACATCCGATTGGAAGTCAGAATCTGTATATCCCAAGACTTGGAGATCACCATCTCCATAGACCAAGATGTAATCTTGCGTCCGTCTTAGATATTTGAATATGTTCTTTACTGCATTCCAGTGTTGTTCTCCATAGCAGGATTGGTAACGACTTACCACTCCCACTGCATGGCAGATATCTGGCCTAGTGCACATCATGGCATACATTAAGCTTCCTACGGCTGATGCATAAGGACATCCAGCCATGGCCTTCTTTTCCTCAACAGTTTGAGGAGCCATTCCTTTAGACAGGTGGATACCATGTCTTAAGGGTAGGAATCCTTTCTTAGAACTATCCATACAGAATCGTTCAAGAATCTTCTTAATGTATCCATGTTGTGACAATCCCAAAATCCTCTTTTCTCGGTTTCTGAACAGCTTCAGGCCTAAGATGTAAGAGGCTTCTCCAAGATCTTTCATCTCAACGGTATGGGACAGCCAAATCTTTACACTGGTCATCATCCCTGTATCATTCCCAATGATAAGGATGTCATCTACATAAAGCACGATGAATACAACGGCGCTCCCACTAAGCTTCTTGTATACACAAGGTTCATCAGGATTCTGCACAAAATCATAACTCTTTATGGTTTCGTCAAATCTGATGCTCCAACTACGAGAAGCTTGCTTGAGCCCATAGATGGATTTCTTCAGCTTGCATACTTTACCATCCTCAGTCATGAAGCCCTGGGGCTGCTCCATGTAGATATCCTCCTCGAGGTATCCATTGAGGAAAGCCGTCTTGACGTCCATCTGCCAGATGTCGTAGTCAAGATATGCAGCTATAGCTAGCAATGTCCGGATGGATTTAAGCATAGCCACAGGAGAGAATGTCTCATCGTAATCGATGCCTTCTCTCTGTGTGTAGCCCTTGGCTACTAGCCGTGCCTTGAAAGTCTCTACTTTCCCATCAGGTCCCCTCTTTCTCTTGAAGATCCATTTACACCCAATGGGTTTTACCCCTTTAGGTGGATCCTCTAGGGTCCATACACCATTCTTATGCATGGAGTCAATTTCTGACTTCATTGCTAGCATCCATCTATCCATGTCTTGATCCGCGAGTGCTTCATCAAATGAAGTAGGATCAATGTCAGTTTCACCTGACACATGGAATCCATACCTTTCAGGTGGTGCAACCACCCTCGAACTCCTTCGAAGAGGTATGGGTGTTTCATCTTTATTTACTTCTTCAGTTTCTGGTCTGGGGAGCTCAGAATCCTCTTGGGATTCAATGAGCTCCTCTACTTCACTTTTATCTCGACCTTTAAGGAAATCATCCTCCAGAAACTTTACATCTCTAGAGACAAAAACCTTTTGGGTCTCAGGGTCATAAAGCTGGTATCCAATACCATCTTTAACATACCCAATGAAGTAACACTCACGAGTGCGAGATTCCAGCTTACTTGCGTCCACGTTCTTTGCATGGACCAAGCAACCCCGAACCCTTAAGTGATTGACACTAGGTTTGGTTCCATACCATAGCTCATGAGGAGTCTTAGGTACAGATTTGCTAGGAATCTTATTCAGGATATATATTGCAGTCTCTACTGCATATCCCCAGAAACTAAGAGGTAAATGTGCTTTGCTCATCATTGAACGGACCATGTCCATGATGGTCCTGTTGCGTCTTTCAGCAACACCATTAAGTTGGGGAGTTCCAGGAGGAGTGAGATTTGAAACAATTCCATTCTCCTTAAGGTATTCCTTGAATTCATCTGATAGGTACTCGCCACCTCGATCAGATCGAATTCGTTTAATCTTCCTATCGGTTTGGTTCTCAACCAAAGCCTTGAATTCTTTGAACTTTTCAAAGGTTTCAGACTTGTGACGTAATAGGAAGATAAACCCGTATCGCGAATGGTCATCGATAAACGTCAAATAATATCGGTATCCATTTCGAGTCGCGGTACTGAAGGGACCACATACATCGGTATGTATTAGGTCAATAATACCTTCGCATCTTGTAACCTTGTTACGGAAAGGCATCCTAGTCATTTTACCTCGAATGCAATGTTCGCAGGTAGGCAAAGATTGGACCTGTAGGAAATCTAAAGGTCCATCCTTTATCAATCTGTTGATCCTATCAACAGACAAATGACCAAGCCTTTGATGCCAAATCATATTTGAATGATTTTTATTCTCCCTGGATCTCTTAGGGTTTTTATTAGTGGTTGTAACATTCATGACATTCTCATTAATGCATAATTCATAGAGTCCTCCAGAAGTTAATACACCTTCTGCAATATATTTATCATAATGATTTATGACTAATTTATTACAGAACAGGAACGAATATCCACTTCTAACTAGCTTAGATACAGATATCAGATTCCTTCTAACTTCAGGTACATAAAGACATTCTTTAAGTACTAGGACTCTTCCACTAGATAATGATAGTCTGCATGTCCCGACGGCGACTGCTGCAACACTTGCATCAGATCCCATCTGGATGACTATCTCCCCTTCCTCAAGACTTCTAGTTTCCTGAAACAAATGCAACAAATTGCATACATGAACAGAAGCACCAGAATCTACAACCCAACTTCCTTCTCGTCCGACGAGAAAGCTAGTTTCAATGATGAAAGTAGATTTTATACCTGCTGGAGCTTTACCTTTGTCTGAGGACTTCAGGTAAATCTGGGCAGTTACGCTTCCAGTGCCACGGCTTTTTGCAGTGGTGACAGACGTCGGTTTTCTTTGACGCCATGAGAGTGGATGCATTGGAAGAAGAGGCAACACTTTGTCCCTTCTTCTTTCTCTTCTGGGCCGGGCCCTTCCGAGAACCATGCTTCCGACCGCGCTTCCCTTTGACCTGCGCAACCATTGCACTGCCACTGGGACCATCCTTCTTCATTACGTCCTCTGCGGATTTTAATGAAGCAAGGAGAGCAGCATTTGTCAATTCCAACTTGTTCATGTGGAATGACACTACAAAGTTATTAAAAGACTTGGGCAATGACAGCAGAATGAAGTCAGCTTGCATGTCTGCATCCATCGTTGCCCCAAGAGTCTCCAGCTCCGACAAGTACCCAAACATTTTGAGTACATGTTCACGGACCGAAGTCCCTTCCTGCATTCTACAGCGAATGAGGTCTTTCATAACATTGTACCGCTGAGTGCGGTTAATGTCACCAAACATATCCTTAAGATTCTGCATTATATCCTGACAGGTATTCATCTCCACATGTTGCTTCTGCAGAACATTGGAGAGAGAACCTAGGATATAGCACCTAGCCAAGACATGATCTTCATCATACTTGTCATTAAATGCTTTTTCTTCCTTGGACTTAGGGTTCTCAATCTTGTCCTCGGATAGCACATAACTAATGCGCTCAGCAGAGAGAACAAGCTCCAAATTTCGGATCCAATCCGAGTAATTTGGGCCGGTCAATTGGTTGACCTCAAGAAGCCTACTAAGTGGGTTCAAAGACTTCATTTTCTGAAATTAAGAATGCACTATATTAGAATATAAAATTATATATTCAAATTTATAATATTTGATTAAGGCATTTTAAATCAAATTGTTCTTGCTATGTCAACCTTGAAAGTTTATTCCCTTATTCACTTTCAAAGTAAGAGATATACTCACCAATATATCTCAAGCAAGAACTGGGATCTCCTCCTTATCTTTGTCATATCCCAATAATATGAGAACCTATGACTCCAATAAAGAGAAGCGGGAACACATTCCGCATTGCAAGTCCAACTTGCATTTCCCAATTCGGTCTTTAATACCCGGGCCCACCACCCCTAAGGCGATGTTGACCCGTTATTAATTGAACCAACCGTCAACAGGAATACAACTCGCTATGCGCAATCCAATATCGCCCCAATAATATGAGGACCCGATATTGGGGTCACTACGCATACGTCCTTACTCTTTCGAGAAGCGACGAGCCCGATCCAAACGGATCGTATGCAGGAGCTGTCACTTCGTACAGGCGTCTCCTTCATACGATGTCTGGCGACGGAACCCTTCGCCTTGACGGGAGACCATGGATGTCACTTATGTGATCCTCCATATCATATTCAAATTTTAATTAATTATTATGAATCACATTCACATAATTAATTCTTCCAAGGGAATTAATAACTCTAATCATATTAGAGTATTTCAATTGGACATAACCAATTTAATCATATTAAATTAATTATCAATCCAATTCAATCAATCAAACTTGATTATTTTACTTGAATACATATATGGTAATATCTCAAAATACGTATTAATTCGAATTTTAATAATTAGAAAAATACATCTTAATCCTTCGGACATTATCCCGGCCCTACCCGCTGTCATGGCCAGTACCGACGAGAGTGGGACGGACCACATACGTTGCAACCCGCAACCCCAATGCTCTCCGACTAGGCACCACATCCGCCTCGGGAAAGGATAATGCCAAATTGATTAATTTGTACTTGAGATGATCATCGGTTTTTCAACCGAAATTGTACCATATAGTAATAATCAAAACATTTTTGATTATAAGGAAATTTGCTAGACAAATTCCCAAACCCTATTCAAGCATCAAGTTTGAAGATTGTTGTTTCCAATTTATGATTTAGATCACATCTTAATCAATTAATTGGTTGGGGCCATGTCAATTAGGCAAATAATCATGTCTCAATATTTCACAAATATTATTCAAGATTATTTCACGAAATTAACAATTAATTTCACTAATTGACAATCACTTGGTTCTAGATTAGGAATGCAATTTCAGTAATGACCCCTATTCACTAAAATTGGCATATCTCAATCAATTTAAATCCAAATTAAGAAAACTCAATTTTCATAGATTGCTAACTTGATTTACAACAGAACCTAAGTGGATTTGCACGCATTTCGAGGCAGATGATAACAGTAATTAACTCTTTAATCATGTTAAAATCTATTGTTCCCGCAACAGTGCATACATGTCCATTAAAACAACCATAATTAGAGCATACGAAATTCGATTTACGCAAACTCAGTTCCTATGGTTTCCTTATTTAATGGGGAACAAAATCCAAGTATTAAATTCGTTTTTAAACAATTTAAACAGTACCGAATTTATATACTAAACAGATCTGCGAAATCAAATGCGATGAAAACTTTCGCGACCTAAACGAAACCAAGTCGTCCTCGGTTTTTCGAATCATATTCGAAACCGTCGACCTAAGGCTCTGATACCACTTGAAGGATATGAAGAAATCCTCAAGCGCATCACGGAAGCGTGATCGTCGTATCGAATACGACGAAGAACGACTAGTCGCACTAGTTGTTCGGAGCAGCGGAATTTTAAAATTTTTAAACCGATGAAACCACATGATCGGAGAACCGTTCTCAAATCGTTTCATCTATAACCACATCAAGTATAATGCAATACCTCTTGAAGCGTGGTTGATCGAGTCTCTACGAAAAGAGACCTCCTGTCTCAAGTCCGATCGTCGGAGTAACGGCTTGCGAGCGCGGAGATGAGTCGCGGTGTCCTCGCAATCCAAGATGATCCAAGCGCGGTTGCTCCTGATCTCGTCGCACGAGATCAAGCGTCTCCTTCGTGAGTGAAGCACTCCAAGGAGACAAAGAACCGCAAAGAGTCGAAGCGGCAGCACGATGGCGCGGGCGTCGACTTTCCTCTCCACCAAGGTGGACGGCCACCAAGAAGAAGAGGGAGAGAGGGCTGTCGTGTATATGAGAAAGAGAGAGAGAGTTTTGCTACAATAGCATGTGTAAAGAGAGAGCCAAGAATGCCTCTCTATTTATAGGGTTTTGGGATCCATGGATCTCAATCCATGGGACACATAAAATCAATGGATGAGATTGATTTATGTTCATCCAATGGCTGAGATTGTTGTTGTCAAAAGCAACAAATTTAGGTCAAAATATATTTAATAAAATCAAATATAATTTGCTCCTAAATTAACCCAACAAATAAGGAGAGAAGACACATGGAGATTTCATCTCCATGTGCCTTCCATGTAGGCGCACACCCACTCCAATTAGGAGTGGTGTGCCGCCCACCATGGATTGCATGGAGATTTCAATCTCCATGAGATTGCAAATCTCCATGTAATCTCTCTTATTTATTTGCAACAAAATAATTTGGGTTTTATTTCTCAAAAATAATTCATAATTATCTTTGAGGAAATTGCAATCTAGCCATGGAATAATTGTGAATCATATTCACAACCCAAAACAACATGTAATTCATATTGTTAATTAATTACACAATGTGTATCCAATACACATCATAATTAATTAACACATATAAATTATAATTAACTCTCTCTAATACATTATAAATCACATTTATAATATATCATGAATAATTGGATATCTCTATCCACATTATTCTTATCCAAACTAATTAAATCACATTTAATCATATTGGATAATTTCTCATACATCATGATAATTAAAACACTTTTAATTATCAAATTCTCTTTGCTTAGATCTTATGGAATTGTTCTTAAAACATTTAAGAACAATGCTATTTCTCCTCAGATACTTGGAGATAAGGACAGGGCGATTGTATTGTTCCACGTATAGTGACTTGGATGTTGAGATCATATCTCAACTCCAGATCCTATGGACCTCTCACTGATGCTTGATCAAATCAAGACCGTAGACTTAATCTTCTCATTGCATCTGAATCTTATTTAGACCAATGTCCAGTTCATGGACTAAGATTAGGTCACTTCTCTAATGAGAGGAGTCACTAAAATCCAATCCTGTTTCATCACTCCCTCGGAATGGAAGCGTCATGGTTATACAATCGTATATGATCAAATCACCCTTCAGGTATTCCTAATACCTGTACATCCTACATACTGGAAGACTCATGATCATCCTGAAGATAAAGATCACTTTTACACTGTCATCTTCAGGGTTAGATCATTAAGTTTCTCAATCTTGGTCATCGGGATTTGGTATAGATCATATGCTTTCACAAAGCATATATCTTACCTTCAAATTCATGTCATGCTTCCAAAGCACGACGACCATGCATGGAATTTGTTCAGTCCCAATACCTCATGAGTGAGCTCATGTCTCCCGGTTCACAAGTGAACCTGAATGATCCCTTTGAGAGATCGCATTACTCATATGTCCTTACATGCACACCAGCTCGCCGGTATATAGACCTTGATTAGGTCATCAACCTATTGGTCTGCCAAATGTACATACTCAAACATATAGCAATACATCTGTCTCTAGTCAGAGGATGCATGCCTATGTTGTGACAGTATTCAACGTAGGTCTTTGGTTATCTCGATCTCGTCAAGTCAACCCATTGACTTGACTAACCTGACACCTCTGAATCATTATTCCCATGCAGAGGACCTGCATCAAGAGGTCAGTCAGATATCAGTCATATGAGATAGGATTGCCATCTCCCACTCAGACTGGAGATCATCACTTAATGATCATTTGATGATGCTTGATGAGTCCTCTATCTAACTCCTTAGATATTCATCCAAGCATCAGCCTCTATGATCCATCCAATGAATCAACAGCTGTATGATCATCAAGTTGGCCATGGTACATAACCCTTATTATACAGAGGGACCCTATAGTGCATTCATTCATTAACCTCAGAAAGGGGAGTGAAAAATAATCAATAATTTTCATTGATAATTTATTCATTACAATAACATTTATTGTAGAAATGGTTCGCCCGGGGCTCACATTGCTAACAAAGATAGGCGATGGGAAAATTAGAAGAAAGTAAGAAAATAGGAAGGAGAAGAGTACCTTGTTAAAGATGGTAATTCAGTGGAGGAGGCTGCCTGGGCTGGTCTTCGGAGGAAGTCAAAGTCATCGCTCAACATGCTCAGCATGAGCGTGGAGCTTGGTGGTGCCTGGGGGTGGCAGCAATCATCGTCAAGTTGACCATGGGTCAACACCAGGGTGAATGGGCATTTTCGCCAATCGTCCCACCTCTGTCTATCACAGGAAGGCAGAGGATGGCTAGGTTGAACCCTAGGAATGGTGTACAGAGGTACTGGGGGTCGACAGATGTGATTTCATAGGTGGATGTCAACGACGGTTACGTGGTGGTGGTATTGGGGGGGGAGGTTAGCAGAGGTTTGATGGTGGATGAGTAATGGATGTGGTATGATGGTGGTTGCGCGAGGATGGTAGAGGAACCAATTACATGGTGGTGAAGTTACGGGTGGAGGAGCGTGGCTGATGAGGGCTCCAAAATAGGAAGGGGTTGGCTTGGTTGCGAGGTGTAACGTCTGGGGGTGGGGTGCTTTGAGGAGGAAAACAAGGTTCTAACCATTGGATTTTGCGATCTACTGGTTTGATGATGGTGAAGGCGAACACATCATATCACATCCTTAGGATCCGATCTAGCGGTGAAGGTTGAGGCGGGAACAAGTGGTGTACATGGGTCTTGGGGTCCCATCCTACAACAGGGGTGGAGCGAGTGATGTGGAGCCATGAGAGGCAAATGATAAGAGTGGGATCAGGCGATTGAGTTTTGGGTGTGAATGTGTGGTAGAGATTTCCTCCAGAGGAAAATCTAACTGATGAAGATGGAGTAGGTATCAATGATGGAGATGGATGATATCCAAGGGAGATTAGAGTTAGCTAGTGGCACAAGAGGGGGGAAACGCGTGGCTGCTCGAGAGAGAGCCACGAGACCACTCCAGAAAAAATCAATAAATAGAAAATCAAAGAAAATTCTAAAAGAAATAAGAGGAAGAAAAATTAAGAAAAAGTCAAAACATTAAGTTCTAGATCTCGATGAGATCTACAAGTTTCATGTTGGAAAAAAGCCAAAAGTGGTCAATTATACAAAATTTTTTTTTATGGAGGTATTTTTATTGGGATAAAAACAACGTTTTTTGGTATTTGAATTTTTTTATTTTAAATTTCCTTTAAAGGTAAAAACACCCATAGATAATTAATAACCTAATTTTTATGGGTTTTTAATAAGATAGAAAATAAAGAAGGAGGTTAGTAATTAAATAAGGTTAGAATATAAACTAATTATACATAGTTTATATACAATATAATACAAGTTAATAATTATGAAATAACAATGATTTTTATTGAATTATTTAAGCAAGGAGAATATGTGGATTTTAACATGATGAATACGAGATTCATCATACCCCTATACTTAAACTATGCTCATCCTCGAGCATCTAAAGAATGAAGGAGTCAGATTACTTCCTGATAGTGGATGTGAAAATTTCAAGGCTCAATTCTTCGAAGACCTATAATTTAAGTGATTAAAATTCTAGGCTCAACCATGCTCTAGTCAGCTCTCTATTTGTAAGTATAAGATAAGGATATGAAGATTAGTGTGCTGCATTAATGAGAGTCGAGTTGAGACATCACCCAAAGTTCCAGTCTAGGGGATTCTCCTCTAGACCTAATCCTTAATACTAGGGAATAAGTCTATTCTTTCTTCAGTCAACCGCCTCATTAGTTTGTCAGGACTGAAAATGTATATGGACGACCAGATGATGGAGGGCATATGATTGTATCTATTTTTCTCTTCCTCACATTGGAACAAGGGGCCTTTCAAGTGCCTTATTACTCAACACGTGTATTTTTATTTTGTTGATCAATGTGTCCGTCAAGAGAATCCAGAGTCGTATGCACTTTTTTTCTGGGAGTATACCATGGTGTGACTCTTTTAAGTATTTAGGATACCTTCGACACCCATACTTGTATCACTATGCGATGAAGAGCACATTTACGGTACTAGACCAACTCCTTGGTCCTAAATGCGTTTAGTCCAAGTGGACACTTTGAAAATGGTTGGGTGCACTCACCATTGGTAGAAGCTCTTTGTAATTTGACTTTAAAGGACAAATCTTTTCTTCGAATATATTTCTTTCTTTTCTTTCCTTTTCATTTTCGCTAGCTCCATTGCTTTTACCAAAAGTTTACGCACACTGATCAAAAATTAAATTATGTTTCGTTACACCATGACACATAGGTAAATATCAAAAGATAGCATATGAACTTGTTCACATACTGGATAGGGTTTGCTGACACTCAGATCTCTTGAAGCCTTCATTAACTTTATCTCATCCTCGAGTATCATTAGACCGGGTCTAGACTCAAATCACCAGTCCTAGTTCCTCAAGTGATAGCTCAACTCATCTCATCAATCATGTAGTTGTGTATGTGCTTTGTTAATCATTTTCTTTAGAAGGAATGGATGAAAAGTGGAATATAGTGCTTAAATATTTCAAACTAGGGGAGTATGTATTACTATGTTCAAAAACTCTAATGACTAAGGCTGGCTAACTCAGACTCTCAAGATCTCATAAATCAAGTGTGCTCAAATCCTCAAGCCTTGAAAGTGAAAGTGTCCGGAATACACCAGCTCGTTGGTTATGAATTTTTGTGATTTTTTTTATTTTTTGCAATTTTTTAGGAATTTTAATTTTATTTTTTTTTTAATTTCTTTGAGAGATAATGATGAGCCCAGGCTCATATGAATAGTTGCATCTACTTCCAACTAGTATGGGTGTAAGTACATACCATTAGATGGACCCATGTTACTTAAGGATGGAGCCATATACAGTGTCCTCTAAACCACCCACTCTGCTAAGGGAGACTGCAGTTTCCTCACTGAAAAGTAGCTACGCATTTCCAAGCCTACTACTCGGAGCCTTTACCCATTTTTTTCAGATTTTTAAGGAGTTTTTGGAATAGGTTAATTTTAATTACAACAAGTTAATCCCTCAATTTTAAAAAGATTTTACAAGATTTTTTACAAAATTTGATTCACAAGTCAACTTAAACCACGCCCAAAAAGATTTTCCATTTTTTTTAAATACGAGCTATGGCTGAAGTAGATATACAATACTATACGGTGTACCCCATATAATTAACTATTGCTATGTTCGCATAGCACAAGTGATATGAAGCCATAGCTCTAGTTAAATATAGAGTAGTAGTGCATGTGTATTTTTATCTGTGTGTGTGTGGGGGGGGGGGGTAGATCATCTAGTGATCATTTTTTTCTTTTTTTTCTCTTTTTTTACACAGGCGAGCTCTCTAACGAGGGCCAATAGAAATTCACATACTACATTTTTTTTATAGCATGAAAATGCATGATGAGCTGACTATTGTTCCTTGAATTCTTCATATTTTCTTTTGCGGACTTCTCAGTGGGAGCTCCCAACTCCACGCCTCCATGGAGATCAAGTGTCCTCAATCTTCATGGGCCTTGCCATAAAAGAAAAATGTTAGAAAAATAACAAGAAAATTTATCAACAAAAATTATGCAAAAATGCATGATGTGAAGACCTACAAATTTTGAAAATATTCACAACAATTTTTTTTCAAAATTCAACAAATAAATAAAGGTGAGCAATATCCTCGGCAATGACACCATGTGATGAACGCAAAATATACCTCTATAAGAATATGCAATTGTCGTAGTACATGGGTCAGATTTTGGTCAGGAAAGACCACACCTTCGAATTTGTGGAAATTATTTTACTTGGCAAGTTTACCAAGGTCAAACTCAGGGACACGGGACTCTTCATCTATTTATCAAATTCTGTCCATTAATTTATGAGTTAATATATTCTCAAGTTTAAGATATTCTTGCAGATGCACATAAATCAATACAAACACAATGATGCATGTAATTGTTTATGTTATTTTTCAACATAATTATATGATTATGCATGAACATAATGCATGAATGAATGCAAAAGATAAACATGCAAAATATGAGTTACGAATATGCCAAAGAGAAAAAGAGCACAAATTACGATTCACATTTAAAGTCTATTTGAGGATAAAAGTCAAGAGAAAACATCTAGTAATGATAAAGATTTATGGATCAATGGACCCTATATACATCAAAAATTCATCATATTTTAATTAGTGTTAAATCAGAAAATTAAACACACCAATAGAAAGATAATTAAATAAGCTTCAAAAAGACATTGAAATCATGCAATTTGGATCTAAGATGCTCAAGTTATGAAAGAAACAATGTAAAGGCATAAATGGAAAAAAAACAGGAGGAAATAAATGATAAATAGTTACAATAGGTTCCTAGAGGGTCCGATTTGTATTAACAAAAAACTGATAGGGGACCTATGAAATTTCTTCATAAGCGCGCATGGGCATGGATGTAAATAGCGAAACCCGACTGGACATTTATGCAAATTTCCCAAGCGTGCATGTGAGGCGTGTGCTTGAGGACCTCTTGTAATTCTGGGAACAACTAGGGGTTCTTCTGCAATTTCCCAGCTCCTGCACGTGCCAAACATGCAAGGAGCCTCGCACGGGAGAGACACAACTTCAGGAATGACGTGGCAGCTTCTAGTGCTTCGTGAGGAAATTGCTTGGTGTCCGAGCCTGCAGCTTAGGAGATGACAATGTGGTGTGACCTAGGTCGTTGGATGACTATCGTGTGATGCCATATATTGGCACTTGTGCTTCTCCTCCATAGGTGGAGAGACGATGTAAACGAGACTCCGACAAACTTGCCAAAGTTCCACCGGGCTCCCCCGTGCTCAATGAAGGTCCATGGACCTTGGTGTCGACCTAGCGAGCACTAGCGGAGGTCGGAGAATCTTCTAGGATAGTTGTAGGTGGTTGTCAATGAAGCATCGTTGGAGACAAGGTTGGAAATCAGCGATGAAGCTTGGGTTTCGATCTTTGAGGGTGTCTGCAGTCATTAGCTTAGCCGAAGCATGTACGAGTGTGAGGTGAGTGGAATGGAGTCCCGTAGGGATGGTCAGAGCAAGGGATCAAGTTTCTTCTCCTCTGGTGAGTAGAGGATAAGGTGGTCGAGGGTGGACGATGTCATGGATAAGGAAAAGTGATGGGGAGGGTGGTGCGAAGACGCGGGTGGTGAGGTAAAGCTCAGAAGATTATCGGTGGCCGATGATGGTGAAGATATGCGATGGGAAAATTAGAATAAAGTAAGAAAATAGGAAGGAGAAGATTACCTCATCATAGAGGGAAATTTGGCGGAGGAGGAATCCTGGTCTAGGCTTTGGAGGAAGCTTGGGTCATTGCTCAACATGCTCGGTCTGAGCGTGGAGCTCGGCGGTGCCGGGGGGTAGCCTCAATTATGGTCAAGTTGACCATGGGTCAATGATTAACCGAGAAATACAAGGGTCTAAATGTCTCGCACAAGGTGGAGACAAAGTCGCTGTGGTGACGCTCGATAAATCTTGGCTAAGTCAACAGTTAACACACAATAACAATCAAACAATGAGAAGCAAATGTGGAGTTAAAATTTATTATAACTCTGTAATAAGTGTGTATAGGTGCAAGTATGTGTAGAGTGTCGAACTCAGGGAGCAAGCAAGATAGATCAAGGCAATAATGCTAAAAAAAGTGAAAGTGATCAAATGCCTACATGTGTGCCATTTTATTTAATTTTTGTGGGTTCTTGATTTTTAATTTTTTTATTTAATTTTTGATTTTATAATTTTATATTTTGATTTCTAATTTAATAATTTTTATTTTCTTTTTGTATTTTATATTATATTTTCTTTTTTAATAAAGAAGTATCTATACAATAAGAGATATAGTATATAGAGAAAAATAGGTAAGAATAAGCAAAAATCAGGAAATAAAATCCTTTTGGGCTTCTTTTGTTTTTATAATGTTTTTGTGATTTTTCTAGATTTTTCCTAATTTTTTGGTATTTTAAGGGCAAAAATACTGAAAATAATGAATGAAATAAAAGGGCTGAAACTAAAATGAGGATGAAAACTATCAAACAGAGTTCAAAAATCCTCAAATTAATTTTAAACTAAATATAGCGAAATAGGGAAACTTTAGAAACTAAAATTGTATTTTTAGGTTTTTTATGGACTTTATAATATTTTTATGAATATTTTAGGGGTTTTGTAATTTTTAGGAGTTTTCTTTTGATTTTTTTAATGTTTTTTGTACTGAAGTTAAAACACACGAAAACAATCAAAATATAATTTTTTTGGAATTTTTCAAAAACTTTTTATAATATTTATATATTTTCTAATGCAAACAGTGCTGAAAATGCATGTTTTTGAATTTTTATAAATAATAAAATGCAATAAAAATGCAAAATAAAAAAATGGCGTGAAAGAGTAGCTAAGCAGAAAGCTAAGTTAATTTTTTGGTGATTTTTGGAATTTTATAGATGCACGAAATAAATAGAGACAACAAAGAGAAACTACATTACTAGCAAGGGCATATATATAAATGTCCAAGTCACGGAGCCAATGTGCAATTTTCCTACAAAATATATAACTAACTTACAAAAATCTAGGACCAATCACAAATAACAAGACCCGCAAGGGTACGCCTGCAATTTCTCCAAGCACGCACGTGACTACGCACGCGCCTGGGGAGGTCTAAAATGCGAATACAAAAACCGTAGGGTCTTACTAGAAAACTTTCCAAAAATATTACCCTTAATAAAGCAGTTCCTGGACTAAAACTAAATATGAAAACTCGCAGGGGGGTCCTTGCAAAATTCCCACCACCCCACGTGCATGGGTCACGTGAGGTGATGTGGACAGGACCTAAATGAAAATATTAAAAACCTAGGGGTCTAAATGCAAATATTACAAGAGTTATAAACTACAAATGAAAGATTTAATACTAGATATTAAATATAAAAACTACCGGGGTTAAAGGTGCAAAATACCCAGGCAGGACGATCCTACAGCATACGTCACTCCACTTATCCACAAGGCGAAGATCCGACGGTCGGTGGTGTTTCATGTCTAACGGCCACAATTAGATCCCTAAGGACAGATCCAATGGCTAATATTACAGGGATCTAACGGTGGCTGCACGATCTGGAGTAGCGGCCCGATCCAACGGCGCTGGAGGGCGGAGGATGAACAGGGAAGCAACGCCAGCGAGGCGAGATTCTCCAAGCTCAAGCTTCGTCCTCTGGCATCCTTCGAGGCTCAAAAATGGCTGGACAACTCCTGTGGTCCTCCTCTTCCTCCTGGTAGCTCCAAAACACTCCGGCGTGGGCCGGAGCTCGCGGAAAGGCAAGGCGGAGCTGGGTGGCTCCTCTTATCTCCGGCGAAGCTCAAAATGAGCTCGAGGTACTCTTCAACGCGCTTGGACCTGCAAGAAGGTGTGGGAGGGTCCAGGATAAAATGCCTGGACCCCGCGGAGGCGAAATGGAGGCGTGGAATGGCGCAAAGGATACTCGGCCAGAGCTACCTCCGACGAGGGCTCGATTTGGGGTGTTTCGATGATCGATGGTCGAATCTAACGACGCTACTCTACTCCTAAGGCTACTGCAAACCATAAAATGCAAAAAGAAATAAGGAAAGGGACTACCTCGATGGCCGGAGACCAGAGAAGAAGAACCTCGACGCCGACGAATGGCGGAAGTGGTGGAACCGCCCAGGTGCTTGCTCGACCATTCTGACACGCGGAGGTAGAAGCTGTCACCTTCCCCTCACTCCAGGGCACGAGAGAGGGATTAAATTGGAAGCTTAGGTGGTTCAAAATTCGAGTTGAAGGTAGGGGGTGGTATTTGAGGAGTTGACACAGTGGTTCGGGCGCTCCAAAGATCGATGGAGATTGCTCGAATCGACGCTCCTCGGCCCTAGGAAAGCCTAGGGTGTGAAAGAGGGATGTTCGAGGAGCAAAAGTCAAGAAGGGTGCTACGCAAAATAGAGTAATAATTGAGTTGTAGAATTCGATAAAAATAGACGAGGAACGAGGTCTGACAAGGGGACAGGCGGGGAGGACAGCCAGTTGACCGGGGGGTCAACGCTGACTGTCACCTGGTTGGTCCACGTGGACCAACCAAAGAAAACCTTGCGAAAAATAATTACAAATTCGCTTAAAAATAGTAAATTAATTTATTAATTTTAGGTCATAAAATGAAAAATGTTTATTATTTTATCAAGTATTTTATAATGATTTTTGTTTATTTTTATGAGTAAAAAAATACAATTTGCCTTTTTAGGCCTATATAAGTATACATATTTATGTGTTTTAATATTATTTTATTTTATATATTTAATTTTTTAAATTTGTATATTATTTCATAAATTTCTAAAATAATTTTGTACACTGAATTATATTTTTATTTTATTTTTCTGAAGTGTTTTGTACACTTAATAAAATAGAAGTATATTCTATGTAGGTATATTTATAGGTGTTATACCTATGTATTATGTACAGATGTTTTATTTTTGTATTTTCCTGAGGTTTTTATTCTGATTTTATTGTACATATATACTATGAATAATATTTACAAAATTATAAAAAGAAGAAAGTATAAAAATAAAGAGTAATAAATAAAATGAATATTTTATTCTATACGTCCAAAACTCAACTTTCAAACTGTAGCTCCGCAAAATGTGAAACCACCTTCATTAAATAGCTTATTTACGATTAAAGGTGAGTTTGATGCATTTCGAGTTTTTATTTGAGATGTACAGATCTGGGAAGTTGGTATTTGGGAATTTTATTCAGATCATAACTTTTTATCTGTGCAATATTTTTTTATGAAATCACTTTTGTATTTTTCTTTACTTAATTATCTATGACTTTTATGTACAAAGTTTATTTGTATAAAATGTGGAATTAAAAATAGGTCCCAAAATGAATAAAGACTGAATTAAATAAAAGGATTTTTATTGTATTTTGGCCCTTATCTCCCCCTACTTTGTTTCTTGTCGATCTAGTCATCGAGATTTCTTGGTCCCGAGGTTTCGGGTCATAAAATATTTACAATATTTTATTCTTTTTCTTTATTCTTTAATTTTGGCTTTGAAAACTGTATATTGTACATTATTTACATACACATGCATGAATGCTAAGATGCAGGAACTAAGGGTATTTACAAGCATTTGCCAGGGTTTTTAAGGACAAAATGATAGAATAAAGATGATGAAATGTGGATTCATCCGTCAGCACCAAGGTCAATGGCCATTGTCACCAATCCTCCCGCCTCTGTCTGTCATAGGAAGGAGGAGGATGTCTAGGCTGAACCCTAAGAATGGTGGACGGAGGTATAGGGGGTCGATGGAGGTGATTTTATAGGCGAAAGATAACGACAGTTACGTCATCGTGGTGGTGGTGATGGTGGGGGAGGGGGGTGGGTTAACAGAGGTTTGATGGAGGAGGAGTAATGGAGGTGGGATGATGGTGGTAGGAGAGGTTAGCATAGGAACTAATTACGTGATGGTGGTGTTACGAGAGGAGGAGCATGGCTGATGAGGGCTCCAAAATAGGAAGGGGGTGGCTTGGCTGCGAGGCGTAACGCCTGGGTTAGGGTTCTTTGAGGTGGAAGGCGAGGTTCTAACTGTTGGATCTTGTGATCCAAGGGTCGTATAGAGGCGAAGGTAGACATACCAGATCATATCCTTAGGATATGATCTTGCGATGAAGGTTGAGGTGGGAACGGGTGGTTCAGATGGGCCCTGGGGTCCCAACCTAAGGCAGGGGTGGAGTGAGTGATGTGGAGCAGGGAGAGGCATAGGATAAGAACGGGATCAAGTAGCTGAGTTTTAGATGCAAATGTGCGGTGGAGATTTCCTACATAGGAAGATCTAACGTTGGAGATGGAGCGAGTATCAACGAAGGAGATGGATGTAATCAAAGGGCGATTAGAGGTGGTAGGTGGTGCAAGAGGGGGCGGTCGCATGACCATGTGGTTTCTCTAGAAAAAATCAATAAATAGAAAATCGAAGAAAATTCTAAAAGAAATAAAGGAAGCAAAATTAAGAAAAAGTTAAAACAAGAAAGTTGTAGATCTCATAAGTTGTAGATCTAGATGAGATCTACAACTTTCATGTTAGACAAATAGTAAAAAGAGGTTATTTGTAGAAAAGTGTATTTTTGGGTGTATTTTTAATGGGATAAAACACTAATTTTTGTTCTTTGAGATTTTTTCTATTATTTTATTTCTTTTAAAGGTCAAAACACTCATAGACAATTAATAGCCTCTCTTTATGGGTTTTTAATGAGATAGAAAATAAAGGATGTTAGTAATTAAATGAGGTTAGAATATAGGATAATTATACAAAATTTATATAAAATATAATACAAGTTAATAATTATGAATTAACAATGATTTTTATTGAATTAATTTAGCAAGAAGATTAATATGTGTATTTTAATAAGATGAATACGAGATTGATGGCCGCTCCAGAAAAAGTCAATAAATAGAAAATTGAAGAAAATTCTAAAAGAAATAAAAGGAAGCAAAATTAAGAAAAAGTCTAAACATGAAAGTTGTAGATCTCGATGAGATCTACAAGTTTTATTGGACAAAAAGCCAAAAGAGGTCATTTGTATAAAAGTATATTTTTGGGGGTATTTTTAATGGGGTAAAACCACCATTTTTTGGTCTTGGAGATTTTTGTTGTATTTTTAATTTCTTTAAAGGTCAAAACACTCATAGATAATTAATAACCTAATTTTTATGGGGTTATAACAAAATAGAAAATAAAGAAGGAGGTTAGTAATTAAATAATTAGAGTGTAGGCTAATTATACACAGTCTATATACAATATAATGCAAGTTAATAATTATGAATTAACGGTGATTTTTATTGAATTATTTAAGCAAGGAGATTAATACGTGGATTTTAACATTATGAATACGAGACACATCAACCGCTTACTGATTTACTAATGAAATATACCGAGTTCCATGCAGATCATTAGTGTCTTTCAACCTTTGAGACTCTAAAAAATATGGTTATTTCTGCTCCTGTCCTTAATCACCCAATTGGTCTCTCCCATTCAAGATCATGATAGATGCTTTTGATTTTGCCATAGGGGTTATGCTTGGATAGAGGAGGGATAATGTACCATTAGCCATCTACTACGATAGATGGACTTTGGATGCTGCTCAGGAGAATTACACTGTGACTGAGAAGGAGATGCTAGCCGTAGTTTTTTGCTCAGGATAAGTTTTTATCTTATATTCTTGGATCTAGAGTGATTATCTATATCGATCACACCAGCATTGGATACCTGATGGCCAAGAAGGATGCTAAAGCCAGATTGATAATATAAATCCTTCTAATCCAGGAGATTGATATTGAGATTAAGGATAAACATGAAGTCAAGAATGTGGTGGCGGATCATCTCTCCCAATTAGATTATCTTGAAGATTCTGATAAGACCACACATACCACTGAGACATTTCCAAATGAGGCGATTCTTTCTATCACCTCGCTGTCATTGTACGTTGACATTGTGAACTATCTTGTTGTCAAGAAAGTTCCGCAAGGTTGGCCCAGGTAGTGACTCAAGACCTTCGTCACGAAGCCTAAGACGTACCATCAGGAGGATCACATCCTTTACCACGAAGGGGGGTATAGTGTTTGGTGTCCGTGTATTCCTCAAGAGGAACACCAAAGCATCATCACCTATTACCACAAGTCGAGGCAGGAGGACATCACTCTGGGAGATGGATAGCACAGAAGGTTCTCTAATCTGGCCTTTGGTGGCCTACCCTCTTCAAAGATTCAGATCAATTCTTGTAGATATGTACCAAATATTATAGGATGGGCACTTGTGGATAAAGAGATATGATGTTTATGCAACCTATTCACTTCTACGAGGTTTTTGATGCATGGGGCATCAATTTCATGGGTCCATTCCCTAAGAGTCAGGGATTTGAGTACATTCTGTTAGTGTAGACTATGTGAGTCATTAGGTTGAGGCTATCCCTGTCCGAGTCACAGATGCAAAGACTGTTTGAAAATTTTTGAGGAAGAATAACATTTCCAGTTTTAGGCACCTAGAGTCTTGATTTATGATGGGGGGACTCATTTTATTAATGATAAGGTAAGGGAACAAGTTCAGCGTTGACCATAGAGATGCCACAACTTATCATGCACAGACGAATGGTCTTGTTGAAGTTTCAAATAGGGAGATTAATATTATTTTGTATAAGATCATTTGCCCAGACCGAAAGGATTGGTCACAACATTTGGACTTTATTTTATGGGCCTATTGACGTCCTTCAAGACACCTTTGCGTACACTCCCTTTTGACTCGTTTATGGCAAGCCATGCACTTACCCGTGGAGATCAAGCATAAGTTTCTTTGGGTAGTTACCGCTTATTATTGAATCCAATGAGTGTAGGAGACAAGAGGAGAGCAGAATTGGCAGCCCTGTAGGAGTTGAGAGACACAACCTTCTCAAGTAGCCTACAATATAAGGATAAAGTGAAGATATGACATGATTCTCACATCAGCCATAAGCAGTTTGAGCCCAACCAAAGAGTATGGTTATTCGATGCAAGGTTGAGATTATTTCCTAGGAAATTATAGAGTAAATGAAAGGGACCATACTTGGTCAGAAAGTTGCACGACAACGGTAGTATTGATATATATGAGTTGTCTTCTGAGTCTACCTTTCGAGTCAACGGTCAGCACTTGAAACCATTGATGAGTCGCTAAATACATGATATAATTAGTACTCGTTGTAATAGGGGTACTTAGCAAACCATACAAAATCGAATCAAATGTCTCTGTGAAGAGAATTCAGCCAAAATTTATATCCCGAGCAAGTCTAGGGTCGAACACATGGAAGCAAAGGAACAACTTCAGGTTAATTCAGAAAACTTAAGTCTATGTTTCCAATACAAATTCTTTGTATTTTTTATGTAAAAAATGAGAATGCAAAATGCGGTTGAGTCAAGTTAATAAGAGAACACACAACTTAGCCAAATTTAATTTAATGTGAAATTATTCCAATTTAGCAAAATTATATTTTTCCTAGAAACTTAATTCAAAGATGAATGTAGAACACATTTTTTTGGAATTTTATGGATTTAAAATGCAACAATGAAAAATACACATTTTTATGGTTTTTTACGCAATTTTTCTCACGAACAGAATGCAAAAATTATGAAAATATTAGTGGAACTTAAACATGATGAAATTAGAATACAATATTTTTTGGAATTTTTTTAATTTTTTTAATGAGAACAAAGTGACTGCATGTCACGACCCCGATTCGGGGCCGTTGGATCCTCCCATATCCGGATTTAGTTACTCAGCAATAAATTACTCAGCAATCACAACTAACATTCAGAAAATAACTGCAATTAAAAATACTCAGAAGAAAGTATTTGAATATTTTTCCATTCACAAAATAAAGTCACATGATACATTGTCCCATATAACCATTTACATGTACATCAGCTTGAAAGGAAAATACACAAAAGATTACTAACTATCTTACAAAGAAAAGCTATTGTAGGTAGTTGGATGACTATGTTAACTGTCTTGAATATTAAAGTCCTTGCGATGACTCACCGATACCTATTGGGTTTTCCATAAATCATATGATAACAATTAGTTAGTGCTAAGTAATGAAGAAGAGAAAAGTAAATAGTTGTGTAATTTTTCAAGAAGTTGTTACCATAAAAAGTTTCATTTATTCTCATTAGTTAAGTCCTATTTCTTCTATTCCACATCAGGGATTAGTCCAAGGGAACCCCACCATTCTTGGACTCCGAAGTTGTGGTACTTCGGTATTGGAGATTGCGTTGATCTGGTGAGCTTATGTTGTGGCACGTCTCCTCAACTAATCCAACAATACTAGCCTGACAATTTTCCTTTTCTTTTATTAATCATGGTCTCATATCCTCAGCCTGGCAAACAAAGAGGCACACCGTCATCGAGGACCCGGTTGCTTAAAACCTTAGGCTAACCTTTAATCGCATAACCTAGCAGCTTTAAATACATGTTATCGTGACCCAGCCCCTATCGAACCCCTCGTGCCTCCACATGGCACAACCACATCTTCTGTCGTTCAACTTGAATATATTGGCACCTAGTACCGCGCGTTGCAAATCATTCATTTCATGCACACTTATCATAATAGGGCAATCATGTACCACCTAGGTAGGGAAAAGCCAATATGGGTTCCTTGCAACAAACCTACAGGTTGCATTCCCGACCTGTAGTTCTACTTCCAATCATTCTTAATGTAACACATGATCCTTTTCAGGATCCAAACCAATAAACATCAATTCTCATTATGTAATTCCTCAATTCAGCCTAAGATTTGCATACCGAGCATAGACTTACACATATATTAATTCATATATTTATATAGTCATATTTATGCTCGTTTTAACTTTTAAACCATAACTTTCCAAGACACTGCATCCATGCGATTCTTAGACCTTATTTTAGTTGTAATCACAAAGTGACTTTTCATATTTTTGCCCAAAATATCCAAATTAGGGTTCTTCATAGCGAGAACATAAAATCATATATTTCAACGATCTCATATGAAAACCCAACAGCAAAAGGAAGGATTTCGTTACCTAATTGAGCTCTCTCTTGCGTATGCAGTGCTTTATCCTATTTTGTTCTCAGAAAAGGATGGTTTATAGCTCCTGAAACAATCTAATTTCATGTTCGTATCCAAAAACACTAAAAACATGCCAAGTACGTGAAGAATGAATGAAGAACACAAAGAATGCGAAGAACACATGAAGAACATGAAGAACATATTTTCTCTTAAAATTTCAGCAGAACTTCCCCTTATATTGGGTGATATTTCTAGGAAAATTTCAGTAGAGTTCCCCCCTTATACTGGGACATATTTCTAGAAAAATTTCGACAGAATTTCATCTTATATCGGGACATATTTCTATACATATTTTGGCAGAGTTTCCCCTTATATCGGGACAAAATTTCAAAGAAAAATAAAAGAGTTTCCTCTATAAAATCATTGAGAGGAAAACAATAACAAAATTAAAAGAATATTCTCAAACAACAAGAGATGAAGAATCAGTAGACACCACACATCTTAGGTGAGTGAATGTGGGATGAGTCACTAGGTTCACTAACGTGCATAGCCTCCCGCACCTAAGTAGGATATTACACAGATTTCACCATCAAAATAATTATAAAAGCAGTTTTTAAAGAATAAAACCATAAGCGATAGAGAATCGGTAGACACCACGCGACTTAGGTGCGTGAATGTGTGATAATCACAAGGGTCCCTAACGTGCATAGCCGCCCGCACCTAAGTAGGTTGTTAACAGATTTCTCCCCGAATAATAATAGAAAACGAATCGGAAAGAATATGAATCAAAAACCAAACTGGAAAAAGAACATGAATCAAAATGAAGCCAATTGGAAGAGGATCGTACCTTTCTCCTCCTCGTTCTTCCGGCAGTGCTTCGCTAGCACTCCTTCGCCGCCTCCCACTCCTCCTCCCGAACTCTCTACCCTAGCCCTTGTGGTGGAGGTGGTAGTGGAAATCATAGAGAATGAATGGGTGGGGGTGTAATTATTGGCTCTGGAAAACCACTCAGCATGGTTAGTAAACCATGGTTTAGACCTTAACTGTGGTTAGTGGCCCATGGTTTTGGTCAAAACGTATTTAAAACTTAGGGCTTAAGTTAGAATGATACAGAAGTTTCTAGATTCCTTAATGATGTTTAATTAGCACTAATCGTGATTAACTTTTACTAATCGTGATTTAACCTTCACAACTTACGCATAACTTTTGCTAACCATTGATTAGTACTTGCTAATGGTCATTAATGATCCCCAATCCATCATTAGTTTCTTTAATCGTGTTTAATTATTCGTAATGACTGTCATTATAGGTTAATGATGTTTTAAACCTCTATACTTCTATTGCTTCCAAAAATTATAACAAATCCAAATGGTCTGATTTACACGAAACAAATTATGTTCATTTTCTCTTGACGAACCAGATCTTATAACAACCTTAAAGGAGGTCTCATCCTCGAAACTAGAAATGCAGGCATAACAACCTTAAAAAGGATTGGAATCATAACAACCTTAAAGAGAATGAACGTCATTTCATTTATGATAAAGATATACACAACACATAGTGTCATCATTCAAAAAAGTATGAATATTTTTCTCTCATTTCTACCTCAGGTTCCCATGTGGCTTCTTCAAACTCTTGGTTGTGCCACAGCACTTTAACTACAGGTACCTCTTTATTCCTCAACTTCTTGATATCTCTATCTAGTATTTGACAGGTATTTCTTGGTATGTCAAGTCTGGTTCAACATGTAAATCGTCATAACTTATCTTATGCTCTGGATCCTTGATATACTTTTCCATATTTGATACATGAAAAACATCATGTATTGCCGAAAGATGTGGAGGAAGTGCATGTCTATATGCCACTTTTCCAATCCGTTGAATAATTTCAAAAGGACCCATGAACCTAGTGCTAATTTCCCACACAAATCAAACCTCTGAACTTCCTTCATAGGCGAAATTTTTGAGAAATACAAAGTCACCTACCTCAAACTCAAGGTCTCTTTTCCGTGTATCGCTATAGTTTTTTTTGTGACTCTAAGAGTTATTAGTCTTTTTCGAGCAAGCTCTACAACTTCCTGTGTCTCTTGGACTCTATCTGAATCGTAAAGGTTCTTTTTCCTGACTTCTTCACAACACAAAGGAGTAGTACACCTTCATCCACAAAGTGCTTCAAATGGTGCCATGCCAATACTTGTATGGTAACTATTGTTGTATGTGAATTCTCCAAGAGGTAAATGTTTACTCCATAATCCTTTTCATTCTAAGGCACATGCTCATAGCATACTAAAGTCTGAATCGTACATTCTGATTGACCATTTGTCCGTGGATGATATTCTATGCTCAAGTATAGTTGTGTACCTAAGGCCTTCATGAAGTTCTCCCAATAGTGTGAGGTGAATCGTGAATCTCGATCGGAAACTACTTCATTTGGATTATCATGGGGGCAGATCACATGTGTAATATATAACTCAGCAAGTTGATCTGGAGTGAAAGATAAACGTATTGGAATAAAGTGTGCTACCTTGGTCAGATGATCTATTATAACCCAGATAATATCTTTACCACCAGTCGTCTGAGGTAAGCCAGTAACAAAGTCCATGGAAAAGCTTTCCTTTTTCCACTCACGTATAACAATCCTGGCGAATTTTGGTGTGAAGCTTTCACATGTTGGAAAGTGAAATATTAATTCACAAACTCAACAACATCTTTCTTCATTCCCGGTTACCAAAAGTATGAATGAAGATCCTTATACATCTTCATAATTCCTGGATGAATAGATAATCTAGAAAATGTGATTCACATAAGATGTTTTTCCTCAGTTCATGTGTGTCTGGTACACAAGCTCTGTGATGGTTATATAGTAACCCATCTTGTATTTGAAATCCCTCTATCTCATTCTTCTCAAGTTGTTGTCTCAAGTCTTTAAGGACTGGATCATCCTCATGTGCTTTCTTTATTCTATCCCATATCTCTGGTTTGTATTGATGAGGAATAGTTATAGTATCGACACTACTATCAAATGGTTTCCATTCACTTAACGTTTATAGTAAACCTCAGAAGTGGATAACACTCACCAACCCAGTCGAATAAGTTCTTCTACTAAGGGAATCTACTACAAGGTTCCCCTTACTAGGGTGGTAGGAGATACTGCAATCATAGTCTTTCAAGAACTCTAGCCATTGTCTCTGTCTCAAATTAAGCTCCTTCTGATCAAAAAGATATTTCAAGCTTTTATGATCGATGGAGATTTCAAAAGTAATACTATAGAGGTAGTGTATCCATGTCTTTAAATGGAAAACTACGATAGCTAATTCGAGGTCATGTGTTGGGTGGTTCTTCTCATGTGTCCTGAGATGTCGTGATGCATACACAACTACCTTACCATGTTGCATAAGAACTGCCCCAAGTCCTTCTTTAGATGTGCCAGTGTACACTGTAAACCCTTTACTCTCGGTGGGTAGAGTAAGGGTGGGTGCAGATGTTAGGCATTCTTTCAGTGTTTGGAAACTAGTTTCGCATGCATCGGACCATATGAATGAAACTTCCTTCTGAGTCAGCCTAATCATTGGCAATGCTATTCGTGAAAATAATTCACAAATCATCTATAATATCAAGCTAATCTCAGAAAAGATTGTATTTCTATGACAATATTGGGGCGTTCCCAACTCATCACCGCACTAACCTTTGTAGGATCAACTGATATACCTTCCCCAGAAATAACATGGCCTAAGAAGGGATGCTTCAAATAACCAGAAGTCATATTTGCTATATTTAGCATATAGTTTGTTCTTCCTTAGAGTTTAAAGTGCCTTCTTGAGTTGGTGTTCATGCAGATACTTATCCTTGGAATAAATAAGCACAACGTCAATAAAGACAACTACAAAGTGATCTATGAAGTCCTTGAATACTCTATTCATGAGATCTATGAAGGTTGTTGGGGCATTTGTCAGTCCAAAAGGCATAATTAAGAATTCACAATGTCTGTATCTAGTTTGAAAGGTTGTCTTGATCACCGCATCTTTTATCTTCAATTGATGGCATCCAGATCTTAAGTCAATCTCGAAATAAACGGTTGAACCTTTTTAACTGATCAAAGAGATCATCTATTCTTGGTAGAGGATACTTGTTCTTAATTATTTTCTTGTTTAGCTGTCTATAGTAAATGCACAACCGCATTGACCCATCCTTCTTCCTCACAAACAAGACAGGTGCACCCCTTGTTGAAGTACTAGGATGAATGAATCCTTCATCTAATAGTTCTTTCAACTGTACCTTTAACTCTCGTAACTTAGCCAGTGCCATCCTATATGGAGGGATAGAGATGGGCTGAGCATCAGGTATGAGAGAGATTTCAAATTCAATCTCTCGCTCAGGGTGGTAATCCAGGGAGTTCTTGTGGAAATACATCAGAAAACTCGCACACTGTAGGTACATCTTCCATCATTCTGTCTAACCCTGATGTAATGGTTATATAGGCTAAATAACCTTGGCACCCTAGCTCTAACAAATATTGTGCCTTCAAAGTAGAGATATATTCAACATTATAATTGTATGTCTTTCCAATGAACTGTAAATCTATCGGGTTAGTAAGGTGAAATGTTATTGTCTTCTGAAACAATCAAGACATGCATAATGCCTTTCTAGCCAGTCCATCCCTAGGATAAGATCAAATTCCACCATTTCGATTAGTAGTAGTGAAACAGGTAACTGATGTCCCGCTATCAGCACTATACAATTATCCAAGATTTCTCGAATTATAAATACTTGTCCTTTGGTCCCTTGATCAGATAGGACTGATGTACTTCTATTGGTATCTTACCCAAAGTGGGTACTAGTTGTCGAGCAATAAATGAATATGAAGCACCAGAATCAAATAAGGCATGTACTGAAAAGCCATGAATAGTAATGGTACCTCGTACAACTGTGCCTGAATTGTAGGCTTGTTCTTCAATAATTGCATTGAGATGGCCATTAGAAATAGGCAAGATAGAACCCACAACACTTTGTGGTGGATTCTGTGTAGGAGACACTCCTTGTGAGTCACGACGTCTACCCTGTCTTCCTTTGCATGTTACTCCATTGCTTGAGGTGGATGTTATATTGTTAATTGGGTTTGGTTTAAACCCCGAATATCTCAACTTCAGATGGTCTTTCTTGATGTGGACTTCCTGATGATAGTAATTACACACATGTGCTACTGTTTGAGCTGAAGACCCAGCCACAGAGGTACTATCTCCTTCTACTGAGTCACGAGGATATATTGGATGTCTAGAGAAACCTCTTCTGTTGGATAATTCATGGCCCAAAGTTTGTGATGATCCTATATTAGACCCAACTATATGATAATGACTGTCTCTTCGGTTATAATTCACCTTACATTTGGATGGTCCACCAGTAAAGTGGAAGCTTCTTCTTTGGCAGTTTTCATCCCTCTCCATCTCAATACGAGAGGCGATGTCCATGGCATCATCTACAGTGGTGCCTCTAAAACCTGCAAGCTTCTCTCTCAAATCTCCTTAAAGACCGCTAACGAATTTGGTAAGATACTCCTATGATGAAGCTTCTAAAGCTGGGGAATAATGTAGCAGCTCCGCAAAGTGAATATGATAATCTCGTACACTCTTGGATCCTTGGGTCAAAGAAGCCAACTCCATCCTCTTCAATTCTTCCTAATGGGAGGGACAAAAGTGAGCTCCGAACATCTCTTCAAAAACATCCCATGGAACATGATCTACTAATTTCTTGGAAATGGCTCTCCACCATCGTCTTGCATAGTCTGCTAGGGAGTCATCAGCGAAGTGCACCCAAGTGTCTGTTGGTGCGTGTATTATTATCAACATTCGGTCGACGTCATCAAGCCATAGATCCGCCTCTGCATTTGTCTCTATGCCCTTGAACTGAGGAATCTTTCCCTTTCAGTAATTGTCTTGTAATGTTTGGTGTCTAAGAAGAGCCTTCTCCATTTCTCCTTCAGCTGGGGTAGGGCAGACTCAGTTTAAGGATGATAACTAGATTCTTCCTCATAAGAATGGACAAAACCTTCAATCCTAGCAACCACAGGTCTGGATTCCTCAGGTTTCTCAGCTTGTGCATTGAGCCTCTCCTCTAATGCATGCTGCTTTTGCCCCATTTCTTGCAGCATTGTCATCATAGTCGCTAACTGTCTAAAACATCTTGGTCTGCCATGATACTGTGATGAATCAAGTCCAAAGGTCAGATCCTATATGTCTTAGCATGATGTACAAAAGGGACAATGATTTGTGAATAGTACTACAATCACTTATTAAGATCAAAGGATCTTAATACCACCTTAGTCCTTAAATACCGCTCACAGTCATAAATTACTGAGTAAATTACTGGAGTAACCGAGCTCTGGTACCAAACTGTCACAATCCCGATTCTGAGCCATCGGATCCTCCCATATCCAGATCTGGTTGCTCAGCAATAATTTATTCAACAATCACAACTAACATTCAGAAACGAACTACAATTAAAAATACTCAAAAGAAAGTATTTCAACCCTTTTCCATTCACAAAAAGTTCACATGATACATTGCCCCCCTATAACCATTTACATGTACATCAACTTGAAAGGAAAATACACAAAAGATTACTAACAACCTTACAGAGAAAAGCTACTATGGCTTGTTGGATGACTATGTTAACTGAATGGAAAAGTCCTTGTCATGTCTCACCAACACCTGTTGGGATTTCCATAAATTATAGGATGACAATTAGCGAGTGCTAAGTAACAAAGAAGAGAAAATTAAACGGTTGTGTAATTTTTCAAAAAGTTTTTAGCACAAAAAGTTTCATTTATTCTCATTAGTTTAAGTCCTATTCCTTATATTCCACATCAGGGATTAGTCCAGGGGAACCCCACCATTCTTGGACTCTGAAGCTGTGGATATTTTGAGATTGGAGATTTCTTTGATCTAGTGAGCTTATGCTGCCGCACGTCGCCTCAACCAATCCTCCAATACTATCCTGACAATTTTCCTTTTCTTTTATTAATCAGGGTCTCAAACCCTTAGCCTGGAAAACAAAGAAGCACACCATCCTTGAGAAATAGATTACTTAAAATCTCATGCTAACCTTTAATCACATAACCTAGTGGCTTTAAATACATGTTATCGTGACCCAGGCACTAATGAACCACCCGTGCCTCCACATGGCACGGTCACATCTTTCGTCGTTCAACTTGAATATATTGGCACCTAGTACCACACATTGCAAATCATTCATTTCATGCGCATTCATCATAACAGGGCAACCATGTACCACCTAGGTAGGGCAAAGCCAATACAAGTTCCTTCTGACAAATGTACAGGTTGCATGCCCAACCTGTAGTTCTACTCCTAGTCGTTCTTAACGTAACACATGATCCTTTTCAGTATCCAAACCAACAAACATTAATTCCCATTATGTAATTCCTCAATTCAGCCTTAAATTTGCATAACCATAAAATACTGAGTATAGACTTACACATATATTAATTCATATATTTATATAGTCATATTTATGCTCTTTTAACTTTTAAACCATAACTTTCCAACCATTGTATCCATGCGATGCTCAGACCTTATTTTAGTTGAAATCACAAGGCAACTTTTCATATTTTCTCCCAAAATAGCTAAATTAGGGTTCTTCGTATCAAAAACATAAAATTAGAAATTTCAACGATCTCATATGAAAACCCAACATCTAAAGGAAGGATTTCGTTACCTAATCGAGCTCTTTCTCGCGTATGCAGTGCTTTATCGTGATTCATTTTCGGAAAAGAATCATTTAAAGCTCCTGAAATTATCGAATTTCATGTTCGTATACAAAACACTAAAAATATGCCAAGAATGCGAAGAACGAATGAAGAACACGAAGAACACGAAGAACAGATGAAGAACACGAAGAACACGAAGAACACATGAAGAACACGAAGAACATGAAGAACATATTTCCTCTGAAAATTTTGACAGAACTTCCCCTTATATAGGATGATATTTCTAGGAAAATTTCAGGAGAGTTTCCCCTTATACTGGGATATATTTCTAAAAAAATTGGCAGACTTTCCCCTTATATCGGGACATATTTCTACAAAAAATTTGGCATAATTTTCCCCTATATTGGGACATAATTTAAAAGAAAAACGGAAAGAGTTTCCTCCATAAATCATCGAGAGGAAAATAATAACGAAACTAAAAGAATATACTCAAACAACAGGAGATGAAGAATCGGTAGACACCACGCGTCTTAGGTGAGTGAATGTGTGGCGAGTCATAGGGTTCATTGACGTGCATAGCCGCCCGAATCTAAGTAGGGTATTACACATATTTCTCCATCAAAATGATTATAAAAGTAGAATTGAAAGAATAGAACCATAAGCGATAAAGAATCGATAGACACCAGATGCCTTAGGTGAGTGAATGTGTGACGAATCACAGGGTTCACTAACGTGCATAGCCGCCCACACCTAAGTAGGGTGTTGCACATATTTCTCCTCGAACCACAATTGAAAACGAATCAGATAGAAGATGAATCGAAAATCAAACTAGAAAAAAGAACATAAATCGAAATGAAGCCAACTAGAAGAGGACCGGACCTTTCTCCTCCTCATTCTTCCGGCAACACTTCATGTGGCGTCCCTAGGATCCGAGTACTCGGCAAACCAATCCACGCACATAATTCCACATTCGAATATTGACATTCACAAAAGTAGGAGAAAAATCAACATGCGAAGGAAATATTTTTTTTCATTGCATTCAACCTGTTCACAAGCACGTGTATTTTCATTCACCAATTCCATTACAATCTATTATCCATTTCCATGTCCACAAAAATTACATGTAAGCATAAATATAGATATCCACAATTATACATTACATTCCATGTCTCTCAAAAAGACACTACACGTAAAGAAGATCGTAAAAACTACTACCAACTGTGATACAAAAAGTGTAGTGAAGCTGCACTAAAAGTGATGTCTCCAAACTGCTCACTTCTGAGGACCTGTGGATCCACACGTAGGTACGTTATGAGCAAAGTTGCCCAATACAAATTAGATAAAACTTTATAACAACAAGCAGGATATAATTTAAATGTGTGCAAAAGAGAAATAAACTAGGTACTCATATCTCACAAGAATCATATTTTTATTATGGTTATTAGATATGGATATAAGTAACCAAGCTTCGTGGATAGTCTGTGGTCTTGGTCTGGATGTTCATTTCCAACTTCATTAACCACATTTCCCGGAACTCCCCTCTTAGCGCTCCCACTTGGAATACCGACCAATGTGGCCAACATTGACCCGTACACGAGTGTTAACTCTAAGTGACAAGCGAAACACTAGACGACCAACCATGACTACTTGGCCCGCGCTCGAGCACCGGGCTAAAGCACGCAAGTGCGAGGCCAACACCGTCAGATTAGCACCTCGATGTGCCAAGCAACATGTCCCCCAACCATCGCAGCTACAATAGCAGTTGGGATCGTGGTCATCTAGGCTTCTACCTGGGGCCCCAAGGGTGCATGCGCCTCCCTTGACGGCAACTACTCCACTACCTAATCACCATGGGGACTCTTCCATGTTTGCAATAAGAAAAGTCAAGTCACTTGGTATAGTGTCTGTAAGAATCGTATTAATTTTGTTGCAACATCTATATATGATAGTAACAAATATTTTCCTCTTCACGTCGTAGAATAACATCAGGGAAATGCACTACGCAATTTAAAAGATGATTGGATGTCCGATTGGGACTAGACAACAGTAGATCACATGCTGAACGATTTTTTTTTCTGTAGAGTCTACCTTCCCCACTGTAATGTAAACTTATATTAGTTAAAGAAACCTTGAGTTTTAATATACCAAATTCTAAAATATGGAAGCTTATGAAATCGATGGAACATAACAGACAATGGTCTACTATTATGTAGAATGTTCAAAACTTATCTCGAAAGTAAGGATAAACATATCGAGATGTGTTGGGCCGAAATCAAGTGATGCTTTTTGTAAATTATAATCTACAAATAGCTCACTAACTCAAACAAAAGTAGATTACCAGATCAATCATCTATTCGTACCTTGGATGTGGCAGAACTGTACATCAACAGTTTACCCACTGCAAGCTATACAAGAATTGATTCTTATAAGAAACACCATTTTTTTTGAAGGAATTATACACTAACTTTAAACATCAACTGACTTAAACCTGGAACTTTAATCCTTGATCCAAAGGTACTTAGTGAAGAGATTGTTAACACAATTCGAGGTTTTCGATCATATTATGCAAGAGTATGCGTTGCGTGATTGACTGATTGATGTTGCTTGTTTTCAACGTGGCCCCCAATTTGTGGACTCCATTACCAGTAGTTGACCCTATCTCCCGCATGGATCACACAGAATAAGATTATTTAGCATGAATGACTGATATTTTCATGTATATTTAGTTGCTAAATATGAACACAATGCGGAAAATTTTAACTGTAATTGTAGGCAAGCCTTCCAAAAAAAGAATGGGGTAAATTCCAAATATTTTTACCTTCTAGATACGTGACTATTAACCAAATACACACCTGCTATATATTCAAAAATATCATTTGTGAAATCTCTTTATTTCTTATAGAATCTATGTCCAATCCAAAGATTATATAATAAGTAAAACTTGTCTTACAGGAAAGCAATCTCTTCTTACCTTCTCCCATCCCTTTGCTGTAGGATAAGTAGAAGCAAGATAAGTATAATTATGAGACAACCCATCCCTCATGTGTGGTGTATGTGCGCAGACAGATGAGACAAAAATACCAATAACTATGAATAGTGTAGGAATGCAGGACTCCCTCTACAACATCATCATTTCGTCCTCATTTGTAGGCATCTGCTTTTCTATATTGTTGTAATATCTCAACGTCTAAGGAGATGTCTACGGTTAATCAGAGCAAGATGTGTTGAGTCGATTGTTCCTACACTTCCACTAAGAAACTCCTTACGGATAACCCACTGTATATTTGTAAAGTACAATCATGAGTGCTTGCTGCCTTCTAACACAGCAAGATACGATCAGACCTTCCATTTCTTCTATCAGGCACAAGGGTCCCAGATGGGTCATGCAAGTACTGGATACTTCTTTGTGGGTCTCAAGTAAATATAATGAGAACAACAAGAGATAAGACATGCACAAATCTCGAATAGGGGCATCTTCTCCTTGGGCAGCAATGACGACCACGCCTAATCCGGAACAAAGCCCACCGGAAAAGGCTGTAACTAAAGCTCTAATAGGGAAGAGACATGATCGGAAATCGCGTGGAAGTGCAGAAAGAGGATGGGGATATCGTACCTCAAGAATGCTTGCACCTCGGTTTCTCCGTTGATGAAGAACGATGAGATCGACGCTTCGTTCGTGATGAAAACCGCACAAGGAGACGCCTTGGACTTTCTCTACGCGATTGCGGCTTTGGATCGCCGATTTAAGGTACTCCGGTGATGTTCCGGCGAGGAAGAGAGATGAGGGAGGGCTGCAGGTCGAAGGGAGGAGGATGTGCGGAATGAGATGGGTTTTGGGTTATAGGGGTCGGAACTCGGATTCGGATCCGGGTCCGGATCCATATATGGCCTGGACCCCCTCTCGTAAAAATGATCATAACTCGAACTTTCGAACTCGGATTTTCGCATTCTTGGACTCGTTGGAAAGCTATCGACAAGCTCTATGCAATGGATCACTCAAATAAATTTTTTAGACCCTGGAATAAAAGCAGATTTACAATTAAGTCCAGATGCAGCTGGATTTTGCAAATAAGTCCCTGCTCGGGTTTTGGGGTTTCACATCATAAAAATCTCAAAGGAAGGCTCGTCCTCGAGACTTAAGATCATTCTGGTTGATTTAAAAACCCAAACCCATAAAAATCTCAAAGAGAGTAAAACCTATAAAATTATTAAAGAGAACTAGACTATGGTTTCAATTCCATACTTGTGAACAATTGAGGGTATTTCTCCTCATGTCTGCCTCAGGTTCCCACATCACCTCATCGACGTCTTGACTTCACAACAGGACTTTAATAAAAAGATCTCCTTTTACCTCAACCTCTTGACCGCATGGTCTAATATCTACCTCGGGTCTTCTGGGAAGGAGAGGTTTGGCTCCACAGCAAAGTCCTCGTAGGTGATCACGTGTCGGGGATCTGGAATATACTTTCGCAGATTCGATACGTGAAACACATCGTGGATGCCCTCGTGGTGTGGGCGAAGGACCACCCTAGAGGCCACTTTCCCTACACGGGCCAAAATCTCCAATGATCCTACAAAGCGCGGTGCTAGCTACCCCATTGCATCGAAATGATGTACGCCCCTCATTGGGGACACACATAAGAACACGAAGTCTCTGATATGTAATCATGAGAAATGCTTTGTCACACAGGATTGGCCAAGGATTATACCCATTACGGCATGAATGTAGGATAACATACCTGAAACTCAAGGTCTCTATGTCGTTGGTCGGTGTAACTCTTCCGATGGCTCTACGCGATCAGTTATTTCCACCTAGCAATTTCCACTACTCTGGAGGTCTCCTCAATAATCTTCGGGGTGAACATGGCGTTGTCACCCACCTGTTACCAACACAGAGGCGTGGTGCACCGCCTCCCGTACAATGCCTCAAATGGTGCCATGCCTATACTGGCATGGTAGCTATTATTGTATGTAAACTCAACTAGTGAGAGGTGATCCTTCCAAGATCCCTTCCACTCAATCGTGCATGCTCGTAGTAGATCCTCCAAGATCTGAACGATCCTCTCAGACTGCCATCTGTCTATGGATGGTAGGATGAACTCATATGTAGCTCCTTCCTAAAGGCTCTCATGAATTCTCTCCAGTAGTGTAATGAGAAATGGGAATCTCTGACAGACATTGCTTCCTTTGGTATCCCATGCAACCGAACATACTAAATGTATAACATGTCTAGTTGTACTGGTGTATATGTCATGTTTACTTGGATGAAATGGGCTGACTTGGTCAACCGGTCAACAATGACCCAGTTCTCATTATGCCTTCCAAGGGTGAGCGGAAATAATGTGACAAAATTCATGGAGATACTCTCACGTTTCCCTTCTGAATGGGAAGAGGCTGCAGTAAACCAGGAGGCCTCTAGTGCTCTGCCTTCACCATCTGGCAGTAAAACATCTGTCAACATGTTCGGCTACGTCCTTCTTCATGCCTTCCCACCAAAAGTGTTGGTAGAGCTCCCTGTACATCTTGGTGCAACATGGATGTATGGAAAGTCTCGAGCTATGCCCCTCATCCATGATTTCTCTCCTCAACTCATCATCCTCTAGGACACACATACGGTCCCCATTCCATACGATGGATTCACGGACTCGAAATCTGTCGAATTCATCCTTCAAGCACTTGTGGTATAATTCATGGATCCTTGAATCTGTCGGTTGGCCCTGAACAATCCTGTCCCACAAGCTGTTATACTTGGCTGGCATTGTCATTGCATCGGATGTGCCCTCAAATGGAAACCACTCAAGTGTAGTTAGCACATCCCAAGTTTACAACCAAGCTGTCGAACCTTTAGTATATGGTCGCCTACTCAAGACGCATGCTACCACATTCCCCTTACTAGTATGGTAGGAGATGGTACAGTCATAATCTTTTAGCAGTTCTATCCATCGCCTTTGCCTCATATTCAATTCCTTCTGATCAAAAATGTATTTGAGGCTCTTGTAGTCTGTGAAAATCTCAAATATCACCCCATACAAATAGTGATGACATATCTTTAATGCAGAGACTACGACCACTAACTCCAAGTCATGAGTGGGGTAGTTGCTTTCATGATTCTTCAGCTGTCATGACTACAAACTGTCCACATTGCATCAACACTGCACCCACGCCCTCCTTGGAAGCATCTGTGTACACGATGAAGTCTAAGGTACCGGAAGAAAGGGTGAGGATGGGTGCAAAAGTCAATTGCTCCTTGAGCGTTCGGAAGCTCAACTCACATTTGTCGCTTCAGACAAATGAGACATCCTTTTGTATCATCCGGGTGAGGGGTAGAGCCAACTGAGAGAATCCTTTGACAAACCTCCTATAGTACCCGACGAGGCCATGGAAGCTGCGAATCTCTGTAACCATCTTGGGCCACTCCCAAGACACCATTGCCTCTATCTTGACAGGGTCAACTGACATCCCCGCCCCTGAAACCACGTGGCCAAGAAAAGCCACCTCAGAAAACCAAAACTCGCACTTGATGTATTTAGCATACAACTGAAGCTTTCGGAGCATCTCTAGTACAATACGAAGATGAGGCTCATGCTCATATTAATCATGAGAGTAGACTAGACCATCGTCAATGAACACACTCACAAATCTGTCCAAGTACGGACGGAAGACCCGGTTCATCAAATCCATTAATGCAGCAGGTGCATTCGTAAGCCCAAACCGCATCACTAAGAACTCATAGTGGCCATATCTAGTGCGGAATGCTGACTTCATTACATCAACCTCTTTGATTCTTAACTGATTGTATCCCAACCGCAGGTCAATCTTAGAGAACACTACTGCTCTCTTCAACTGGTCAAATAGATCATCTATCCTGAGAAGTGGGTGACGGTTCCCGACCGTTTTGTGGTTCAGCTGCATGTAGTCTAAATGTAACCTCAAGGATCCATCCTTCTTCTTTATAAAGAGGACTGGTGCTCCCCATGGTGATGTACTGGAATGGATGAATCTCTTTTCCAACAGTCCCTCTAAATGTACTTTGAGATCCTTAAGCTCAACGGGTGTCAATCTGTATGGAAGGATTGATATCGACTGACTAACATGATCTCGAACTCTATCTCCCGTAATGATGGTAATCCAGGTAATTCATATGGAAATACATTATGAAGCTTTCGCACAACTCTAACATCCTCTATCATCTGTCATGTGTTGCTGAGTCTACTACATAGGCGAGGTAGCCTACACAACCCTGGCAAAGAAATAAGTACACCCTCAAGGCGGAGATGCACTCAATCCCTCCATTAGATTTGCTTCTAGACTCGAGAGAGACATAAGAGACATATGGACATGGATTTAAGCATGTTATTCACCTGTGGACTCGTGTTGGGTCGGAGGACTTCCAACACTATCCAATATTCGAATATCAACGAAGAAAGATATACGTGAAATGGAATGGAGTACCACTACTCTGATACCATTCTGTGACGTCCCTAGGATCCGGGTACTCGGCAAACCAATCCACGCACATAATTCCACATTCGAATATTGACATTCACAAAAGCAGGAGAAAAATCAACATGCAAAGGAAATATTTTTTTCATTGCATTCAACCTGTTCACAAGCACGTGTATTTCCATTCACCAATTCCATTACAATCTATTATCCATTTCCATGTCCACAAAAATTACATGTAAGCATAAATATAGATATCCACAATTATACATTACATGTCATGTCTCTCAAAAAGACATTACAAGTAAAGAAGATCGTAAAAACTACTACCAACTGTGATACAAAAAGTGTAGTGAAGCTGCACTAAAAGTGATGTCTCCAAACTGCTCACTGTTGAGGACCTGCGGATCCACACGTAGGTACGTTATGAGCAAAGTTGCCCAATACGAATTAGATAAAACTATACAACAACAAGCAGGATATAATTTAAATGTGTGCAAAAGAGAAATAAACTAGGTACTCAGATCTCACAAGAATCATATTTTTATTATGGTTATTAGATATGGATATAAGTAACCAAGCTTCGTGGATAGTCTGTGGTCTTGGTCTGGATGAGACATCACACTATGACTCTAAGGCAAAAAGAATACCTTAGGGTTGGGGTGCCTCCGTAGGCATGCGGTGGGGTACAATGCATCCTAACTAAGTTCCCAACACGTCCACTTAACTCCACTTCACTGTTGTACTTCTGATTCACAAAATATATTCCAACCCGCGAATCTTCGTGACTAGCCCAATCCTCCTTATGCACAGGAGATTGACGTCTCATTTCCAACTTCATTAACCACATTTCCCGGAACTCCCCTCTTAGTGCTCCCACTCGGAATACCGATCAATGTGTCCTACATTGGCCCGTACACGAGTGTTAACTCTAAGTGACAAAAGAAACACTAGCCAACCAACCATGACTACTTGGCCCGCGCTCGAGCACCGGGCTAAAGCACGCAAGTGCGAGACCAACACCGTCAAATTAGCACCTCGGTGTGCCAAGCAACATGTCCCCCAACCATCGCAGCTACAATAGCAGTTGGGATCGTGGTCATCTAGGCTTCTACCCGGGGCCCCAAGGGTGCATGCCCCTCCCTTGACGGCAACTACTCCACTACCTAATCACCATGGGGACTCTTCCATGTTTGCAATAAGAAAAGTCAAGTCACTTGGTATAGTGTTTGTAAGCATCGTATTAATTTTGTTGCAACATCTATATATGATAGTAATAAATATTTTCCTCTTCACGGCGTAGAATAACATCAGGGAAATGCACTATGCAATTTAAAAGATGATTGGATGTCCGATTGGGACTAGACAACAGTAGATCACATGCTGAACGATTTTTTTTCTGTAGAGTCTACCTTCCCCACTGTAATGTAAACTTATATCAGCTAAAGAAACCTTGAGTTTTAATATACCAAATTCTAAAATATGGAAGCTTATGAAATCGATGGAACATAACAGACAATGGTCTACTATTCTGTAGAATGTTCAAAACTTATCTCGAAAGTAAGGATAAACATATCGAGATGTGTTGGGCTGAAATCAAGTGATGCTTTTTGTAAAATATAATCTACAAATAGCTCACTAACTCAAACAAAAGTAGATTACCAGATCAATCATCTATTCGTACCTTGGATGTGGCGGAAATGTACATCAACAGTTTACCCACTGCAAGCTATACAAACAATTGATTCTTATAAGAAACACCATTTTTTTGAAGGAATTATACACTAACATTAAACATCAACTGACTTAAATCTGAACTTCAATTCTTGATCCAAAGGTACTTAGTGAAGAGATTGTTAACACAATTCGAGGTTTTCGATCATATTATGCAAGAGTATGTGTTGCGTGATTGACTGATTGATGTTGCTTGTTCTCAACGTGGCCCCCAATTTGTGGACTCCATTACCAGTAGTTGACCCTATCTCTCGCATGGATCACACAGAACAAGATTATTTAGCATGAATGACTGATATTTTCATGTATATTTAGTTGCTAAATATGAACACAATGCGGAAAATTTTAACTGTAATTGTAAGCAAGCCTTCCAAAAAAAGAATGGGGTAAATTCCAAATATTTTTACCTTCTAGATACGTAATTGTTGACCAAATACACACCTGCTATATATTCAAAAATATCATTTGTGAAATCTCTTTATTTCTTATAGAATCTATGTCCAATCCAGAGATTATATAATAAGTAAAACTAGTCTTACAGGAAAGCAATCTCTTCTTACCTTCTCCCATCCCTTTATTGTAGGATAAGTAGAAGCAAGATAAGTATAATTATGAGACAACCCATCCCTCATGCGTGGTGTATGTGCGCAGACAGATGAGACAAAAATACCAATAACTATGAATAGTGTAGGAATGCAGGACTCCCTCTACAACATCATCATTTCGTCCTCATTTGTAGGCATCTGCTTTTCTATATTGTTGTAATATCTCAACGTCTAAGGAGATGTCTATGGTTAATCAGAGCAAGATGTGTTGAGTCGATTGTTCCTACACTTCCACTAAGAAACTCCTTACGGATAACCCACTGTATATTTGTAAAGTACAATCATGAGTGCTTGCTGCCTTCCAACACAGCAAGATACGATCAGACCTTCCATTTCTTCTATCAGGCACAAGGGTCCCAGATGGGTCATGCAAGTACTGGATACTTCTTTGTGGGTCTCAAGTAAATATAGTGAGAACAACAAGAGATAAGACATGCACAAATCTCGAATAGGAGCATCTTCTCCTTGGGCAGCAATGACGACCACGCCTAATCCGGAACAAAGCCCACCGGAAAAGGCTGTAACTAAAGCTCTAATAGGGAAGAGACATGATCGGAAATCGCGTGGAAGTGCAGCAAGAGGATGGGGATATCGTACCTCAAGAAAGCTTGCACCTCGGTTTCTCCGTTGATGAAGAACGATGCGATCGACGCTTCGTTCGTGATGAAAACCGCACAAGGAGACGCCTTGGACTTTCTCTACGCGATTGCGGCTTTGGATCGCCGATTTAAGGTACTCCGGTGACGTTCCGGCGAGGAAGAGAGATGAGGGAGGGCTGCAGGTCGAAGGGAGGAGGATGTGCGGAACGAGATGGGTTTTGGGTTATAGGGGTCGGAACTCGGATTCGGATCCGGGTCCGGATCCATATATGGCCTGGACCCCCTCTCGTAAAAATGATCATAACTCGAACTTCCGAACTCGGATTTTCGCATTCTTGGACTCGTTGGAAAGCTATCAACGAGCCCTATGCAATGGAATACTCAAATAAATTTTTTAGATCCTGGAATAAAAGCAGATTTACAATTAAGCCCTGATGCAGCTGGATTTTGCAAATAAGTCCCTGCTCGGGTTTTGGGGTTTCACACTTCACTAGTGCTCCTTCCCCGCCTCCTACTCCTCCCCTCGTCCTCTCTATCCTAGCCCTTGGGGTGGTTGTGGTAGTGGAAATCGTAGAGAATGAATGGGTAGGGGGGCTACTTATAGGCTCGAGAAAACCACTAACTATGTTGGATTTCTATTGACGAACTAGATCTTATAATATAGGATACGAGAGATGTTAATTTCAAGGCTTTACACTGCAAGTATTTAATCATTAATAAACTCATAATGTCAATTTATCTAGAGAACGCATTATCTGAAAAAGGTATTTTAACATGCAATCCAAGATCGTTTGAAATTCACAAAAATAATGTGTGAGGATTTAACTAAAAATCAATTAACAAAATCACTCTATAATTTATTTAAGGCACAGAACAACACCAATTTAGATGAAACTTGGACATAAATTAAACATATTTCAAGGCATCATTTCTGATTTATGAGAAATGTTTGGAGCAACTGTGAGTTAGATATGAATTTAAGACCTTGCAGTGGATAAAATATGAACTTTTTCACTTTAATAATTTTAAATAATAATCGAAAACTCACAAAAATCAAAATAAATATCCAAATACATGATTAGTTGCTCAACACCATGAAATTTTTTATTAATATAAACAATGCAATATGGATGCCCGAATTAACATGAAAATATAAGGGTGTCCATGCAAAATAGAAATTAAAATTGACAATATAAGACATATACATCGACTTTTTTGTAATTACAAAAACATAACAGAACATGAATGCAATATTTCTAACAACGTTGGAGGTGGAAGGAGGGCGACAGAGTGGTCGGGCGATGAGGAGCGATAGTGGACTGACGGAGGCGCGCACATGGGGAGCAGGAGGGCGACTGCGAGCGGATGTGATGGCAGTGCAACTTGTACGGTGGAGGCCGCAGCCACGGCTGGAGCTGCGGGTGTAGCTTCTGGGATGGTGGACGAAGGAGCGGCCAGGTGGACGCTCAGATAGTGGGGGGGGGGGTGAGGCTGCTAGGTGAGCAGTGGGAGGAGCGGTCGCTAGCTGGCGATGCTGGCAGGATGGAGGAGGGAGGAGCAGTGGTCGGCGGTGGAGCAGGGGGCCAGTTGCCCGATTGTTTTGTTTATTTTTTTATTTTTCTATTGTAATTTGATTGATTTTTAATTATTTTTTTATTTTTTATTTTTTTTAAAAAGGAATAATGATATGCAAATATAAAAAATATGGTGATGGTGATATTCTAAAAAATGAAGCTGTGGGTGGTAATGTGATGTGAGAAAAAAAATAAACACGATGATGTAAAAAAGAGAATTACCTACAATGGGGGGGGGGCAGAGGCCGCTAGGTGGCCGCTCAGACAGTGGTGGGGGCGGAGGCCGCTAAGGGAGCAGTGGGAGGAGCGGTCACTGGCTGGCAATGCTAGCGGGATGGAGGAGGGAGGAGCAGTGGCCGGCGACGTAGCTGGGGGCCGGCTGCCTGGTTGTTTTGTTTAATTCTTTTATTTTTTTTCTATTGTAATTTGATTTATTTTTAATAATTTTTTTAGTTTCTTTAATAAGGAATAAAGATATGCAAATATAAGGCTACGGTGATGGTGATATTCTAAAAAATGAAGGTGTGAGTGGTAATGTGATGTGAGAAAAAAATAAACGCAATGATGTAAAAAAGAGAATTACCTACAATGGAAGCAGTCACCTATGGTGTACTCACGATAAGCACTGTCCTCGCTCAAATCGTCGGCGAGCGATGAGCTCAAGCAACACGCAGAGGCGGCTGCGACATTGGCCGGAGTGCCAACGGATCTCACCGGAGAGGAAGTGGTAGTTGCTCTACTTTGTCATTTACTGTCACCAAAACAGGTGGTCGAAGCTCTTAATTCTCTCTCACATAAATGTGGATCAAAGGTGAAAATGAGGAGAATGAGATGTATAAAAAGAGAAGAAAATGGAAGTTAGAAATATGGAGGAATAGTGGGATTGAATGGGAGGTTAAAGAATATGGTGGAGTTGAATAGAGGTTATAAAAAATAGTGGAGTAGATTGAGTGGAATGGGAGGTTACTGTAGAGAATAAAAATTAAATAAAGAAAAGAAAATAAAATAAAGTAGGCTACTAAAATACAAAAAAATAAAGAGAAGAAAAAGAGTGGAGAATTTACAAAATAATACAAATAATATGTACACGTTTTTTTTACTTTCTGGTTTTAATTTTTGTATTTGTAATAAAATATATTTACAACATAAAAATAAAATAAAATATTATAAATAAAATAGAACACAAAAATGATTTTTTTGGATTCTTTAGTAATTAAGAAAAGTAGATAAAAATGAAGAAATAATGAATATTTACGTTTTATATAATGTACACCTAGGTCTCAAAACCCATATTTTGTAAATGAGCTCCGATTTTAATGAAACCACTTTCATTGGATATATAATCTGCTAACTTAAACTTTAAAAGTTAGTTCGGTGAATTTGGAGGACATATAGAGCGGAAATTTCATCGGGAATCTTGACTTTATGGCTTTTTCTCTTCGGGATCTAGGAATATCTATTTTCGGTTATTTTTTATATATTTTTGTATTTTCTTTACATTTATATAAACAAGTTAGAGAAAGAATTAGCCAAAAATGAGTTGAAATAAAATTATTAAAAATACGTAAAGTTTTGGGCTATTTACGGGTGAAAACCTCCTTTATTTTACAGATTTTTTTATTATTTATTTATTTTGTACAATATAATATACAATAATTAGTGTATTTTGTTTACATGAGTCGTTTTAATAATTTATTTATTTTATGGACATTTATTTTAGATTTTACTCAGGGATTTTGTTAAGATTATTATATTGAGATGATGAATCGTGGATTCATCAACCATATCTTTATCATGATCTGCTCATCGTTGATTTTCCCCCTATCCACTTTGTATGAGATGTGTTCCCTTACTCACATCATCTGCATCTCATGCATGATTTTCACTTCTATCCCGCCTCTGTATAGATCCATATTGTTTATATCACTCACTCAATTGGTTTAATATCCCAGATCCATCTCATGATTTTGTTATACTTAGGATGTACTTAATCCTAAGTATAGGGGGGTATTAAACTTGTGATTATCCATTTTCTCATTACCTATATTTCTGATGCCTATACTTATAGATACACTAAGTATAGGGGGATCATCGATCTCTATTGATAATATTCTTTCATTCTTGGAGTCGTTTTACTATAGTATTCTTTTCACTTCTCTATACTCAGCACGAGTTTTGTCTTCCTTCATTGTTCTCTGATCACTCTAAGGGCATCGTTTGAGCTAAGTATAGGGGGGTGTCGTATGTATTGTATATATACTTTAGACATAACTCGTACTTTGCATGTTAATAACATGACTATTATTCAAAAAACTAGAATAAAAATGCTTTGAAAACATTTTCAAATTTTTTTGTAGAAATCTTTTCAAAATTTATTTTTGTACAAATTTTGTAAAAATATGTTGTTTGCAAAAAGATTTGTAAAATTATTTTATGCATAAAAATTAGGTATACTGTACAAAATTTTTGACAATATGTGAAAATAAAATGTTCGCGAAAACAGTTTGTAAAACTGGTTTTGAAAAATATTTTGAAAACTATTTGCAAATGTGCTTGCCGCATAAGGAAATAAGTATGAGGTATGAAAAATACTTGTATATAAGTACATTAAAAACCATAATCTACACCTAAAATCCAATATACATAAACCCCTTTGTAAATATGTATAAATATTTGTAAAAACTTCTCTTTATCCCAAAATACCTAAAAAATTGAAAATTGAAAATTCCAGAAAAATTACATGGTTTGAAAAATTCCTACCAAAAAGATTTTTGTAAATCTTTTCATATGCATTCTTCTGCATCATGGTTGATATTTAAACTAGTCTGGAATTGAATTAAAGAATGGAGCTTGGTTAATGCCTTAATCCACTTAACTTCAGAAGAACCTTATAGGATTTGGGGTTAAGACTTTTCAGGTTCATAACGACTTAATTCTCCGAGTCCACTAGGCTATGTTTACATGTCATCCTGATTAGCCTAAGTAGAACAATTAACAATGCACGCATGACTCTTAGAGATAATGGCTTGACTTAAACACACACCTTACATGTAGCTCAACACAGATGGAGTGGTGAGGAGGCAAAATCCTTTGGCTTGGAATAACATACGATGGTAGTATAGCTACTTAGAACCTCCCGTCCTCCTATAGGGAGGCATGTGCACCTCAACCTGGTCTAGTAGCATTGAGGTCTAAAAATAGGATGTTGTGGGTTGCAATAGTGCTTCAAAAGAGGGATAGTCTACTGGCTCAAGAAGAAAAACTCTTTATTTATATGTTGCACCTTGTAGATATGTTGCATATATGTCGAAAAAAGTGCAAAATTGCAGAAAATCCAAAAAAGTGGATAGGCATGGTTGGAAATAAAATGCCTGTCGGGGTATAATAGTGAATAAGAAAAGCTTATGTATTCCACCATCTCATCTCAAGGAAGCTTGCATATGGGGACTAAGCTACACTAGTTAATCTCTAAGGGATACGTGGCTACAATGGTTATTGTCCATTCTCTTTTTCCCCCCTTATTCTTGAGCTAGTTGTACCTGAACATAGAAGGGAATACCCCGCTCTTCGAGGAAAAAGTTGCTAGACAGGGGAATTAGAGTTACCATGTTGAGGCAGGTTCTTTCTTTGCCATTTTTGAGTTGGGGAGCTATATATCACTTACACAATAGAAGGAAAGATTCATAGTCATTAGAGTTTGCGTATGTAGACTTGATCTGACCCGGTTGTTGTGGAGACCTGACCATAGAACTGTGGAACTTGATGGTTGTTGAGTCTTAAACCTACTTCCACATAAGGTTCCACCAAACTACTAATCCAAAGGTCTGACTGAGCGCTATACTCCAATTTTATGAAGATGAGTTGAACAATCAACTTTTATGCTTTCTTTTTCTTTTCCTTCTATTTTAACTTCTTTTTCAAATAAGTGTTTGCTAAGGGATTAGCAAATGTAAAGTATAGGGGGATGATGAATCTCTGATTCTCATTCTTTATTCTTTTATTTTGGCTTCATCTTTTAGCAAAAACACATAAATATGTATAAATACAATTTGTGCATACCTTTGATAATATTTCATATCTAGTACATGTTTTACAAAATGAAAGAATAAAGAGAAAAGAAAAAGAAATCAAGGATATAATTATGTAGAAAGTACAGACTGACCCAAACCCTGAGAGAAGATCAATAATTAACCTGACCGACAAGGAACGAAGTAGGGCGAGGTAGGGTCCTATGCTACCTATATTGTAAAAAATTGTACTTAACTATTTCAAATTACATTTTGTGTGCATATTATATTTTTATATACTTATACGTATCTCCAAAACTAAAATAAAAATAAAATAAATGATAAAACATAAAATAAAGCAAAAAGAAAATAAAAAATCTATTATACATTTGCCACACTTGTAAATATTTTACATAATACCTATTTTTTAAAAAACTTTATTTAATTTGTGAAAATCAAATAAAAATTATTTAAACTCTTTAAATTATGTTCTAAATAAATAAAATTTAGAATGAAATGTATTTTTATAAAAATAATAAATAAATAATACATGTATATTGAAGGATACGGGAAAAATCCTCAAGCACATCACGGAAGCATGATGATCGCATCGAATGTGATTGGGAACGACTACTTGCACTAGTTGCTCGATGCAACGGAAATTAAAATTTTTTATGTGATGAAACCACATGATCCAAGAACACTTCTCAGATCGTTTCATCTAAACCACAAACAAGTAATAGAATTACCACTTGAAGCGTGGTTGTGATCGCGTCTCTAAACCAAGTGACCTCTTGTTTTAGGTCCGACCCGGCGGAGGAGACGCTTGCGAGCGCGGGGATAAATCGCGTGCTCCTCGCAATCCATGTTGATGATCCAAGTGGCAGATCTCCTGATCTCGTCACACGAGATCCAACATCTTCTTCACGAGCGAGACGCACCGAAGAAGATGGGGATCCACGAGTAAGAACTCCAACAGCATAACGACGATGCTGCAACGATGTCGATTCTCTTAAAGGCTCCATGGTGGACGGCCATAAGAGAGATAGAGAGAGGCACATGACGTGTAGAGAGTGAGAGAGAGAAGAGAGCATTCATTATTCATCTAACATATATTTCTTGAAGAGAAAGGGTGCATCTTCTTATATAGGGTTTTGGGAGTCCATGGATCTCAATCCATGGACAACACACAATCAATGGTTGAGATTGATTTGTGTTTCTTTCAATGGCTAGGATTGTTGTTGGAAAAACACAACAACAAGTGATTTAATTCAAATTAATTATCACTGATAAATCAGTATAAGTAATCTCAAATAAAATTACTTTTTGACTAGAGATAGGATAATGAGAAGATCAAGGTCCTCTCCTAAAAAGGGGGGACAGCTACTGTACTCCTCTAGAGGAGTTGTAGCCGTCCTCTCTTATTAGAAGGGACTTGGTCAATCTCATTGATATATCATGAGATCTCATTATCTCATGATATGTCCTATAACTCTTGTCGAAATAATTTCCATAAAAAATAATTCCTATCTTTTGGAAAATATCAATCAAGCCATTGAAAAAATGTGAATCTCATTCACAACCCAAAACTAAATGTAATTATATTTTCAATTAATCATTCAATGTGAATCCCATTCACATTAACAATTAATCAACAAATATAAAACACAATCTGCTCTCTCTAATATTTTATAAATCACATTTATAATATATATGATTAATATGGATACCATATTGTCCATATCCGTGATAATTAAATCATATTTAATCATTTTGATCTCTATTCTCATGTGCCAAAATAATATGAATCACATTCACATTATTCACATCTTTTATAATTAAATCACATTTAATTATCTCAGATAACTCTCCTCATATTATGAATCAAATTCATATTATCCATGATAAATAAATCACATTTAATTATCAATTTTCTCGATGCTTGGGTACTTATATCAACAATGAAATTATCCATGAACTCTTTCAAGGATAATGCACTTTCTCCGCGGATACTTGGAGATAAGGACAGGGCGATTGTATTGTTCCACATATAGTGACTTGGACATTGAGATCACATCTCAAATCCAGATCTCGGGCCTCCCATAGATGCTTGATTAAATCAAGACCGCAAATCTAATCTTCTCATTGCATCTGAATCACATTCAAATCAGTGTCCAACATTTGGACCAAGATTAGATTACTTCTCTACTGAGAGGAGTCACTAAAATCCAGACCCGTTTCATCACTTCCTATGAATGGAAGCGTCATGGTTATACAATCGTTTATGATCACATCACCCTTAGGTATTCCCAACACCTGTACATCCTGCATATTGGAAGACCCAGAATAAACCCGAAGTATTAAATCAACTTTATATTGTCTACTTCAGGGTTTTATCAGTAAGTTTCTCATTTGATCATTTTGAGTTGGTATCGATCATATACTTTCCAAAAGCATATATCATACCTAGGTCTTGATCATATACTTTCCAAAAGTATATATCAAACCTACAAATTCAGTCAAGCTTCCAAAGCGAGATGACGGTGCACGGAATTTGATTCTTCCCAATATCTCATGAGCGAGCTCATGTCTTCCGATTCAGTAGTGAACATGTATGATCCCTTTGACAGATTGTATTGCTCATTTGCCCTTATATGCACACCAGCTCGCCGATGTATAGAACTTGGTTAGGCCATCAACCTATTGGTCTACCAAATGTACATACTCAGATATATAATAACACATCTGTCTCCGGTCAGAAGATGCATGCCTTTACCGTGACAACATACGATATAGGTCTTTGGTTATATCGATCTCGTTAAGTCAACTCTTTGACCTAACTAATCTGACACCTCCGAATCTCTATTCCTATGAAGAGGACCTGCATCAAGAGGTCGGTCAGATATCAGCCTATGTGAGAAAGGATTGCCATCTCCTACTCAGGCTGGAGATCATCTCTTAACAATCATTTGACAGTGCTTGATGAGTCCTTAATCTAACTCTTTAGATATTCATCCAAGCACCAACCTTTATGATTCAATAGTTGAATCAACAACTGTATGATTATTAATATGGCTATGGTACATAACCCTAATTGTACTAAGGGACCTATTATGCAAATTAGTTATTCTTCATTTCAGATCAGGGAATGATATTCGCAATAACATTTATTGCATAATGGCTCAGTGGGCTCGCATGTCCAACAATCTCCCACTAGCCCAACCCACACTCATGTGACAATCATAGGCTATTTAGAAATAGCTAGGTAAGCTGATCAGTCACTCTGTTCCCAAAAGACTATGCCAAGTCCTTTTACGGCAATTGCATATCCCTTGGTAACAGTGCCCGCATCCAATGCGAATGTTGCATCTTATGCAACCAATACTCAATCTTGATAAAGCAATTATAGTGTCCTTGATAATATTGCTCAGTAATTATTATAACCAGTATTTCCATAATCCTTATTAGAATACCATTATTCTTGGAGATCTCTATCTCCCAAGGTATCTACAGTTAAGACCTTTAGATCACTATCTATAAAGTCTTAGATTCTTGATGATGAGACTTTAAGATTATTATCTCTAAGTCTTGTCATCTTTGAAGATATTTATTATTACCGCAATCAAATGTTTTATTTCTATGGTAGGATTAGTAACAGTTTACTACTCCCACTGCATGGCAGACATCTGACCTTTCGTACACATGTAGCACATACGAGGCTTCTAGGAACCGATGCACAAAGGAAAGCAGTTTTAGCACCATCAACACTTGATATGCTATCCCTTAGGATTGGTCAGTACCAAATATTAAGGGAAGAAGGCCTTCCTTGGATAGAATATATCCAAGATGTACCAATAATGTGACAATCACAATTCTCTCTTTTTGCTTCTGAACAACATCAGAAATAAGATCTAAGAGGTATACTTGAGATCATATCTCAAGGTAAGAAATAGCCAGATCATAAAACACTTATTATCATCCTTATATAATTCAAAGTGATTAGGATATTATCTACATCTAGCATGACGAACACAATGGCACTCCCACTAAGCTTCACATGGTACATCAAGATTCTATCTGAAATCATAACTTTTATAATTTCATCAAATCTTATGTTCCAATAAGAAGTTTTTTGAGTCCATAGATGGATTTCTTTAGCTTTCACACCTTACTTTCCCAATCATGAAGCCCTGTGTCTACTTCATGTGAATATCCTCAGAGAAGTATTCTTAGAGGAATGCAATCTTGAATTACATCTTGAAGATGTAATAGTCAAGTTGTGTAGCTAAGGTTTAGCAATATTCTGATGATTTTAAGCATGGTCACCGAAGAGCAAGTCTCATTGCAAGCAAGGTCTTCTCTTCCGATGTGTAGCTCATGGCTATGAACCGTGCTTTGAAGGTCTCTACCTTCTCATCAGGTTCCCTTTCTCTTGAAGATCCATTTACACCTTTATGGGTCTTACCCATATAGGTGGATCCTCGGGGGTCCATATACAACACTTGTATATGATGTCTACTTTAGACTTTATAGCTAATATCCATCTTTCCATGTCATGATCCTTAGGAGCTTCATCACATGAAGCACGGTCATTATCAGACTTCATCAACACATGGAATACATCCTCAAACTCATTTGAAGAGGTATTAGTGTTTCATCTTTAATTATCCTTTTAGTTTCCGATTTCAGAAGCCTCATTATCATCTCAAGATTAAATGAGTTCTTTTACTTCATTTTCTTCTTGATTCTCAAGAGTCTCAGCCTCTAAGAATCACATTCTCATAGATGAGATATTTTAAGAATCTCAAGGTCATAAAGTAGGTATCCCATACCATCCTTTATTTTCCTAATGAAGTAGCACTCTCTAGTGCTTAATTCCAGCTTACTTGCATGGAATCTTATTAAGGATATATAGTGTAGTCTCTACTACGTATATACCTGGAAACTAAGAGGTAATTATGCTAAAAAACATCATTGATCAAATCATGTCACACATGATCCAATTGTATCTCCCTACAACTCCATTGAGTTTAGGTGTATTAGGAGGATTGAGATAGGAATGATATTCATATCTTCATAAGGTATTCTTTGAATTCATATAATAGGTACTTGCTACCTTGGTTAGATCAAATTCATTTAATCTTCCTACAAACTTTAGTTCTAAACCAAAATTGTGAAATCTTTGAACATTTCAAAGGTTTCTCAGGTGAAGAGAAGAAATCTTATATCATACATAATCATCAGTAGATATCATATATCCATGATGTTCACTATGATGTAGATGATCAACATACACCAATATGTATGAGTTCTCGAATACCTTGACATCTTACACCTTTCCCAGAGAAGGGTGTATTGGACATTTTACTTTGAATACTATATTCACAAGTATGTAAGATTTGAAATTTTAGACATTCTAAAGTTTCATATCTTACTAGTCTATTGATCAAATCAACAGATAAATGTCCAAGACTTGATGCTAGATCATTGTCAAATGATCTTCATCCTCCTACTGATCTATAAAGGTTTTAATTTTCAGTATTAGAAATCTTGATGAACCATTCATTAATTTTCTAATTTTCTAGAGTCCACTAGATCTTAGATTACTATTTGAAATATATCCATCATAACTCTTTATGATAGTTCTATCTCAGAATTCATGTTTATTTCCAACATTTAGAAACAAACAATGAGTGTATTCTAATATCTAGGTCTTAGAGACATTCTCCAAGACTAAGGGCTCTCCCACTGAGAATATGAAGTCTATCTATCCAACAGAGATTGCTGCAACATTTACAACAATATCCATGTAGATGACTACTGTACCTTAAGATCTAATTTCTAATCTTCTAATATATATATATATATATGCAACCAATTGCAAATGTCATTAGAAGAATGAGATACAATTATTAGACTTTAATCTTATCTTATAAGAAAGTCAATTTCGATGATCAAATGTAGATTATTTCGATGCACTATATGAGTCCTTCTCTAAGGATCCTAGATAGTTCAGATAGTCATACTATCAATACATAGACTCATTGCAGTATTGGCATTCATCCAACTATCTAGATGCCATATGGAAGTCACAGAAGTAGCTCAACTCTTTGACTTTCCTTCTTGCTTGGGTCAGACCCATGCTTCCACTACGCTCTCTTTATCTACGAACAACCATTGCTCAAGACAAAGGATCTCTTACGTTGAACTCAAAAGATTTCAATATAAGAGAACTTCAACATATATACATGCTTCATTTAATTCATACAATATGAATATTATGAACTTTCATGAATGACATGAGTATAGGCAGTAGAATTATGACATTCATCACTTCTACATCCATCTAGACTCTTAAAATATTGGTTCAGGTAGGTATTCAAACATTTTGTATACATCATCTCTTTTGAGCTACCATTCTACATAATGCAGAGAACCATGTCATTCATGATTAAATATCTAGAGCACATATGTTTGCCAAAATATCTTCTTTGATTTTATAAGGATTATTCGACAATTACGATCACCATCGACATGTCACTTCCACAGTACACTCGGTGAAAGATCAAGACTATAGAGACATATGAACCCTAAGGTGATGTCTTATTGTCTTATTAGTTGTCATTCCTCATTATGTTGAGGAAACTTGCATATTGCAACCACATACATTATGTGTCAAACTGCAAGTACAATATCTGGATCATGAGTCCAATCCATGATATTTTACTGGTTATTACTGAGTATAACATTGAGTGGGTTTAATGAAGGATTATCTGAAATAAGAAATTTTCATAAGGGTATATATAATATATATATATACATATTTTTCTTTGATTTAGGAATATTCATATCAAAGTTGTCTTGCCTTTTCAACAATGAAAGTTCATTCCCTTAATCACTTTCAATATAAGAGATATTCTTATCATTATATCTCTAGCAAGATCTGGGATCTCCTTTCCTATCTTCGTCACATCCCAATAATATGATAACCAGGACTTTGATAAAAAGAAGCGGGAACACATTCCACCTTGCAAGTCCAACTTGCATTTCCCAATTCAGTCTTTAACACCCGGGTCCACCACCCCTAAGGTGATGTTGACCCGTCATTAATTGAACCAACCATCAACAGGCTTAATACTCGCTATAGGCAATCCAATATGGTCCCAATAATATGAGGACCTGATATTGTGGTTACTACGTAAAAGGCCTTACTCTTTCAAGAAGCGAAGAGCCCGATCCAAATGGCTTGTACGCAGGAGCTGTCACTTCGGGCAAGCATCTCCGACATACAATCTCTGGGGACAGAACCCTCCGCCTTGACGGGAGACCATGGATATCACTAATGTGATCCTCCATATCATATTCAGATTCTAATTAATCATCATGAATCACATTCATTATGATCAATTCTTCCAAGGGAAATACACATCTATTCATGATAGAGTGCTTTTATTTGGATATAATCAATTTAATCACATTAAATTAATTATCAATCCAATTTTCAATCAACAAACTTGATTATTACTTGAATAGTAGGTATAATCTCAAAGTACATATTATTTGAATTTTAATAATTAGAAAAATACACTTTGATTTCTCTGGCATTATCGAGTCCCTACATGTTGTCATGGCCAGTACCGATGAGAGTGGGACAGGCCACATACGTTGCAACCCGCTACCCCAATGCTGTCCGACTAGACACCATATCCATCTCAGGAAAGGATAATGCCAGATACATCATTGTGTACTTTGAGATGCTCATCGGTTTTTCAACCGAAATTATACCATATAATATACATCAAAACAATTTTGATTATATTATAAGGAGATTTGCTAAACAAATCCCCAATCCTATTCAAACAAGAGAGATTTGCATGTAAAAGTTGTCCTACAACTATTGTAGGATAAACTAGGGTTTTGCATGAAAACAATGTTTGTTGATGATTTCATTTCAACCAATCATGATCAAGATCAACTATCTTATCATTTTGGTTAGTGAAATGTCATTCAAGAAATTGATTGTCATCTTTAAATATTTAGTAAATATTTATCAATAATCATTTCAGAAAATTAACAATTAATTTTCAATAATTTATTTGAATGACAATCACAAGGTTTTAATCATGCAATTTCCAGCAGTGACTCTCACTAACTAAAAAAAGCATATCTCATTCATTTTAAATCTAACTTAGCAAAATCAATTTCCAGAGATTGATAACTTGATTTAAAAACGAAACCTGATAAACACGCATTTCCAGGCATTTTAAAACCATAATTAACATCTTAATTACGTCTCTAATCGCCATCCCCGAAACAATGGATATATAGTTAATAAAACGAACATATCTTGAGCAAACAGAATCCAAATTACGCAAACTCAAATCCTATTGTTTCCTTGATTAATGTAGAACATTATCCAATTTAAATTTCGTGCTTAAAAGTTTTAAACAGGGAAGGAATTTTATTACAAGACAGGGCTGTGAAAATCGAAATGCTAAAATCTTCACGAACTCCAACGAGCCAAAATTTTCGTAGGTTCATGGATCTAATCCAAACTCCTGATAAACCTGGCTCTGATACCACATGAAGGATACGGGAAAATTACTCAAACACATCACGGAAGTGTGATGATCGCATCGAATGCGATCGGGAACGACTAGTCGCACTAATTGCTCAATGCAGCGGAAATTAAAATTTTTTTATGTGATGAAACCACATGATCCAAGAAAACTTCTCGGATGGTTTCATATAAACCACAAACAAGTAATAGAATTACCTCTTGAAGCATGGTTGCGATCGAGTCTCTAAACCAAGAGACCTCTTCTCTCAAGTCCGATCCGACGGAGGAGACGCTTGCGAGCGCGGGGATGAATCGCGCGCTCCTCGGAATCCATGTTGATAATCCAAGTGGCGGATCTCCTGATCTCGTCACACGAGATATAACGTCTTCTTCATGAGCGAGACGCACCGAAGAAGATGGAGATCCACGAGTAAGAACTCCAGCAGCATAACGACGATGCTGCAACGATGTTGATTCTCTTAAAGGCTCCATGGTGTACGGCCATACGAGAGTGATGGAGAGAGGCACATGAAGTATAGAGAGAGAGAGAGAGAAAAGATCATTCATTATTCATCTAACATATATTTCTTGAAGAGAAAGGGTGCCTTTTCTTATATAAGTTTTTGGGAGTCCATGGATCTCAATCCATGGACAACACACAATCAATGGTTGAGATTGATTTGTATTTCTTTCAATGGCTAGGATTATTGTTGGAAAAACACAACAACAAGTGATTTAATTCAAATTCATTATCATTGATAAATCAATATAATTAATCTCAAATTAAATTACTTTTTGACTAGAGATAGGATAATGAGAAGATCAAGGTCCTCTCCTAAAAAGAGGGGGATGGCTACTGTACTCCTACAGAGGAGTTGTAGCCGTCGTCTCTTATTAGAGGGGACTTGGTCAATCTCATTGATATATCATGATATCTCATTATCTCATGATATCTCCTATAACTCTTGTCGAAATAATTTCCATAAAAAATAATTCCAAATTATCTTTTGGAAAATATCAATCAAGCCATTGAAAAAATGTGAATCTCATTCACAACCCAAAAGTAAATGTAATTATATTTTCAATTAATCATTCAATGTGAATCCCATTGACATTAACAATTAATCAACAAATATAAATTACAATATGCTCTCTCTAATATATTATAAATCACATTTATAATATATATATGATTAATATAGATAGTGTTATCCATATCCATATCCGTTATAATTAAATCGTATTTAATCATCTTGGATCTCTATTCTCATGTGCCAAAATAATATGAATCACATTCACATTATTCACATCTTTGATAATTAAATAACATTTAATTATCTCAGATAGCTCTCCTCATAATATGAATCAAAGTCATATTATCCATGATAAATAAATCACATCTAATTATCAATTTTCTCGATGCTTGGATACTTATATCAACAATGAAATTATCCATGAACTCTTTCGAGGATAATGCACTTTTTCCGTAGATATTTGGAGATAAGGACATGGCGATTGTATTGTTCCACGTATAGTGACTTGGATATTGAGATCACATCTCAAATCCAGATCTCGAGCCTCCCACAGATGCTTGATTAAATCAAGACCGCAAATCTAATCTTCTCATTACATCTTAATCACATTCAAATCAATGTCCAACATTTAGACTAAGATCAGATTACTTCTCTACTGAGAGGAGTCACTAAAATCCAGACCCCTTTTATCACTCCCTAGGAATGGAAGCGTCATGGTTATGCAATCGTTTATAATCACATCACCATCAGGTATTCCCAACACCTGTACATCCTGCATACTGGAAACCTAGAATAAACCCGAAGTATTAGATCAGCTTTATGCTGTCTACTTCTGGGTTTTATCAGTAAGTTTCTCATTTGATCATTGGGAGTTGGTATCGATCATATACTTTCCAAAAGCATATACCATACCTAGGTCCTTATCATATACTTCCAAAAGTATATATCAAACCTACAAATTAAGTGAAGCTTCCAAAGGGAGACGACCGTGCACGGAATTTGATTCTTCCCAATATCTCATGAGTGAGCTCATGTCTTCTGGTTCAATAGTGAACCTGTATGATCCCTTTGAGAGATCATATTACTCATATGCCCTTATATGCACACCAGCACACCGGTGTATAGACCTTGGTTAGGTCACCAACCTATTGGTCTGCCAAATGTACATACTCAGACATATAGTAACACATCTGTCTTCGATCAGAGGATGCGTGCCTATACTGTGACAGCATACGATATAGGTCTTTGGTTATCTCGATCTCGTTAAGTCAACTCATTGACCTAACTAATCTGACACCTCCGAATCTCTATTCCTATGCAGAGGATCTGCATCCAGAGATCGGTCAGTTATCAACCTATGTGAGTAAAGATTGCCATCTCCTACTCAGGCTGGAGATCATCTCTTAGCAATCATTTGACGGTGCTTGATGAGTCCTCAATCTAACTCTTTATTCATCCAAGCACCAGCCTATATGATTCAATAGTTGAACCAACAGCTGTATGATTATTAAGATGGCCATGGTACATAATCCTAATTGTCTTAAAGGACATATTATGCAAACTAGTTATTTTTCATTTCAGATCAGGGAATGATATTCGCAATAACATTTATTGCATAATGGTTTACCGTGGGATCCCATGTCCAACATATATATTATATAGGTATTTTATTCCGGTACATATTACACTATACAATATATATCAAATCTATATACTTTATAAAAAAATATTACAAATCGTAGAAAAATAGTTTGAAAAATTACAAAGATTTTTTATTTTATACATTTTTCAGTTGAGGTCATTTTTTTATATTTTATGTAATTATGTAAATCCTTGAATTCCTATTGGTCCATCTCAGATCATTGATCGCAGTCAACCTTCTCCCCCATCTGGGTCGGGCCTGATTCTGCTTCGTCGAAGCATATTCTCACATATTTCATGCCCGACTCCGACTTCCATCCACCTTGAGATTCGGATTCGAGATTCCTCATTGATCCAAGATTCTCGCGGATCCCTGATTTGGTCTTAATCTTCATAGGGTTTCGTGCATCCTCTCGATCCTTGTAGACCTTAGGGAATCCCTATAAATTCTCTTCTCCACCACCCTTGCTTGCTAGCTTGTGCCTCGTCACTACCTTCCTCCCTAGCCACCTCCAGCAGGGTGAAAGCCTTCCGGAGTTCCCTTTGGTTCTTAGTTTGGTGGCTCTTTGGCCGCAGCTCAAGAACGTGGTTGGAGCTCTGCCGCATGAAGCACCTTCTATCTTCCGCAGCAGGATCGAGGTGACAACCTCACATTCACGTCGTTGCACTGACTGTCGTATCCCCATCATGTACCACCATCTCTCCTGAAGTCCCCTTTCATTTCGATTTCATCCAGTAGCTCAACCCTAGATTATCTGCTCCGACTAACTGGTCAGAGCCCTAGTCTATCCATCTACTCACTCAGATCAATACCTCGACACACCCTCCATCTCCTCTCGTGACCTGATCATCCTGAGTCCTGCTCATCGGAGCAGGACTAGGCTAGGTTTCCCTCTTCTGCCGTCATCAGAAACCAACCTCTGTCTCCCTGTCATTTCCTTAATCTTCTTATGCAATAAATCAGATCGCAATAAAGCCCCCAAGTCCTTCTACCCATTGCAAGTACTGGTTTGCACCAGGAGATCCCTTCTGTCCTCCGAGTGCCCTCACTACCATGCCGATCCAACCATCTATCATCTAATCAGAGCCAACCATTCAATGTGGAAGGACCTTGTGTGGATGATATATCTACCGTGATTCGATCAACCCAGTGAGTTGATATCACTCTTTGATCGGAACTCGACAGGCACTAATTCATTCAGCACCCTCCAGAGTTGTCAGATGACCTCCTCTTGTCCAGTTCTGATCCGATCCATCCGTACTCACCTCTTTTTGCAGCATCATATCAGAACCTTTGCAGATCTGAGCCGCACGTCCAACAGCTTTCCAGAGTCATCAGTTCTGCACACCAACGGTCATCAGGACCATACGCCACAAGGGCATGACATGTGTTTCTCACATGTAGATCATGCAACTGTCTTGGGTATATTTCTCTTTTCATCCTACATGTTTCATTATTTTTATTTTGTCCAATAAAAATAATGTGTAGTTAGAAACATTTGCAGTAAGACCCCAATAGTTTTTACATTTACATATTAGTCCGATCGAATTGAGTTCACGTGCACCCACATATGCTTTTGTAGGAAATTTGCAATGAATGCCCTAAACTTCTTATATGTTATCGAATGTTTTAAATATTTTGATAAATTATAGTTATACCCATGTTTGTCTGATTCATGTGATGTGCATGTGCTTACTGGGTTAATTGCATCAGAGGCCCTTGAGCTTTTATAGCTTGTTATCTTCTAAACCCCGAGACTTAAAATAATTTCATATTGGTCCTTATAAATTGTATTTAGCTACCTATATTTTATTTAATGCAATAAATATTAAACTGACTCCAAAAATTGCCTAAAATTATTTGTGATTTCGGATTGCATGTTTTATTTATGGTAATTCTTGCTTGTTAATTTTCTTACAATTTCTATTATTAAAAAATTAAAAACAATAGAAAAGGTCCTTGTTTGCCTAGAAAAATCCATATAAAATCGAAAAATCACTTAAGAGATCTATAAAAATTTCTGGAGTCATTTTTTTTGTATTTTATCTTCAACATAATTTGTGTTGAAAAAATCCCTATAAAGATCTAAAAATTAGCAAAACACTTGAAAACTTATAAAAATTATATAAAGTCATAAAAAGTCCAAAAATATCGATTCGAGATCTTGTTTGTGGATATTTATCTCTAATCGATCATAAAAATCACTTCAGGATCTTGAGCTTTTTACCTATTTCTATAATTGTAAAATTTTCGTGGTTGTGCACTATTTGTTCATTTTGTCACTGTTTGACTTTTAGAAAATTACCAAAGACATCTAAAAAATACATACAAATTACCAAAAACACTACAAAATACACAAAATCAAAAACCATTAGTAGTTTAATTTTTGAGTATTTTTTAAGCATTTAAAAAATACAAAAAATTGTGTGTATGTAATTTTCGTTCCTTATGCTTATTCCTTTATATTGAAAATTAAAATTTTGAAAAATTAAAAACCACTTAAAATAAAGATCTTTTCAAATCTACTACTTAGTACATAATTGTGCTCCTTGGTTCGACCCTGATTGTTATACCAGGTTAATAAAAATAAAAAAAATGCTTGATTTGTTTGCTTAATATCTTAGTGGTTTAACTTTCTTGTTGATCGCTTAATTGATTAAGGTCACAGTAATATTTGCTTGATTCATAACTTAACCATAATCAGCCGAGCGCTCAATGGTGATGGAGTCAGTTGTTAGGGATACAAATTAAGAGAAGGAACTGGGAGGGGTTAATGCTTTAGGAGTGCGTGAAAATCCGAGAAAGATGCGTACGTGAACGGAAAATCTGTGGGGTCTTTTGAATGGAAAGCTGACCTTGGTGAACATACCCGGGATTGATCAATCAGGGAGCACGAAGAATAAGATAAGATATTCTAGAAGACAAAATAGCATGGAAATTGATAAATAATTGGAAATAAAATAGAAAATGAATTAAAAATAAGAATAATGTAAAATTAAAATGTTTGCAATTTAGTTATCTTATTTTTGGTGATTTTTAATTAATTAAATAATATATATACAAGGGTAAGAATAAATAAACTATGTTATTTACATGTATACATAAATTTAATTACACCACCTTGATTTTTAGTATATTATTTATAAAAATATATAAATTATTTAGTAATTTGATAATTTACAATATTTTTCAAGGATTTTGAAGATATTTTTATTTTATTTTTGTCAATTAATTTATTTGGGTAAATAGATAATAATTCTTAACAATATGCATAGTGGTACACATACAATATATATATGATTTTAATTTTTCTTAATTTTTGGTTTTGTGATGTTTATTTGTATTTTATGTAGGTTACATACAATATAGAGAAGTATTTAAAAATTCAAATTATAAAAAATAAATATATGTTTACAAATACTATACAAACAATATACAATGGTATAATATACATTAATACCCCACATTTCACTCCTTAACTCTGTTTTTTATGAAACAACATCCATTTTAAAGATTATCTAATTTGGAGAAGAATGAAAGTGAGTTTGATTAATTCTAAGTTTTGTTAGATAATATATTGATTGGATAAGTTGAGTTTTGTAGCTTTATCATAGTGTTATATTTACACAATGTACATTGATTGTTTTTGCAATTATTTTTAATATTCACAAAATATTTTTATGTACAATTTTCAAGCAGAAAATATTTTGATTTGGAGTGAGTTTGGTTGTTAATAAAATGGTATAAGTAATGTGTGTTATAGTTCAAGTGATAAATATACACAAGTGAGGACTGATTTTCTGAATTTTCTTATATTTATGCCATATATCCCCCTGCTTTTATTCCTTATCAATTAGGTCAAGTCTTGATCTACTCTCACGATCAGAGTTAGCTTGTATCTATTACATATATACAATCTTTGATTTTTTATTTTTCCTTTATTTATTTAATTATTTTAGGTTAAAATAGTGATAAATATACAATACTTACACAAGAATTACGGTTAGTAAATGAAGAGATTTATATATATTTACATGTGTTTTATAAGGGATTTTGAGCTAAAATTAATTAATAAAGATGATGAAATGCAGATTCATCAAAGACCCAAGTTAGTTTCTGTATATCCCTTTGTGTTTATCATGAGCTATGGCTTCATATCACTTATTGCTATAAGAACATAGAACAAGCTAAGTATAGGGAGTGCAACTTATATAATTCATATATTCTTTAGCCATAGCTCATATTTTCAAAATCTTCAAACTTTCTAGGGATACGAGTAAAGTATTTTTGAACTGATTTGTGTAAAAATGTTTGACATTGTTTGAAACTTTTTCTAACTATATGGCATTGTTTTTGGAAAATGTTTAGGATGTTTGTAAAAATGGGGATTTGACTTGCTTTGAAAATTATTTGTAAAATGTTTTGAAAATCTATATTTATGTGACATGATTTGTAAAATATTTCAAAAAATCTTTTCAAAAAAATGAGGGCGTAAATGAGTGGAAGTTGTGTTTTGTAAATAAATATAATCATATTAAAAAATGAATAATCATAAAAATACTGACCAATTAAGTTGGTATAATCCCTAACACTATCACTAGCACTCAAGAATTGAGGAATAAAGAAACTTGTTTTATGAGGTCCTAAGAGTCTGAGTTAACCGGCCTTAGTCAATAGAGTTTTAGACTTAATAATTCACACTTCCTTTGTTTAAAAGATATGTATTATATATTGAGTACTTAATCTTTATCTTAAAGAATATGACGTGCACCTCACATGCACAACTCCATTCATCATGAGATGAGTTGATGTTTCCCTTGAGGAACTGGTATGGGGGGTTTTAATTTGGCCCCAATTTAATGATGCTCAACGATGAGAGAAAATCGATGAAGGCTTCAAGAAACCTAAGTGTCAACAACATTAGCCAGTACGAGAACAAGTTCTTATTCTATCTCTAGATATTTACCCAAGTGCCAGGGTGTAATGAAACATAAAAAATGTTGGCCAGTGTGTGCCAACTTAGTGAAAATAGTGGAGCTTGCAGAAAAAAAGGAAAAGCAAGATAAAAAATCTCTTACACTCCAAAGACAAAAACAAAGAGCTTCCACCAAAGGTGAGTGCCCCCAACCTTTCAAAGTGTCCACTTGGAGTGTCATCTTAGGCTTCTATGAGTCATGCTAGCACCCAAGAAAGACACTGCACCGTATAGTGATACGAGTCTAGGTGTCGAAGGTATATTATATACTCAAAAGAGACACATCCTGGTGCATTCTCTAGATAAAATGGTCTAACGACTCAGCACTCTCTTGACAGACACACAGATCAATAACAACAAAAATATTTTTGTGTTTAGTTAATAAGGCACTCGAGAGGATTCCTGTTACAAGGAAAGGGAGAGAAACTAAGACATAAACCTATTCCCTCCATAATCTAGCCTTTCACATTTACTTTCAAGTCTGACAACAAAGGAGATGGTGGATTGAATGCAATAAATGGTTTATTCCCTAGTGTTGAAGATTGGGTCTTGAGGAGATTATCTGTGAATAGGAATTTGAGTGACATTTCAACTTGAATCTCATAGATGCAGTTACACTTAAAGTCATATCTATATGCATATAGTGAGCGTCTGATAATTAGGTAAATAGGATTTCTTTTGGCGAGAGCTTGGTTCAACTTAGAATTTTCAGATCAATAAAATTGAAGGTTCTTAATGAAAAAAGTCTTGAATACTCACATGCACATTCATGGTTTAATCCAACACATTTTATTTTTTATTTGCTCAAGGACGAGCATGATTTAAGTATAGGGGTTGATAAATTCATGAGTTATCATCAAAAATATTATTTACTATCCCTCAGATTTAAACTATTCAAGAAAATGTTAAGCTAATTAACTAACATTTAACCATTTATAAATAATTAACCATAATTATTGTATATATACTTAATTACTGTGTCCCTTTTCAGTATTTTATTAATTACCAAAAATCTCATACAAATTAGAAAGATATTGTACATATGTTTTTTGAAATATTAATTAAAAATACAAAATAATCTCAAAAGAATTTTAAAACAAGTATATTTAATCCTTAAAAATACTTACAAAATTTTACTATGTATATATGACATATTTTGAGTTGTGTTCATCATGAAACTTGCATATTCAAAAAGAACTACAACTTTCACGTTATACACTTTCTCTTTTGAAGCTTGTATAGATTTGTTTTGCAATTTTCTTTTATTTTCTTAATTATCTTTTCTCATTGGACAACGTGTCACCCTTAGTGCTACCATGTGGCATGACCCTTCTTCTCCACTCGCTCACTCTTTCCACAATCTGATCTCCTCCGATTAATTCGATCTGAGTTGATAGCTTCAATCCACTCCACAGCTGCTTGATCCCCCGATCAGCTCCATTATAGCCCTTCGTCCCTGCTCTACTGTGGATCATCTAATCGACATGATTAGATGGTCAAGGCATCATCTTCCTCGCCCATAACACCCCTCTCTCCCACATTCACCTCACCGACACCACTTCTTCTCCTAGTTCTCCCAACAGTTGCCTCTACCTGCACAACTTTGTCTCGATCATCCTCCATATCGTGGTACCCTAAGACATTGTGTACCACCTTTTAGGGCAAACAGATGACAATTACAATCTCCATGGTCATCATTCTGTAATCGTCATCCACCTGTAGCTGCTATATGGATTCTTCTCCATCATTTCACGATCCCCATTCAAGCCATCAGCTTCCTCTTACGACAGAGGAGCAAGGCAAGGATGAGAAATGATAGTTGGAGGCTCTGGTGTTGATCCATGGTCACTCTGGCCATGCCATTTGAGCTTCCCTACATAGCTATTAGGGTTAAGCGACGACCAAAAGATAGATGAGGACATCACCCCTAAGCTAATTCCTCTGCCTCCTATCTTCTCTGATATGTATGTAAGCTTTAATTTGGTTTTAATTTTGATTTTCTCTTATTTAACTTGTAGCACCCATACCTTCCCATATTCAATTGACCATCCCTTGAACTCTAGCAGAGATCATTGATCTTCACAGGAGTTATTACCCACCTTCTCCGATCCATTAAACCTCCCTCCACATTGACCCATTTTCTCTATCCTCAAGATGGACCCAATTGGGAATCCAACGTCCTCGCACCCTCTAGGCCTTTACTTCAACTCACGAAAGCATACATGCTTTGGTTCGCTCCTAACATCTACATGTACCCCAACTGTTCAAGAGGCCATGGGAAAGCTCAGTTCTAGAGCTCATTCTCCAGTAAAGCTCCATCATCCATTTAGCTGGCCACTTCGAGCTCTTACTTGAACCTCCATCTATTTCATGCGATTATAGGTAGGTGTGGAAACCTTCAGAGAACCTTCCAGAGTGAAGAGGAGAGATGTGGAGGCCCACTAAAGACCCAAGAGCATTGCTAGCAGTTGAGGCGGAGAAGAAATCCTCAACGAACAATTATTTTTGTTCTCTTGATCCTATGGTCTATAGCCCTCCAGCAGTTCACATCCAAGGCAGCAGGTTCAGTGGGATCAGGCCACTTTCGAGGCCACTCAAGCCTCCATAAGGCCGGAGCCACCTGCACCAACTCTACCCTTTACCCAATCCTCTACCCACTTGCATTGCACGTGTTGGCCTAGGAAATTTGTAGCACAACCCTCTCGCTTCTCCACAATTACAAATAGGTCCAATCAGACATGCGTGCCTCATACCTAGGTTACTTGGGTAAGGACCCTTACCAATTTCTATATCTACAAAATGGTCCCTACACACAAGGTTATTTACAAGGAAGGCCTGTCAGTTTTTCATATTTTCAGAAATGCCACTCAAAGGTCTATTTGTGAGACATTTATGTATTTATTCTCATGTTTCGTGCCAGTTATGCTACTATACTATTTTGCTCATATCTTTAGCTTCTAAACTATATTTTTTGTTGATTTCAACTTCACATTAATGATTTTTTAGTTCTTTATCTAATATTTAATTTCTGTACTTGACACCGACAACAGCATGTTTAATTTGCGATATAATCTATCAATTGCTTGGATATATAAATGCCACTAAATGAACTTGGATCCATTTTGATGCATCAATTGGTCATGAATTTTAATCTATCTTTATTGCTCAAATTAATGGTTAGATCTAGCACATATTTGAGCATTATCATCTTGTTTGCATTTCTTTACATTGTATTTCATATCATCTTCAAATTAACTTGCTTGAATAAAATAAAAATGCATTCTATTCATTATCATGTTTTGCATTGTTATGTTGTTGCATTATTGATCTAGGTAAATTAATAGTTGTTTACTTACACATTGGAGTCGGATTAGTCATTAAGGTAGTTCATGTCCCAAAGTTCGACACTAGATTTACCGAGTTTAAATATTTATTAAATAAGGCCCCTCCTAGAAGAGATATTTTAAGGTAGGTTTCTGATAGATCATTGAGGGGACATACTACCATTTGATATTATTAATGATGCCATTAAGCGGGTCTTCAACAACCCTAAGGTTTACAAGAATACATTGTTGTAACCATGCAGGATGGACTCCTCTGCAATGTCACTCCAAACATTGATTATACTTGGTCACTCGTTCCTTTGAATAGTCGATGTAGTAGTTGATTATGGATCTGGAAAGATCACATTTGCTCCTGCAATGATAAGGTCATCGAACTAAAAGCTACAAAGAGCGCATCTGAGAAAAGTGAGCCATAACTGAATGTAGAAGATTGTGACATTGTTGATAAAACATAGATTCAAATTTGTCTTTTAATGAAATCTTGACACAAGAAATCCTCTTACCAAATCAGGATTTGGAATGCACTGTCAAATTTTGTTCTTTTCCATACAGTGGGATTGATGATGAGTTGATCGAATTATTTTATGAAAATATGTCCCGAATCGAACAAGAGGAAACCATTTTAGATATGTTTGGTATTTTATTGTTTGAGCTGAGAGTGACATAGGTGGACATCAACTTATTGTCAAATGATTCACCAACAACTAGAACAATATCAGAAATCATTAAGAAGAAAACTCATACTCCACTGAATTGAAGCATATTCTGGTAAATCTAAAGTATGACTTCCTTGTTGGTAGGCCCGAAATGTATTCGATCATCATTAGCTTGTGATTGACCAGGGATCAAGAATCTTTCTTGCTAGATATTCTAGAGAAAAACCATAAAGCTCTTTATCGGAATGTTTCAGACCTTTGAGGGATAAATCTGGCCATTACAGTGAGTTTCAGTGTAGGCTAAATCCTAATATCTGGGCTGTTGTCATGAAAGATATAATGAAGTGGTATGAGGTTAGCTTTATGTCTTCCATCTTTGACTCAAAATAGATGAGCCCATTGCACATAGTTTTGAATAAATCTGGATCTACGATAGTTACTAATGACCAAGGAGAGGAGATATCGATCCGAGTGCCTACATCATGGTGCATCTAGCAGATTACCCGTGCCTGAATTCAGATACCAAAAAGGATCACTTTCCTCTGCCTTATTGATCAAGTTCATGAAAGGTAGGAAAGAAAAGAGTTCTTTCACTTCTTGGATGGGCACTTTCGGTACAACCAAGTGGAGATCACTTCAGAAGATCAAGAGATGACAACATTCACTTGTATGTTTGGCAACTATTCCTTAAACCATATGCCTTTTGGATTGTGTAACGCACCTACTACATTCCAAAAGTGTATGTCAATTGTGTTCGCTAACATAGTGGGTAGTTCTCTTAATATTTTGATGGATGATTTCTCAATCTATGGTAACAGTTTTGATGCCTATCTCTTGCATCTAGACTGGGTGCAGAAGAGATGTCGTAAAGTAAATCTTGTGCTTTCATGAAAGAAGAGTCACTTCATGGTGACCAAAGGAATTCTAATAAGTCATGTCGTCTTTAAATGAGGTATAGAAATCGACCCAGCAATAGTGGATGTGATTGCAAAACTTGAGCCACCAAGAATAGTAAGAAATGTGAAATCTTTTATGGGCATGTTGGGTTCGATTATAGATTCATTCAGGACATCAACTGAATTTTCTAGCCTCTCATAGAACTTCTACGCAAGGAGATTGATTTTATTGTTGATAATGAAGTCCTCCAAGCATTCAATTAGTTGAAAGATCTAATCACTCATGTGTCTGTCCTACAACTACTCGATTGGTCGCTTCCATTTGAGATCATGACTATTGCATCAGATTTCATCATTGGGGATTTGTTGATAAGACAAACGGATGAATTATTGTTCGACATTCATTATGTCGGAAGACCATTAGATGAGGCCCAGAAAAATTATACAATGATAGAGAAAGAGCTAATGGCAGTGGTTTTTGCTCTCGAGAAGTTTGATCCACATCTTATCAGTTCGAAAGTGATCGTTTATACTAACCACTTTGTTATCGTGTACCTATAGAAAAAGAAGGATGTCAAATCATGTCTCCTCTATTAGATCCTTCTGCTCTAGGAATTTGATTTATAAAAACGAAATAAACATGGAGTCAAGAATGTGGTAGGAGATCATTTATCCATCATCGAATGTTCAGAGATTGTGCTTAGTAGTGTACCAATAACAGAAACCTTTCCCGATGAATCTATCTTAAGTGTTGCATCACTCCCTTGGTAAGTAATTAATAGCCATTCATATACCTTTATTATTCCACTTTGGCTTTAGATCCCCAACAAAACACCTGTATTAAATTAAAAAAGAAGCAGTGATATGTAATAAGGATGTATTAGCATGTAAATACATGCATTTAAATCCAAAAAAAGAAACAAAAGAAAGTATCAAAGATATTGACTGATCCTAAACTTCGAGAGCAAGTCAATATTAATTAGGTTGACTAGGAATAAAGTAGGGGGGATAAGGGCCAAATAATGTACAAAAATTCAAAGAAACCCTAATCCTATATTGTATACAGCTCATTTTTGCACTTTTTATTTACACTCATTCACACTTCAAACATTAAAGTTTTCAATACAAAACTTGTGCATAATAATATATAGAATAATATAACAATAATATCCAAAAAAATCATGCATTGTGCACATAGTACACAGATGAAAAATCACAAATAAAATTTCATTGATCAATATCTTACTCCATATGAACTCAAATTAAATCGACCTCACATCCATTGTATTTCAAATTAAATTATCTTTCAAATGAAGATGGTTTCATTGAAAATGGCACTAAGATGCAAAAGGTAGCTTGTTGGGGGTACTATTATACTAGAGTAGTTGTAGAAATAGACGATTATTTTATTCTAATATTTTTACTCCCTTATATTTTTATATAATTGTATATATTATATAAAATATATTAAAAATAAAAAGATACTTAGAAACATGTAAATATACAAAACAGTTAGAATACAGAAATATATATGTATATTATACATTTATATACATATATGTAATTATTTATATGATAATAAAATACAATAAAAATATGCAAATGCATTTTAAATAATGTTTTAAATATATAAAATTCGTAAATATGATAGTATGTAAAAAAATACTAAATAGAAATATAACATATAAAATACATGCATATATACCTATATATACATGTAAATATTAACATCTCATAAATAAGGTTGTAAAATAAATAAAATCACAGTAAATAGTTTATAAAAATAGAAACATTTTTCATTTTTTAATAAAGTCATTTACTATTTCTTTTATACTTTCTTCCATTTCTATTGTATGTTTTTTCCTTATTATGCTTACATGGCCCAATCAAGGTACAACGAATATTGACCTCCAGGTCAACACCCCCTCCCCATGTGAGCATGACCCGTATATTCTGAAGCCCCTCTCTTATCCATTTTTATATGTCTCCTCCACTCATTCTTCTTCCTTGAGCCCTTCACCAAACTTGTGCACACCATCTCCCTCTACCTCTCCATGCCCTTATCGCTCACGAACCCCTTCCGGCCTTCGTGCATTCTTCTTCACAAAAATTCCCCTCACTATGCTTATAAATAAGATCCTCCATCTACCTTTCCCATTTTAATATTCTCTTAACCACTTGTAAGACAATAATCGATCTAGAGTGTGCCCCTTGGTGATAGGAAATCATGCACTCTAATTTGTGATGTGGATAGAAGTATTAGAGGTGTTTCCCGCTCGCTAGAGTTCACTTCAGACAATGGCTCTACTCTTTGGATTCCAACCAAGTTACAACTAGTACGTTTGTTAATTAGGTTGCATTTTTTAATCCTTAACATAATATTGCATTTTATTTAAAGTCATTTCATGTTATTAGGCTTAGATGTTCAATTCATAGTTACCTGGAGCTTAGAGTTCTAGCCGTCTGTTTCACTATGAACTACCCATTGTCTCCACCAGCAAACACCTCCACCACCTTCCTCGACATTTTATTCATATAATCCTTCATTTAGATCACCCTGATATTGCATATATCAGATTCTCATATCTATATCAGTCGCCTTCGTCAGAGATCAATGCTCTCCAGCCCCCCCCCCCCCCACCCCCCCCACCCCCACCCCAAATCTTTTAGTGCAGGTTATAGCTCCAAATGACGCACCAGGGAGCAAAATCGAAGCTTGTAAATTAAATATGAAGTGCACCTCATGTGTTGTCCCATGTGAGGAATTGTATATTATGTGAGAATGCCCTTAATCTTTCTGGATCTATTATTAAATATAAATATGTTTGTTTTACCTGATGTTGTTTTATATTCTATTTCATGTATTTTTTCCATATTAAGTATTTTTATTATGCCACAAATCATGGGAAATTCAGGATAGATGCATGGGACTTGGTTTTATCACATATAATTATAGTATGTCATTTAACTTAATTTATTTATTTTCTAAAAATAAAAAAACACACATATATTCCCTGCTTAGCATATAAAAATCCATAAATGTTAGAAAATACCTCTACAATTTCCAAAAAAATCATATTATCTATATTACAGTATTATACAATATATCCAAAAATCATTAAAAAATACAAAATATAAAATATAAAAATCACAAAATCCTAAAATTCTTATAATAATTAGCAAAAATTATATAAAAATCCAAAAATTAAGCTTTCTATTTGAAAATTAAATTTATTATAATATATATACTATTTTTGGGTTGATTTTGGACTTAAATATATCTATCAAACCCTAAACAAGATCGTTGATTTTATATATCCACTATTTTTACAAATTTTCAATTTAAAAATACATAAAAATTAGAAAATAAATAAATTTGGCTAAAATAGAGAAAATTTAACAATGCACAAAAATATTTTATTTTATATATTTCGAATATATTTTATCTTATATAAAAATATCATAAGCTATATTCTATATAAATGTTATATAATATCTATATAAAGATTTAATATCTATATTATTATACATAATTAATTACCTTATTTAGAGCCTATATGCATAATTATGTAGAGCTATAAGAAAAATTTTGACTTGCACACACTTGACTCATTTATTTACTCATGAGTTAATTATTGTATGAATTAGAGGTTGGTCATGAAATAATTGCTGGCTTAACTTGTTAGGTTGGCATATTGATCCTCTTCTCAACAAAGGGTGCCATTACCAGGGATAAGCAACTGTTTGGGTAGATTATTTTTATAAATCTCCGATTTTATTTTTTGTTGTTTGTTTCTTTTTATATATTTGGTTTATGTTATAATCACTCTCTTGTATGAATTTGTTGTAAGGGCTCGTGAAGCGAGGATGAATCTCTTAGCATACGGACTGTACCCAAGCAAGGGGGAGGTCGGCGCATTCAGACCGAGCTGACAAGAGAGCAACAGAAGTTGAGCAAGAGACCAAGAAGAGTAGTATTTGGCGTAGTATGTATTTTATTTTCTTTTGTGATAGAGTGACTTATTTCTTTGGATAATTGTAATAATTGACAATCTCAAGCACTTAAAAATCAGGGTCCATTTCACCGGGTAATTTGTTCACATGGGGGACCTGACCAATTTTTAATCATGATTTTCATTCCTTCTCCTTTTCATTATCCCTATTTTCCCACTTATTTTATTTTGTTTCTCATGTTTTGTGTTTTCCAACTTTATTTTTATTTATGTTTTGTGCATGCAACCCCTAGTTTTAGGTTTCTATTTAGTTAAGCAAGGTAGTACAAGGTCCAAACCCTAATTCAAGAATCTTGTATCTATGGATTGATTGGACTTAGTCAAATAAATTGATATGTGCTTCCCAAGTAGAAGTTCCTGCAAGGTTGATTCTTACTTGCACACAAATAGTATAGGTTTATTTTATGCACGGATCATAGTGTATGTAGACTGATGGAGTCAGGTACATATTTCTTACACTGCATGCATTCATAGATTGTCACGCGTCGGCTTTTTTGAATTACTTCCCCTATTCGCTAGAATTAGGAAATAAAAAGGAATTGGAAAACTCATAGACGTTTATTTGAAAAAAAAATAATACCAAAAAAAGTGATAACTTAAATAAAATCAGGGATGTTAACTCCCCTTGACCCTAAAATAAAATGTAACGGATTCATTGATTTTGGAAGAAAAACTCCCACATTGGACGTAAGTACTCTCGTGGTTGAGTGAGGCATGTACACTTAAGGATTAGAGCCCAAAGCCTTGGATTGTGTCCTAAGTGCTTGGACTAACTTTAGATTCTTCTTATTGCTGCAAGCACTTGCCTCGGACCTTAATTCAAGTAGTCTTGTGTTTAAAGAGGGGTACACACCGACTTGGACACAAACTATTCTAGGAGATTATACCTATGATCTTGATGTAAATAATTGTTCAAATCACCTAACTCTAACATTGAAAAGATAACGACCAAAATCTTATGGTCATCACTGAGTTGAGTATGTGAATTTGGGTTTGCTTTGTGTTTGATTGTATTTAGGATCTGTTGTGGATCTGTTGGATTTGTCATTACTTTGTCATTTTCTATGTCATGATGATGGGTTATTTTTCCTTTAGCTGGATTTTGTGTCTCTTTACCACCCATATCACACTCATCCATTTAGTTTGGTTCAAGATGACTCTCTTCTTAATTCACTATTTTATCTTACCCGGTAGGAGATCGATCCTTGTATGGTCAATGTCATGTCCGGTATTTTACTTCATTCCCCTCCCTCTTCATTCCCACCCAAACTATATTCTCCTCCTCATGGGCATGCTATGTTACTAGTTGGAGCTCGTGGTTGAGATATCGCTTATATTGAATCAGGTGAATATCCTGCTGGAATGAGAGTGCAAATTTTGGGACATGGAATACAATATCAGTGTGATGAGCTTTCTTGGAGAATTTGTGAATGAGCACCAGTTACGAGAAATAGTCAATGTAACAATTCTGTCTATGGACAAGGATACAACCATGGTGAGCATCTGATTTTACATGCATGTCGAGTTACTACTATTACTTTAATCATTATATAGGTTGGTCGGTTTTTCGTGTCATGACCTCCCTGACCCCATTACTCTGAAGCACTTCTTAAATCCTAATGAATATCTTGAGTCATTCCATAATCGTAGGCTATATGAGGGTGATTCTTTAAATTTTTGGTTTTGATAAATCGACATATGAGCCTTGTGTCCTCCCGATTGATGATATTAATGGATTTTATGAGGACCTAATTGATTCTTTGTTTTCACCGATAAGTTTGCATTACTCCCTAAGGGTTATCTGTAGGAGGATGCATCGTTGTCTAGGCACTCGATTTGACTTTCTAATCATGCATCTTATCTGTTGGATCACGAGACCAAGACTTTTGAGTTTTCTCTCCATCACAATCCTCATGAGGATGAGACCTAATTTATGATATTCGATGATATCTCTGACATATCCCTATCATGTACCTCAGATATCCACTCCAAGTATGAGTCTCTTGCTCTTAACCCTGCATATCTTTTTGAGATGATGATTGACATGGAGGATTCCATCACTACTCCTTCTTTCTCCATGTTTGACAGTATCAACTTCATACACTCACTTCATTCTGACCACAAGATGATGCTTTCTTTGATGCTATCAGTTCCTAGTACCTTTATCTATTCTATTTGGCCGGCAACAGACTCCCACATGATTGAATATTCTGGTGTTTTGATTTTCATGGTTGGCTTCATTGTTGTTCTCAAACTGAGACAAACTGTGGTATCATAAACCTTGATATAATGTTATCCTATCATATGTGCCCAGCTAGGGGCGTAAACTCTAGCGCTCGTTGAGAGGCACCTCAACATTGTCTTCCCTTTGTATATACGTGTTTCATCATTTTACTCTTTCTTTCTTTCATTTGTTACACCCAAATATCCCTTCGGATCTTTGTGTCTATGCTTAAGATGTACTTTGTCTTAAGTATAGGGGTTATGAGCATTGTGTTGTTCATATTCATTATATTTCATTACGTATGTTGTTGCTTATACTTAGGGACCATTTTCCCTTAATATAAGGGGAGTGATGTTGTTTGTTCTGTTTATTTTAATTTCATTTTTTTAGTTTCATCGATTCCCTCGCTTTTCTTCTAACTTGTTGATATTTTGTTTATTGTTTAGGGTTATTTTACCCTAAGTATAGAGGGAGACAAGCTGAGTCATTGATTTTGTAAATTCTTACGCTTGGTCATCCCCGCTTAGTGTACAGACTGCTATACTCAAGACTACATAATCCTAAGTATGGGGGGACGATCAACTTCTTATTATTTTATTGAGCAGATGTAGTATAGATGTTTTCAATACTTAGCACAAGTTATGACTTCCTTTATCTCTTTGGTTACTATGAGAACATAGTCCCGGCTAAGTATATGAGGATTGTATATATGTTATATATACCATAGCCATAACTCATACTTTATTGTATTTTTAATAATATGGCTAATCTATTCTAGGTAACAGTACACAAATAAATCAATAATAAAACTCTTGTTATATGTGTACAAAGTTTTGGAAAACTTTGTTTGTAATAATTTGTTTGAAACTATTTTGCAAATGATTTTGAAAAAGGTAGTAAAATGTTTAGAAAGATCTTTTGAAACCTTTGAAAATATATGTAAAATGTTTTCAAATATTTGAAAAATACATTATTTAAAAAACATTGTAAAACTTATTTGTAAAAATATTTGTGAAATTACTTTTATAAAATTATTTGTAAAGTGGTTTTCAAAAATAGTTGTAAAATGTTTATGAAAATGTTTTCAAATTATTTTCAAAACCTTGTGCATAAATATATTACATTAATTGATCAAATAAAAACCTTGTATAAAACTTGTATATTCTTTTGTAAAATACTTTGTTAATATGTACATAACATTTGTAAATACTTATAACTTACTAACCCCTTCAAAAATTCCTAAAAAATTAATCATTTCCAAATCTCCATAAAAATTTGCAAAACTTTTTAAAAAACAACATAAAAGTTAAAAATCAGAAATTTTCTTCACAAAATAGTATTTGCATTATAAGCATTTTTCAGAATGATTTTAATAATTAAACAAGTCTGGAATAAAATTAAAGGATTGAAGCATGGTTTAGACCTTAATCCACTTAATTTCATAGAAACCTTATAGGAACTGGAATTAAGACTTTTCAGGTCAATGGGATTTAATTCTTTAATTCTTTGATTCCATAAGACTGTGTTCACATGTCATCTTGATTAGCCAAATTAGAATATTTCGAAGTGCATACTTGACTCTTAAGGATAATGACCTAACTTGGACAAGCACTCTACACTAAGCTCAACTATAATGAGGAGGTGAGGGTGGAATTCTTTAGCTTTAGAAGCATGCGTATGGAAACATACGCTGCCCCGATAGGAGGCCAGTGCACCCCAACCTGATCAAGTGGCATGGACATCTAAAGACATGATTCTATGGGTTGCAATAAACGATCTAGTGGCATGGATATCTAAAGACATGATGATATCGGTTGCAATAAAGATTCAAAAGAGGGATAGTCTACTAGTTCAAGAAGAAAAATTCCTTATGTAAATGTTGTTGTATACAGTATAAAACAAATTGTATGAAATAAAAGCTCCATAAAAATATTCGGGCAAAAAGTAAATGAAAAATCATTCTTGCCGGAGTTATGTATCAATAAGCAAGTCTTACGCTTCAAAGTCAAAGATATAAAGGTTGCATATAGCTAGAGACTTGGCTACAATAGGCAAGCTCCATAGGATATGTGACTACACTAGGCACAATTAATTATTCTTCTCTTCCATCTCTTCTTTGAGCTGGTTGTATTTTAACTTAGAAGAAAATACCCCCTCCTTAAGGAAAGAGTAGCTAGATTGGGGAATTAGGGATACCTTGATAAGGGAGACTGCTTCTTGCCATTTTTGATGAGAAGAGCTACATTTCACATAAATTGTACAAGTGAGACTCATAGTCATAAGGGTTTGCATATGAATAGGCTTATTCCGACCTGGCTATTGAGGTGATTTGAATAGAGACTTATGGAACTTGAGGGGAGTTAAGTTTTAAATCCTATTCTCAATAAGGTTCTATCACATTAACAATCCAAAGGTTTTATTATGCTCCAAACTTTGATTTTGTGAAAGATAAGTTCAAAAATCATAACCATTCTAAGTTCTTTATTTTCCTTTTCTTTATTTTCACTTTTAATCACTTATTTTCCTAATGAGTGTTTGCTAGGGACTAGCAAAGGTAAGTATATAGGGGTGTTGAATATCCATTCATCTACCTTTATTCTTCCATTTTAGCTTTAAATCATCAGCAAATTACTTTTAAATACTAGTATTTGCTTAAAATAACAACTAACAATGATATGTAATTAGGTTATAATTAGCATCTAAATACATATATTTGAATCCAAAATAAAAAAATGAAAAGAAAAATAAAGGAAGTATCAAATATACTGACTAGCCCTAAATCCTGAGACCAGGTCAATATTGACTAGGTTGACCAAGAATAAAGTAGGGGGAGATGAGGGTTAGATACCATATAAAAATCTCAAAGAAACCCTAACCACGTACTATGTATATCTCATTATTAACACTATTTAATTTACACTCAATCAGACTTCAAATGATAAAGTTTTAAACACAAATTTTGTACATATTAATGTATAGAAAAATATAAAAATAATATCCAAAATAAATCAAGCACAATGCACATGGTACACACAGATAAAAAAGCCACAAAAAAACTTAATTGATCAATATCTACTCCTTATGAACTCAAATTAAACCAAACTCGCCTCCATTGTATTTTAAATTAAGTTACCTATCAAATAAAAGTGATTTCATTGAAAAATGGAGCTAATATTCAAAAGATGCCTTTTTGGGATACTATTGTGTTAGGGCAGTTGTACAAATATCTCATTATTTTTTTCTTTATATTTGTATCATCAATATATTGCGTAATAATTGTATATATTGTATAAAATATATTCAAATATAAACATACTTAAAAACATGTAAAATACCCAAAATAATTACAATACTTAAATACATATGCATACTATACATATAATGTACATACATGTAGTTATTTATATATATTAAAATAAAATAACAAAACTACAATAAAAATATTAAAATACATTTTAAAAATTCTATAAATATTAGAAATACGTAAATAAGATGTGTAAAAAAATCCAAAATAGAAAAATAACAGGTAAAATATAGGTATATATACATATATATATATATGTAAATATTAACATTTCATAAATAAGGATGTAAATAAAAATAAAAATTACCATACAATATTTTCAAATTATAAACATTTTTCATGTTTTATGTTTTATTAATAAATTCATTTACTAATTTATTTTCTATTTTCTTCCAATTCTACTTTCTATTTTGTCCTTAGTACACCTACGTGGCCCAATCAGGGCGTAGGTAATGTTGACCTCCAGGTCAACACCGCCTCCCCACATAAACACAACTCGTAAAGTCCCTATATTCTCCATTTTTATATGCCTAATCCACACTTTCTTCTTCTGCGATTACCTCGCCATGCCCTTAGCCCTCACCAACCCCCTTCGACCTCCACGCAATCTTCTTCCCAAAACTGCCCCTCACCATGTTTATAAATAAACTTCTACATCTTCCTTTTCCATTTTAATCCTCTCTTGACCACGTGTAATCACAATAAGCTCCTACATATATATGGAGCATATCCTTAGTGATAGGAAGGTCGAACCTCTGATTTATGGCATGGATAAAGGTGTCGGAGGTGGTTCCCGCTCACTCGAGTTTGCTTTGGGAAGCAACACTACTCCTTGGTTTCGAACCAACTTTAAGTTGCTATGTTAGCTAATTAGGTCGTATTTTTAATAATTTGCATAATCTCACCTTTTATTTCAAGTCATTTTATTTTATTTAACCTTAGATTTTCAAATCATAGCTCCTCGAAGCTATGAGCTCCAGCCATCTATTTCACTGTGAACTATCCACTGTCTCAACTCCCAAACACCTCCACCACCTTCCACATCATTTTCTTCATCTAATACTCCATATGTATCACCTTGATCTTGCATAGATCATGTTCTCATGTCTCCATTAGTCACCTTTGCTGGAGATCAACGCTTGACCTCATTCCCCCAAATTTTAGCTTCAATCTAGGGTCAAGATCATAACTCTTGAGCCCACCCCCCAATCTTTTGGTGTATTTTATAGCTCAAAATGATGCACCTGATATCCAAATCGAGTGAAAACTTCACTCCTATGAGTCGGAGATGAACTAAGCTTCCAAGCCTGCTTTGATGAGGCACAAAACTTCTTGAAGAAACCTGCAACTGTAGAGAGGTCCCAGGAAGGCGTTGAGCCACTCAAGAGCGAAGGAGACTACCAAAGGCAAAAGAAATCAAAGGATGAAGATCGAATAAGGAATATTTCTCATATTTTCTTCGTGAACCCTCCAGGATCGTAGGATCAAAGTTTGGGCCCAAATCTAATTCGGGCCCTTGAGTTCAAGTGAAACGGTATCCAACCTCTATTGTCAAACCGTTAGTGTGTTCCTTTGTATTTAGTTTTAATATTGTAAATTATATATGTAGTGTAAAATATTTAGGTCAACCTATAACTGGACCCTCGAACTTTTATGTTATTGCAAATAGGTCCTTCCACCTCATGTGTAATCCCAATGAGGTGTTGTACATTTTGCAGGAATGCCCGTAAACTTTCTTGATCTATATTAAATCCATGCATAGTTTATTTTAATTAAATTTGAGTCATCCTTCTATTGTATATTTTATTTCTTATATTTTGTTCATATTAAACATTTTTGTTGTACCATAAATCATGGAAAATATGGATAGATGCATGGGACTTAGTTTTATCACATATATTTCTCACACAACATTTAACTTATCTTTCTTATTTTCTAAAAATACAAAAAACATGCACATATTCTATTTTTAGAAATTAAAAATCCATAAAAATTAGAAAATACATCGAAAAATTCCAAAAAAAGTATATTATCTATATCACACAATATTACGACATGTCCAAAAATCACTAAAAAATACAAAATATAAAATGTAAAAATTACAAAACCCTTAAAATCTTATAAAAATTAACAAAAAATATATAAAAATCCAAAAACATATCTTCTATTTGTAAAATTTCTTTATTATGTATAGTATATACAAAAAATAGGTTTAGGTTTTGTTTGGACTTATATACATTTATTAAACCCTAAAAAAGCTCACATATTTTATATATCTAGTTTTTGATATATTTTCAACTTCAAAATCCATAAAATTAAAAAAATTCATAAACTTTACAAAAATAGAGAAAAATTTAAAAAAGATCAAAAATATTTTATTTTATATGGTTTGAATATATTTTAACTTATTTTAAATATCAAAATATGTATTCTATATATGTTATATATTACCTATATATAAGATATAATATCTACATTATTATGTATAATTACTTATCTTATTTAAAAAGTAAAAGAAATTAAAAATTAAAAAGCTAAAAATATATTAAAAAATTAAAAATTAAAACTTATATATATATATCAATTAAAAATCCATAAAAATAAAATATAATTAGAAACCCACAAAAGCAAGAAAATAAGAAAAACCTCAAAAAACTATTATTCAGAGTAAAATGGGGTTGCCCGTAGTGGGAGCTAACTCTATTGCCCCTCCCCTTTTTCCACATTTTAAATTGTTTTTTGAAAAATGATTCCATGGATTTTCAGAACTATATCCTATATTATGTCATTCAAAATATGTGCGAAACCGTGACACCTATGACCTCCATCTAGACATGGTTGATTTCAACAATTCTTCAACCGTTAGAAAATGACTATCTGGAAGGAGATTTAAGGAGTCTCGGTTTCACATGAAACTTGAATGACATAATAGACGAGGAGGATTTCTCTAGAGTCACATGATCTCACAAGGCAAGACCGCATGCTATGCATTTACTTCTCAAGAAACCCAAGTCAATCAATAGTTAACCCACAATATCAATTAATAAAGGAATGAATAGCAAAAATGAAGAGTTAAAATTTATTATTCTCTACAATACAAAATGTGTAGCAAGCAAGCTATAGAGTTCGAACCATAGAGAGTAAGTCATGTAGCCTGGAATTATTTCTAATCAAAGTACATTATATACACCTATGTCTTTATTCATTATAAGGGTTTTCCTTTTATTATATTATATATATTTGTTGTTTTTAATTTTTTATCTTTTTTAATATATATTATTTTTTATTTATTTTTTATGCAATATAAGAACATATATGATTATATATACATTAGGACAATGTCATTATAAATACTAATAAAATAGTCACAATTCAGGAAAGGAAGTGTTTTCGGGTTTTACATATTTTTCTAACATTTTGTGATATTTCTGAAATTTTTGCTAAATTTTATGCATTTTTAATGTAAAAAGTATCCAAAATCAGGGATTTCATAGATATGTCAAATAGATTTGATGATTTAAAATAGAAATTAGAATCCAAAAATCTCCAAATCAATTTTAATAGGTAGATAATAATATAAAGGAAACTCATAGAAATAAATAATTTTTAGGATTTTTGGGTATTTTCAATATTTTTTGTTGGATTTTGGTGCTTTTTAATTTTTATGGCTTTTCTTTTTCTATTTTTGGGGATTTTTGATCTGGAATGAAACATATTAAAATATACAACCTGTAATTTTTTGGGATTTTTAAAAATATTTTTCTTATTTCTGGTATTTTATAAATTAGATAGAGATAAAATTGTGCTTATTTGTATTTTAATAATTATGAATACCTAAAATGCTAAAATAAAAATAGAGTGTGAAAATACATGTTAGCATGCATCTAATGCTATTTTTGCATAATTTTAGAGCACGTTTGTTATTTCTAATAAATGAAATTCAAGCCCCAAAAATTCATGAATTAGGAAGGGCATTTTGCAAATAAAATAAACATCTGGGGCATGCAAGCAATTTTCCCATAAATATACAATCTATATTAAATTTTATTGGACTAACCATAAATATAGAAACTATTAGGGGTATAAATGCAATTTGGGCACCTCAGGTGGGACGACACGTGAGGTGACCTAGCATGGACCCATATGTAATTTACAATAACTCAAGGGTGTCTATGTAAAATATCCACATTTATTAAAACTAGACATTTTATTTACATGACTAATAGATAAATACAAAATAAGCGAGGCGGGATATGCAATTTACCCCTATACGCACACGAACGGATAGTTCGGATGCGTGCCACTTATGCAATCTATGGCTCGGACGAGACAGTCGCTTCGTTGATCTACGCATGGGATTAGATCCGACCCCTGATCTGACGGTGGAGGGGGCCATGATCTAATGCATATTGCTCTGGAAGGGTGCTCTTGATCGAACGATTCAGGGGTGTCATGGAAGAACACCCCAAGAACTATGTTGTGGGCTGCTTCGAATCACTCTCCCTCCTTGCTCCGAACTCCTCCATGCATGTTGAGTCGCTCTACATGATCACATGGACATTCTGCATCAGGAGGATGGCTCAAATAGGTTCAGGCCCCATCGATGGGGCCATGTAGTATGAAGTGTCTGGAGATGGTTTCTTGGATCTTGCCTAGGCTCAGATGGCCTTTCCAGAACCTACAAATAGGAGTAGAAGCACCATGAAATAACTATGAAGAATCATAGGCCTTTGTTGATGGAGATGGAGTCGAAATGAGGGGAAATGTACATGCTCTGGTGAGAAGCAGAGGATGAGCACGATTGGGCAGATCTGAGCATGATCGGATGGGTTGAATGGGTCGACATGCGAAGAAATGAGAGGGGAAGAAGATGAGGTGAAGGTGGGGGCTGGAACTAGTTAGGAACACGATGAAATGGCCGGAGCCCTAGCAGCTCTGACAAACGAGTTAATAGGAAACATGGCTAAACGAATGCATTAAAAATGAAACTAAATGCAGGAATTGAAACACAGAATAAAGATATACCTAAGAAAATTGAAGCCCAGCTCTTATACCTGGCCAGAGGACCATGGATCAGAGGTGGTCAGAGAGTCGTCTTGGATCGCTCTGCCTGGCCTAAATCATGTGCCCAAAGCTCAGGGATGCTCCAATTGTCACCAGGAACATACATGCACACACGATGAGGGGATTCAAGGCTCAAAGAAGGATCAATAATGGAAGACTCGACATGGGGTTTTATTTACACACATAGTTTGGGTGATTTTTGAGTGGAAATATAAATGGCTCCATGCAAATCGAGTGAATCTAATGAGTGTATTTGGGTGACGAACATAATGGGAACTGAATCCATGAAGGACTTGACGCGAAAGGAAATCTAGATCGATCAGTTGGAGGCAGAGAACGTGATGGGCTCGAAATGTCTGACGCAAGTCAGAGAGAAGACAGAGAGTTGACTGGGGTCGACATTTCCCGCCTTCTGATTGGTCCAAGCAGGAGAGATCAGAACAAAATAACTGTCTTTATTTGAAAACAATTAATTAAATACAGTAAATGGTTTTATGGATTTTTTGTTATAATAACAAATGTTTATTATTTTATGTAGTATTTTAATATGATTATTATTTAACTTTTGAGCTTTACAAGTTAATTTTTAAGGGTGTATTTGTAGGTATATTCATCCATGTTTTGGCATTTTATTTTAAATAGTATTTAAATTTTATAATTTTATAATCTTATTTTATATATTTATAACTTTTTTACACAAATATATTTTTATTGTATTTTTCTGATCTATTATGTATACTTAAGTAAATAGGGATTGATATTTTATAGGTATAAATACATGTGTTTCATCTATGCATTTAGCTGAATTATTTATTTAAAGTATTTTATTTGATTTTATTTTAAATCTCTATTTTTAACAGAATATAAATAATATTTAAAAGATTATAAAAATATAAAGGAACAAAAGAATGAATTTCACCTTTATTTATATACAAGTATAAGAATAAATAATTCATCTATATATTTTGTATACTTGTTTTATTCCATTAATTTCTTTGTGGTTTGATTACATTCTTATAATGTACATGTCTTATAAATAATATTTACTAATTTTTAAAATATAAAATTGTAAAGATAATAAAGAACAAATAAAATGAATATTTTAATCTAGTATAATATTCAATAGGGGTCCACAATAACTTTCACATGTTAACTCCAAAAAATATGAAACCAAATTAAATAATTTGATTATTAAAAGTTGTCTAGAATTAAATGGTGATTTTAATATATTTTGAGTTTTTATTTACGAGATATAGGTCTGGGAAGTTGGGATTTTGGATTCTTATTTTGAGTATAATTTATACATTGTATATTATTTTAGTGTAAACTCAATTTTGTATTTTTCTATGTATTATTATGTATGTATAAAGTTTATTGATTTGATGAACAAATAATAAAGAATAAAGAAGGTTCCAAAAAGGCTTTATCGATGAATAAAAGAATATGGTTTTTATTTTGTACTGGGCCCTTATCTCCCCCTTCTTTATTCCTTATCGACCAATCAATTCTCTACTTGGTCTCGGGGTTTAGAGTCATAAAATACATTTGGAATCTTATTATTTTTTTCCTTTATTTTATAACTTAAACATTAAAAATGACATTGTATACAATAATTGGAATAGATAATGAATGTTAATCTGTACAAAATAATGTTATTTGCGTGCATTATCTAAGATTTTTAAGTCCAAAATGATAGAATAAAAGTGATGAAATGGAGATTCATCACCCCCCATACTTGCCTTTGCTAGTTCCTAGCAAATACTTATGCAATAAGTGCAGAAAATGACAACTAAAGAAGAAAAGAAATAACTTGAAATAATTATCGACTTTTAAACTAGTCTTTTATAAAGTTGAAGTTTGGAGCTTAGGCAAGGCCTATGGATTAATGGTGTATTCAAAACCATATTGAAGTCGGGAAGTGGACACAACAACCATCAGATTCCATACTCCTATCATTCAGTCCAATTCACATCAAGGTCAAAACCATCCTCCCAGTTGCATACCCTTGCTACCTTGAAATGATAGAACCATGCGTGTGGATTTGTTCAACACTTCTCAGTCAAAACTATTGAACCATCAAGTTGTCTGCTCCTTTAGTAACTCATCCTCATGGAGACAAATATTCCCCTCTAAGGTCAGGTACTCCCAATCTTTACAACCGAATAGGGGATGAAGTCAGAAGAATGGTAAGAGAAGTGGCAATAGACTAATGTAGTCCTCATTCCCTTGTAAAGTCGATCAGTGTAACTGATTCTTCTCCAAGAAGCAGGCTTTTGGAATTTTGGTGTAACAGAGACTCTTTTTATTATTTACTTACACGCTCGAGAACCCAAACAAGAACCTCTTTAAAGATGCAATTACTAGTTACTAAAAGTCTCTCTTCGATGATCTTCTTAACATCTCACTAGCTGACTCGATCCATGATTTGTCGTCCTCCGATGTTCTTCGAGATGCGCCGACTTCAAGAAAGTCGCTCCAAGTCCACCGGACCCTCGCACAAAAAGATAAAAATTATGTCAGAGAGAGATATCAAAATATTACAGAAATGATCAGAAAAACTAAGGAAAAAATGGATAATTACAAGTTGGCTCGGGGGTCAGACTACTCGAGTAAATGGAAAACGTAAATCTAATTTTCTAAAGTGATCCTAACTCACTTACCTCCCTGGCAATGGTGCCATTTGATTCATCGATTATTCGATTTGTGCGGTTAATTTTTGATCGATTCGAATTTATCTGACTGCAACGAAATTGTTAATTCAATACTACTAAAACGGTAAAATTCAGGTCAATCAAATAGAGCCATTTGAAGAGCCTCGATCTACCCTACTTAATTCAGTTGGATTATTGATTAAATTTAATGTGCGTTCGTTGTAGTCGGGTAAATCAAGACTGATCAAAACCACTTAGATTAATGTCAAATTAAACATAAGCGGTAATTTTTTTACATGGGCAAGCCCAAAGGTCAAACTCGGGGAGGCAACTTTTTCCTTAGATTAATTTAAAGTCAATTTCGATGTCATATTTTCAGGAGAATATTTTTTTGTATTTTTATGCAATTAAGAAAAAAGCAATGTCATTCAAGCCAAATTTGAAGGTTAAAACACAAAGTATAGTTAAATGAAGTCCAAAAATGATGAAACTTGGCCAGAATATGAAATGCAATGCAATTAAGCTACTGGATTTTTTTTAGAATTTTTCGACGTTAAATGAATTAAATATGAATTAGAGATGAATATAGGGTAGTTTTTTACAAAATTAATTTTAATAAATACCCAATCAAATCATTTTTAGATATAAAAATTATCCTAGATACTTCTATGTAATAGGATTCTAGGAAAATTATTAAATCTTAAAAGTGATGAGTTTTGTATCGATTAAAAATTAATTTAGCAAAAGACTAATTAATTTATTAAGACCTCAATATGCGTGCAAATGATGTGATTTTTAGGGCACAAAGTAGAACAACTTAAATTAGACCTATTATGATTTTTTGGTGATTTTAGGAGCAACAAATAATTTAATATGCAATTAAAGGCACATAGTGGGCAAACTATGTAATTTTCCATAAAAAGAATTATATTAAATTCCTCGAAGCTCATAAAAATATAACAAGTCTTCATAATGATAGAGCATAAGTTTCTCTACACTATGCAATTTTTAGAAGTAAGAAATGATGCTAAATGATTGGTTAAATAAACGTGCAAACACATGGGTGTAAATGTTGGAAATGCGAGCCCACGGCGAGCCATTATGCAATAAATGTTATTGCAATTCACTCCTTAATCTGAAATGAAGAATACATAATTTGCATAATAGGTCCCTTAGTACAATTAGGGTTATGTACCATGGCCATCTTGATGATCATACAGCTGTTGATTCAACTATTGAATCATAGAGGCTGGTGCTTGGTTGAATATCTAAAGAGTTAGATTGAGGACTCATCAAGCACTGTCAAATGATTGTTAAGAGATGATCTCCAGCCTGAGTAGGAGATGGCAATCCTTATCTCTGAAGGCTGATATCTGACCGACCAATTGATGCAGGTCCTCTGCATAGGAATAGAGATTCGGAGGTGTCAGATTAGTTAGGTCAAAGAGTTGACTTAACGAGATCGAGATAACCAAAGTCCTATATCGTATGTTGTCATGATATAGGCACGCATCCTCTGACCGGAGACAGATGTGTTGCTATATGTCTAAGTATGTACATTTGGCAGACTAATAGGTTGATGACCTAATCAAGGTCTATACCGGCGCGCTGGTGTGTATATAAGGGCATATGAGTAATACGATCTCTCAAAGGGATCATACAGGTTCAGTTACTGAACCGGAAGGACATGAGCTCACTCATGAGATATTGGGAAGAATCAAATTCCGTGCGCACGGTCGTCTCGCTTTGGAAGCTTGACTGAATTTGTAGGTTTGATATATACTTTTTTGGAAAGTATATGATCAAGACCTAGGTATGATATATGCTTTTGGAAAGTATATGATCGATACCGACTCCCAATGATCGAATGAGAAACTTACTGATAAAACCATGAAGTAGACAGTATAAAGTTGATCCAATACTTCGGGTTTAGTCTGAGTCTTCCAGTATGAAGGATGTACATGTATTGGGAATACTTGAGGGTGATGTGATCATAAACGATTGTATAACCATGATGCTTCCATTCCTAGGGAGTGATGAAACGGGTCTGGATTTTAGTGACTCCTCTCAATAGAGAAGCGATCTGATCTTGGTCCAAGTGTTGGACATTGATGTGAATGTGATTCAGATACAATGAGAAGATTAGATTTACGGTCTTGATTTAATCAAGCATCTATGGGAGGCCCGCGATCTGGATTTGAGATACGATCTCAATATCCATGTCACTATACGTGGAACAATACAATCGCCCTGTCTTTATCTCCAAGTATCTGCGGAGAAAGCGCATTATCGTTGAAGGAGTTCATGGATAATTCTATTGTTGATTTATGTATCCGAGCATTGAGAAAATGGATAATTAAATGTGATTTAATTATCATGAGTAATATGAATTTGATTCATATTATAAAGAGAGTTATCTGAGATAATTAAATGTGATTTGATTATCAAAGATGTGAATAGTGTGAATGTGATTCATATTATTTGAGAACAAGAGAATAAAAATCCAAGATGATTAAATGTGATTTAATTATCATGGATATGAATAATGTGGACAGCAATATCCATATTAGTCATATATATTATAAATGTGATTTATAATGTATAAGAGAGAGCTATTTGTGATTTACATTTGTTAATTAAATGTTAATGTGAATTGGATTCACATTGGACATTGAATTGAAAATGTAATTTACATTTTGTTTTGGGTTGTGAATATGATTCACAAATTTCCAATGGCATGATTGCAATGTTCACAAAATAAATTGGATTTATTTTTGTGAAATAATTTGTAACAAATGTTATTGCAAATATTGGAGAGAATCATGAGATAATCTCATGCAATAGGAAAAAGGAAGCTCCCTTCCTAATGAGGACAGGGGACGGCCACAATTCCATAAGGAAAGTGGTAGCCGTCCACCCTCCTTATGGAAGGAGGCTTGCCTCCTTTCCTATCTCTCCAATGGAGATTGATTTGATATAAATCAAATTATATTTAATATATATATTTGATTTTTATTAAATTAATTGTTGATGTGTTTTTAGCAACAAATCATGACCATTGAAAGAAACACAAATTAATATGGACCATTGGATTTGTGTTGACACATGGATTGAGATCCATGGATCCCAAAACCCTATAAAAGGAGAGGCACCCCATTGCTCTTCTTAGCACATAAGTGAGACAACAAGTCTCTCTCTCTCTCTTTCTTTCTCTTTCTCTTCCTCTCATGGCCGTCCACCATGGATGCCCTAGGGAGGCTCTCCATCGCCGTGGCACCATCGTTATGCTGCCCGATGTTTTTCTCGCGGAACTCTGTCTACTTCGGCATGCCTTGCTCGTGAAGAAGACGTCGGATCTCGTGTGTTGAGATCAGGAGATCCGCCGCTTGGATCATCAACATGGATTGCGAGAAGCACGCGGTTCATCCCCGCGCTCGCAAGCATCTCCTCCGTCGGATCGGACTTGAGACAGGAGGTCTCTTCGTTTAGAGACTCGATTTCAACCACGCTTCAAGAGGTAAACCTAATACTTGTTTGTGGTTTAGACGAAACGATCCCAGAAGTGTTCTTGGATCATGTGGTTTCGTCGCATAAAATTTTTTTAATTTCCGCTGCATAGAACAACTAGTACGACTAGTCGTTCTTCGTCGTATTCGATACGACGATCACGTTTCCGTGATGCACTTGAGGATCTAACCATATCCTTCAGTAAATGCAAAATAAAAACAAAATTGTTTAAAATAGAAACATGCTTACGTGGACTGAAATGCAAATACCTCTAATGATGAGGATATGAGTGCAATTTCTCTACGAGACCTCGTGAGGTGTTGGCAGGGACTGAAATGCAATTTACTGGAGCTCTAGGGGGCTTCAGAATAAAATTCCCTCCATGGCACGTGTTCCTCACGTGACTTAGGCTGCATGGATGCTTGTGTCAACTGTTAGAAGCCAGGGATGCGGCCACAATTGCAGTGGTCGCGCACGCAGGAGTGTATGGAGGAGAATGGCGAAGGCAACTACGGACTGGAGGGACGGCCGCACGTAGTGTGGGACGGCCTACGGGGGACATGCTGCAGTTGGGTTCACGGTCGTGCGCTAGCTGCGAGCGTGGAGGCGTAGGTGTAGGGGTGGCAGCTTGGATGCTGGAGCTCGACGGCATGGGTGGTGCGAGGAGTCGTGGCGGCGAAGCGTTAGTCACCAGTGGGAGTGATAGATGATGCGAGGGGTACACAGGGAGGGCGTGTCTCATATGCGCGGAGAAGCTCGTGGCTGAATAGATCTAGTAAGTACCAGACTTCGACCGGTGATACTAAGGCGGACAGTAGAAGGGATGAAATAGGGGAGCTTCTGAAGGATATTGTGAATCCTTAAGCGCATCACGGAAGCGTGTTGATCGTATCGAATACGATCGGAGCAACTAGTCGTACTAGATGCTAGATGCAGCAGAAATTAAAATTTTTTAAAACTTAATGATGAAACCACATGATCACGAGAACACTTCTCGGATCGTTTCATCAAACCACAAAGTACAAGAAATACCTCTTGAAGCGTGGTTGTGATCGCGAGATCCCAAAGTAGAGATCCTCCTATCTTGAGTCCGACCCACGAAGAATGCACTTGCGGGCACGATGATGAGTCGCGTCCTTCCCGCAATCCTTCGACGAAGATCCAAGCGACGAAGACGAAGCAAGATGCTCTCCTCTTCAATATCAAAGTGGACGTCCACTTGGATACTAAGAGAGAGACCACACGAGATTTAGAGAGAGAGAGAGAGAAGTTGTCTTTCACAACTCTAGATGATGTACCTTGGAGAGGCTACCCTAGCCCTCCTTTTATACTAGTTTAGGATCCAATGGATCTCAATCCATGAGACACATGGATCCAAGGGCTATGCTTGGTCCATGATAAATCAATGGCTAGGATTGTTGTTTAATAACAACAATTTAAAGTTAATTAATCAAGAGATAATATAACAAATAAAGTGGAGTTAACCAACCCCTAAAAAAGGGGGGGCGTCACCCATGAACTCTTCATGGGTGACGCCACCCATGAGGGTGGTTGTTTTCTCCATTTTATTTATTATGTTATTCCTCAATTAATTACAATAAATATCCACCAAAATAATTCCAAAATTAATTTGTGAATATTTCAATCTTGCCATTGAAAATTATGTGAATCATATTCACAACCCAAACTAGTTAGTAAATTGCATTTCCAATTAATTAACAAATGTGAATCCAATTCACATTATTAATTAACAAATGCTATTTACATAAATTCTCTCTCTTATATATATGTATATTATAAATCATATTTATAACATACATATATCATGGATAGTGCTATCCACATTCTCTTAATCCTTGATAATCAAATCTTATTTAATTATCTTAGATAATCATTTTCACAATTTGAATCATATTCATATTTAAGCTTGATGATTAAATCACATTTAATCATCAAGTCCTTGCTTGGATATTTCATCAAAAGAATTACTCTTGAACCCTTTCAAGAATAATGTGCTTTCTCCGCAGATACTTGGAGACAAGGATAGGGCGATTGTATTATTCCACGTATAGTGACTTGGATGTTGAGATCTCATCTCAAATCCAGATCTTACGGACCTCTCACAGATGCTTGATTAAATCAAGGCCGCAAATCCAATCTTCTCATTGAATCTGAATCCCATTCAGATCAATGTCCAATACTTGGACTAAGATCGGATTGCTTCTCTACTGAAAGGAGTCACTAAAATCCAGACCTGTTTCATCACTCCCTCGGAATGGAAGCGTCATGGATATACAATCGTTTTATGATCACATCACCCTTCAGGTATTCCCAATACCTGTACATCCTGCATACTGGAAGACCCATGATCAACCCGAAGATCAAGATCATTTTATACTGTCTTCTTCAGGGTTTAATCATTAAGTTTCTCAATCTTGGTCATTTGGGATTTGGTATCGATCATATGCTTTCCCAAAGCATATATCATACCTTCAAATTCATGTCATGCTTCCAAAGCATGACGACCATGCATGGAATTTGATCGGTCCCAATACCTCATGAGTGAGCTCATGTCTTCCGGTTCACAAGTGAACCTGTATGATCCCTTTGAGAGATCATATTGCTCATATACCCTTATATGCACACCAGCTCGCCGGTATATAGACCTTGGTTAGGTCATCAACCTATTGGTCTGCCAAATGTACATACTTAGATATATAGCAATATATCTGTCTCTGGTCAGAGGATGCATGCCTATGCTGTGACAGCATTCAACATAGGACTTAAGTTATCTCGATCTCGTTAGGTCAACCCATTGACCTAACTAATCTGACACCTCCGAATCACTATTCCCATGCAGAGGACCTGCATCAAGAGGTCGGTCAGATATCAGCCTATGTGAGAAAGGATTGCCATCTCCTACTCAGGCTGGAGATCCCCACTTGACAATCATTTGACGGTGTTTGATGAGTCCTCCATCTAACTCATTAGATATTCATCCAAACACCAGCCTCTATGATTCATTTAATGAAACAACAGCTATATGATCATTAAGCTGGCCATGGTACATAACCCTAATTGTACAGAGGGACCTTATAGTGCATTCATTCATATAATTTCAGAAAGGGAGTGAAACATCAATAACTTTTATTGATAAACTTAAATATTACAATAACATTTATTGTAAGAATGGTTCGCCCAGGGCTCACAAGTCTAACAATCTCCCACTAGCCCTCAGAACCATTCAGGTACAATCCGTAAACCCATACTCATTACATGCTGGTCAAAAACCTTCTGTGTCAGAGGTTTGGTAAGAGGATCAGCAATGTTGTCGGCAGAGGCCACCTTGGTGATGATGATATCACCACGCTTTTGAATCTCCCGAATGATGTGGTATTTCCTTTCCACGTGCTTGCTCTTTTGATGGCACTTGGGTTCCTTTGCTTGGGCAATGGCTCCAGTGTTATCGCAGAGTAACGGGACGGGAGAATCAGAGGAAACTACGCCAAGTTCCAAGATGAACTTGCGCAACCACACCGCCTCCTTTGCAGCATCCGATGCGGCAATGTATTCGGCTTCTGTTGTTGAATCCGCCGTAGTGTCCTGCTTCTTGCTTCTCCAGCTCACAGCACCACCATTCAACAGGAATACAAACCCTGATGTCGACTTTCGATCATCAATATCTGACTGGAAGTCTGAATCTGTATATCCCAAGACTTGGAGATCACCATCCCCATAGACCAAGATGTAATCTTGCGTCCGTCTTAGATATTTGAATATGTTCTTTACTGCATTCCAGTGTTTCTCTCCATAGCAGGATTGGTAACGACTTACCACTCCCACTGCATGGCAGATGTCTGGCCTAGTACACATCATGGCATACATCAAGCTTCCTACGGCTGATGCATAAGGGCATCCAGCCATGGCCTTCTTTTCCTCAACACTTTGAGGAGCCATTCCTTTGGACAGATGGATACCATGTCCTAAGGGGAGGAATCCTTTCTTCAAACTATCCATACGGAATCGTTCAAGAATCTTCTTGATGTATCCATGTTGTGATAATCCCAATATTCTCTTTTCTCGGTTTCTGAACAACTTCAGGCCTAAGATGTAAGAGGCTTCTCCAAGATCTTTCATCTCGAAGGTATGGGATAGCCAAATCTTCACACTGGTCATCATTCCTGTATCATTCCCAATGATAAGGATATCATCTACATAAAGCACGATGAACACAATGGCGCTCCCACTAAGCTTCTTGTACACACAAGGTTCATCAGGGTTTTGCACAAAATCATAACTCTTTATGGTTTCGTCAAATCTGATGTTCCAACTACGAGAAGCTTGTTTGAGCCCATAGATGGATTTCTTCAGCTTGCATACTTTACCGTCCTCAGCTATGAAGCCCTGGGGCTGCTCCATATAGATATCCTCCTCGAGGTATCCATTGAGGAAAGCCGTCTTGACGTCCATCTGCCAGATGTCGTAGTCAAGAGATGCAGCTATAGCTAGCAGTGTCCTGATGGACTTAAGCATGGCCACAGGAGAGAATGTCTCATCGTAGTCGATGCCTTCTCTCTGTGTGTAGCCCTTGGCCACGAGCCGTGCCTTGAAAGTCTCTACTTTCCCATCAGGTCCCCTCTTTCTCTTGAAGATCCATTTACACCCAATGGGTTTTACCCCTCTAGGTGGATCCTCTAGGGTCCATACACCATTCTTATGCATGGAGTCAATCTCTGACTTCATTGCTAGCATCCACCTATCCATGTCATGATCCGCAAGTGCTTCATCATATGAAGAAGGATCACTGTCAGTCTCACCTGACACATGGAATCCATATCTTTCAGGTGGTGCAACCACCCTCGAACTCCTTCGAAGAGGTATGGGTGTTTCATCTTCATTTATTTCTTCAGTTTCTGGTTCAGGAATCTCAGAATCCTCAGGGGATTCAATGAGCTCCTCTACTTCATTCTTGTCTTGACCTTTAAGGAAATCATCCTCCAGAAATTTCACATCCCTAGAGACAAAAACCTTTTGGGTCTCAGGGTCATAAAGCTGGTATCCAATACCATCTTTAACATACCCAATGAAGTAGCACTCACGAGTGCGAGATTCTAGCTTACTTGCGTCCACGTTCTTCGCATGAACCAAGCATCCCCAACCCTCAAGTGATTGACACTAGGTTTGGTTCCATACCAGAGCTCGTGAGGAGTCTTTGGTATAGACTTGCTAGGAATCTTGTTTAGGATATATATTGCAGTTTCTACTGCATATCCCCAGAAACTAAGAGGTAAATGTGCTTTACTCATCATTGAACGGACCATGTCCATGATGGTCCTGTTGCGTCTTTCAGCAACACCATTAAGTTGGGGAGTTCCAGGAGGAGTGAGATTGGAGACAATTCCACTCTCTTTAAGGTATTCCTTGAATTCATCTGAGAGGTACTCACCACCTTGGTCAGATCGAATCCGTTTAATCTTCCTGTCGGCTTGGTTCTCAACCAAAGCCTTAAACTCTTTGAACTTTTCAAAGGTTTCTGATTTATGACGTAGCAGGAAGATAAACCCATATCACGAATGGTCATCGATAAATGTCAAATAATATCGATATCCATTTCTAGTCGCGGTATTGAAGGGACCACATACATCAGTATGTATTAGGTCGAGAATACCCTCGCATCTCGTAACCTTGTTACGGAAAGGCATCCTGGTCATTTTACCTCGAATACAATGTTCACAGGTAGGTAAAGTTTGAATCTGTAGAAAATCTAAAGGTCCATCCTTTATCAATCTATTGATCCTATCAACAGATAAATGACTGAGCCTTTGATGCCAAATCATATTCGAATGATTTCCATTCTCCCTGGATCTCTTGGGGTTTTTATTATTATTAGTGGTAGTGACATTTATGACACATTCATCAATGCACAATTCATAGAGTCCACTAGAAGTCAGAACACCTTCCGCAACAAATTTATCATATTTATTAATGACTAATTTATTACAGAACAGGAAAGAGTACCCATGTCTAACAAGCTTAGACACAGATATCAAGTTCCTCCTGACCTCAGGTACATAAAGACACTCTTTAAGTACTAGGACTCGACCACTAGATAACGACAGTCTGCATGTCCCGATGGCGACTGCTGCAACACTTGCATCAGATCCCATCTGGATAACTATCTCCCCATGCTCCAGATTCCTAGTTTCCTGAAACAAATGCAATGAATTGCATACATGAACAGAAGCACCAGAATCTATAACCCAACTTCCTTCTCGTCCAACGAGAAAGCTGGTTTCAATGATGAAAGTAGATTTCATACCTGCTGGGGCTTTACCTTTGTCGGTAGACTTTAGGTAATCCGGGCAGTTACGCCGCCAATGCCCCGGCTTCTTGCAGTGGTGACAGACATCGGTCTTTTTCGATGTCATCAGTGTGGAAGCACTAGAAGATGAACCAACTCCTTGATTCTTCTTCTTTCTCTTCGAGGCTGGGCCCTTCTGAGAACCTTGCTTCCGCCCGCGCTTTCCTCTCACCTGTGCAACCATTGCACTAGCAGAGGGGCCGTCCTTCTTCAAGTCGTCTTCTGCAGACTTCAATGCAGCTAACAGCCCAGCGTTTGTGAAATCACCTTTGTTCATGTGGTAAGACACAACAAAGTTGTTGAAAGACTTAGGGAGCGAAAGGAGAATGAAATCAGCTTGCATTTCAGAATCCAAGTAGGCTCCCAGGGTTTCCAGCTCAGAGAGGTACCCAAACATTTTGAGTACATGTTCTCTGACAGAGGTCCCTTCCTGCATCTTGCAGCGAATAAGCTCTTTCATCACATTATAACGTTGTGTGCGGTTTATGTCACCGAACATTTCTTTCAGACTTAGCATAATCTCTTGGCAATGGTTCATTTCCACATGTTGCTTCTGAAGCACATTGGACAATGACCCAAGGATGTAACATCTTGCCAGATTATTATCTTCATCATATTTTTCATTATATGATTTATCTTCATCAGTCACAGGGTCTGCTATCTTGTCCTTGCTAAGCACGTAGGAGATGCGCTCTGCACAGAGAACAAGATCCAAATTTCGGATCCAATCCGAATAATTTGGTCCGGTCAACTGGTTGACCTCTAGAAGCCTGCTAAGTGGGTTCATGGACTTCATTTTCTGAAATTAAGAATGCACTATATTAGAATATATAGATTAAATATATATTCATTTTAAGAATAATTTGATTAAGGCATTTTAAATCAAATTTGTCCTGCCATGTCGACTTTGAAAGATTATTCCCTTATTTTTCTTTCAAAGTAAGAGATATACTTACCGCTATATCTCAAGCAAGATCTGGGATCTCCTCTCTATCCTTATCACATCCCAATAATATGAGAACCTGTGACTCGAATAAGAGAAGCGGGAACACATTCCGCCTTGCAAGTCCAACTTGCATTTCCCAATTCGGTCTTCAACACCCGAGCCCACCACCCCTAAGGTGATGTTGACCCGTTGTTAATTGAACCAACCGTCAACAGGCTTAATACTCGCTATACGCAATCCAATATCGCCCCAATAATATGAGGACCCGATATTGGGGTCACTACGTATACGGCCTTACTCTTTCGAGAAGCAAAGAACCCGATCCAATTAAATCATGCACAGGATCTGTCACTTCGGACAGGCGTCTCCCATACACAACAACTGGCGACGAAATCCTTTGCCTTGACGGGAGACCATGGATGTCACTTATGTGATCCTCCACCTCATATTCAAATTTTATAATTAATTATCGTGAATCACATTCACATAATTAATTCTTCCAAGGGAAATACACATCTATTCAAAATAGAGTGTTTATTGGATATAATTAATTTAATCACATTAAATTAATCATTAATCCAATCATCAACAAACATGTCTTTTACTTGAATAGTAGGTATAATCTCAAAATACGTATTATTCGAATTTTAATAATTAGAAAAATACATATTGTCTGTCTCCAGTATTATACAATCCCTACCCGCTGTCATGGCCAGTACCGACGAGAGTGGGACGGACCACATACGTTGCAACCCGCGACCCCAATGCTCTCCGACTAGGCACTACATCCGCCTCGGGAAAGGATAATACCAGATAGACCATCATGTACTTTGAGATGTTCATCGGTTTTTCAACCGAAAGTTATACCATATAGTACAAATCAAAACATTTTTGATTATAAGGAGATTTGCTAGACAAATCCCCAATCCTATTCAAGCAAAAGGGTTTTTCATGTAAAAGTTGTCCTACAACTATTGTAGGATAAACTATGGTTTTCATGAAATCAATGTTTGTTGATGAAACAATGATCAAGATCTAATATCTCATCATTGTGGTTTGGGCAAGTGTCATTCAATGAAATAATTATTTCTTTAAATATTTCACAAATATTTATCACTAATTATTCCAGAAAATTAACAATTAATTTTCATCATGATAATTGAATGACATATCACAAGGTTCAAGATCAAAATTGTTAATTTCCAGCAGTGACCCCCAATCACTAAAATTAACTTATCTTGATCAATTTAAATCCAAAAAATGCAAACTCAGTTTCCAAAGATTGCCTATTTGATTTATTAAAGAACCCAAGTGATAATTCACGCATTTCAAGGCGGATTAAAACCGTAATCATCTCATTAATTACGTTCAAATCCGCAGTTCCCGCAACAGTGAATATAGTCATATTCAAAAAGCCATATCTTGAGCAAATAAAGTCCAAATTTAGTAAACTCAAGTCCTATGGTTTCCTTGTTTAATGGGGAACAAAATCCAATTGAAATTTTCGTGTTTAAACATTTTAAAAAGTACGGAAAAAATCAATTAGACAGAGGTGCGAAAATTAAAATGCAGTAAAAAATTTCGCAACCCTTTCAAGAACCAAATCATCTAAGGTGTATGGATCATATCCAAAACCTTATTCAACCTGGCTCTGATACCACTTGAAGGATATTGTGAATCCTTAAGCGCATCACGGAAGCGTGTTGATCGTATCGAATACGATCGGAGCAACTAGTCGTACTAGATGCTAGATGCAGCGGAAATTAAAATTTTTTAAACTTAATGATGAAACCACATGATCACGAGAACACTTCTCGGATCGTTTCATCAAACCACAAAGTACAAGAAATACCTCTTGAAGCGTGGTTGTGATCGCGAGATCCCAAAGTAGAGATCCTCCTATCTTGAGTCCGACCCACGGAGAATGCACTTGCGGGCACGATGATGAGTCGCGTCCTTCCCGCAATCCTTCGACGAAGATCCAAGCGACGAAGACGAAGCAAGATGCTCTCCTCTTCAATATCAAAGTGGACGTCCACTTGGATACTAAGAGAGAGACCACACGAGATTTAGAGAGAGAGAGAGAAGTTGTCTTTCACAACTCTAGATGATGTACCTTGGAGAGGCTACCCTAGCCCTCCTTTTATACTAGTTTAGGATCCAATGGATCTCAATCCATGGGACACATGGATCCAAGGGCTATGCTTGGTCCATGATAAATCAATGGCTAGGATTGTTGTTTAATAACAACAATTTAAAGTTAATTAATCAAGAGATAATATAACAAATAAAGTGGAGTTAACCAACCCCTAAAAAAGGGGGGGCGTCACCCATGAACTCTTCATGGGTGACGCCACCCATGAGGGTGGTTGTTTTCTCCATTTTATTTATTATGTTATTCCTCAATTAATTACAATAAATATCCACCAAAATAATTCCAAAATTAATTTGTGAATATTTCAATCTTGCCATTGAAAATTATGTGAATCATATTCACAACCCAAACTAGTTAGTAAATTGCATTTCCAATTAATTAACAAATGTGAATCCAATTCACATTATTAATTAACAAATGCTATTTACATAAATTCTCTCTCTTATATATATGTATATTATAAATCATATTTATAACATACATATATCATGGATAGTGCTATCCACATTCTCTTAATCTTTGATAATCAAATCTTATTTAATTATCTTAGATAATCATTTTCACAATATGAATCATATTCATATTTAAGCTTGATGATTAAATCACATTTAATCATCAAGTCCTTGCTTGGATATTTCATCAAAAGAATTACTCTTGAACCCTTTCAAGAATAATGTGCTTTCTCCGCAGATACTTGGAGACAAGGATAGGGCGATTGTATTATTCCACATATAGTGACTTGGATGTTGAGATCTCATCTCAAATCCAGATCTTACGGACCTCTCACAGATGCTTGATTAAATCAAGGCCGCAAATCCAATCTTCTCATTGAATCTGAATCCCATTCAGATCAATGTCCAATACTTGGACTAAGATCGGATTGCTTCTCTACTGAAAGGAGTCACTAAAATCCAGACCTGTTTCATCACTCCCTCGGAATGGAAGCGTCATGGATATACAATCGTTTATGATCACATCACCCTTCAGGTATTCCCAATACCTGTACATCCTGCATACTGGAAGACCCATGATCAACCCGAAGATCAAGATCATTTTATACTGTCTTCTTCAGGGTTTAATCATTAAGTTTCTCAATCTTGGTCATTTGGGATTTGGTATCGATCATATGCTTTCCCAAAGCATATATCATACCTTCAAATTCATGTCATGCTTCCAAAGCATGACGACCATGCATGGAATTTGATCGGTCCCAATACCTCATGAGTGAGCTCATGTCTTCCGGTTCACAAGTGAACCTGTATGATCCCTTTGAGAGATCATATTGCTCATATACCCTTATATGCACACCAGCTCGCCGGTATATAGACCTTGGTTAGGTCATCAACCTATTGGTCTGCCAAATGTACATACTTAGATATATAGCAATATATCTGTCTCTGGTCAGAGGATGCATGCCTATGCTGTGACAGCATTCAACATAGGACTTAAGTTATCTCGATCTCGTTAGGTCAACCCATTGACCTAACTAATCTGACACCTCCGAATCACTATTCCCATGCAGAGGACCTGCATCAAGAGGTCGGTCAGATATCAGCCTATGTGAGAAAGGATTGCCATCTCCTACTCAGGCTGGAGATCCCCACTTGACAATCATTTGACGGTGTTTGATGAGTCCTCCATCTAACTCCTTAGATATTCATCCAAACACCAGCCTCTATGATTCATTTAATGAAACAACAGCTATATGATCATCAAGTTGGCCATGGTACATAACCCTAATTGTACAGAGGGACCTTATAGTGCATTCATTCATATAATTTCAGAAAGGGAGTGAAACATCAATAACTTTTATTGATAAACTTAAATATTACAATAACATTTATTGTAAGAATGGTTCGCCCAGGGCTCACAAGTCTAACAGCTTCCCCTGTGAACAGGGGAAGCCACGGTATTTGCTTTGACGAAGAAATTTTTTAATGAATTGATTCACAAAAGTTCCTCAAAAAATCAATAAAAATCATTGTTGTGTTTGCAACGCATGATTTTTCCATTGAAATGAGATTAGTTTTGTGATTTGATGAGTGAGTAATAGAGTGGTCAAGAGAGAGAGAGAGAGAAAGTTATGAGGAAGAGAGAAGGAGAAGAAGATTACTTGTAGGGGTGGCCGATGGATGCCTGGGGAAGAAGCTATGAGGAGGGCTTCGTGTCTTCTCTCAACGACACGGCTCGCCGGAGCTTGGATTTGCAAGGAGGATTTGCAGCGACGAAGGAGGTGCCCTTCGGATCTCGCCAGTGAAAGGGTGGTTGTTGCTCAACTTTTGGAGAGTCTCCACTGTCACAAGAGCTGCTCAAAGGGGCTCTCTTCCTCTCGCTAACCAATCAACGGATAAAGGGCAGAGAGTGGGAATCGTCGACCTTTAAAGGTCAACGTGAGGGTGTTGGACGTGGAGGTTGTGGGGCTAGTGTGCTAGGTGGGTGAGGTGCTCATGGAGGGAGCTGGAGATCGTGGAGGTGGGTTGGCTGCGTGAGGCAGAGAACGCGGATGGTGTTTGCACTGTGTGGGAGGTGAGCGTCGATGATGGCTTGCTTCACAAGCAATGGAGGAGAGGGGAAGACAAGGGTCACGTGCATCACGCGTGACGGAGCTGTGGCCGGGTCACATGCAACGCGCGTGACCAGAGAGAGAAGGTGGTGCCACGTGATGTGTTGGGATGCGGCCACGTGGCGCTTATTTATTTTTTTTAAATTAGATTTTTTAATAAGATAAATGGTTAAAAATAAGCAAAAATGGGTGACATGTGGCGGCTCCAAGAGATGCCATGTGTCACTCCAAGAAAAAACGTATTTAAAAATAAAAGAAAAATCGAAAAGAAATATCCAATGAGATCAATAAAAACGTGGTCAACACTAAAGTTGCTCGTCTCAATGAGATATACAACTTTTGTGAAGGATCAAAAATCAAATCAAATCATCTGTACAAAGTGTATTTTTGGGTGGTATCTTATAGGTATAAAATACCATTTTTTGTATTTTGCAAATTATTTTGTGATTTTTAAATAGGAGAAAAATACAACAACAACAAAGCCTTTTCCCACAATTAAGTAGGGTCGGCTACATGGATTCTTCGCCTCCATTTAGATCTATCTTGGGTCAATCACAGGCTTATATCCATAAAACTAAGATCCATTCGTATAGTTTCTTTCCAACACTTCTTGGGCCATCCTCGCCCTCTCTTTACCGGCTCAACATCCCAACACTCGCATCCCCTAACTTGTGCATCAGCTGATCTTCGTTGCAAATGACCAAAAATAAAAAAAATAAAAATAGATAAAATATGAAATAAATATTTACAACTTAATCTATTTTTTTGTATTTTTAATGACTAAGAAAATAAAAAGATAAAAGAAAGGGTAAAAAGATCAATATGATAATATACAATAGGGGCCCAATACCCAAGTTTTGCATACGATCTCTGATTTTAATGAAATTGGTCTCATTTTGAAGGTCTTTGAATGTATATACTTCTAAAAGTGAGTGGACCTAAATCGGACACTATATGAGAGAGATATGTGCATTTTAAGGATCCTAGTTTCAAACTTGGACCCAGGTTTTATTGGTCAATATTACAAGTTAGTATTTTTCTGATTTTTTCTTTAATTAATGTTAGTAATATATACACTATAGAGTTGATTTTATTGGATTTGGAGTTACTATAAAATATATTCAAATATAGTATTTATAGGTCAATTTACAAGTGAATTTGGCCCCTTATTTAATGTGAATATGAATGCTAAAATGCAGATATTATTTACGCATGCATGAATGCTAATTATGCAGTACAAGTGGAAATATGCAGCTAATTACTCAGGGACAAAGCTCTATTTTCAACTTTAAGAGTGATGAATCACAAATTCATCAACCCCCTATACTTAAACCTTGTCCATCCCCGAGCAACTAAAATGAAATGCAAAAGTGAAATGAAATTGGGTTCAATACCAAGGTAATGAACAAAAAGTTAAAAATGGAGCTTGACTCGACCTTTGGATTAATTGTGTGGAGGAACCTTATTGGGATCTGAATTTAAGATCTAGCAGACTTTAAGTTCCACAAGTCTTCTATTCAAGATGCCTCAATAGTCAGGTCAGAACAAATCCTCAAATGCAAATTTCTGATGACTATGAATCTTACTTATACTGTATAAGTGAAATATATCTCTCCACATCAGAAATGGCAAAGAACCAGCCTCCTCTAACAAGGTAACTCTAATTCACCGGTTCAGTAACTCTTTCCTTGAGGAGCGAGGTATTTCCTTCTAAGTTCAAGTGCGACCAACTCAAGAAGAGGGGGTGGAGAGAAGAATGGATGGTAGCCAGTGTAGCTACCTATCCCAGGATGCTTGACTAGTGTAGCCAAGTCATCCAGCTACAGGCTTCTTGCTAATATACATACTTCGGCAGGCATTTTATTTTCACTCAGATCTATCCACTTTTTTGGAGTCCTTGCATTTTTTGAACTATATACAAGGTGCAGCATGTACATAAGGAGTTTTTCTTCTTAAGCCAGTAGACTATCCCTCTTTTGAAGCATTATTGCAACCCACAACATCCGTCCTTAGATGTCAACACCGCCAGACTAGGTTGAGATGCACTACCCTCCCTAGAGGAGGACGGACGTTTCCACACGTGTGCTACTCCAAGCTAAAGGATTCTACCTCCTCACCACCTCATCAATGAAGAGCTACGTGCATGGTGCATGTCCAAGTTAGGTCACTGTCTAAAAGAATCATGCGTTTGGGCGAGATATTCTACTTAGACTTATCAAGATGACATGTGAACATAGACTTGCGGACTCAAAGAATGAAGTCACTTGACCTAAAAAAATCTTAACTCCAATTCCTATAAGGTTCCTCTGAAATTAGGTAGATTATGGTCAAATCAAATCCATCCTCAACATCTATTCATAACTTGGTTCAGAACCCACTAGCTTTCCACTTTGCATATGCACGATATGCAAATGAGATGTAGATGACATGCTACAAAGATGAATGAAATGCAAGACTTTTTTTTGAAATGCAATGATGATATGCAAGAGTAAATAAGAAGACTTTATTTTCAACATTTTTGTTTTATTTTATGGTATACAACAATTTTTACAAGAATATTATTTACAACGATTTTTAGTTTATACAACTTGTACATAATATACATAGTATACATGAATGTTTTTGGGTATACATCCTATTTTATAAGAAATTTTACAAGAATTTTACAACTTTTTCCAAATAAGTATTATACGTATTATACGAGTACACATGTATTTTTAAAATAAATTCAATTTTTACCCACCTCGTAATTATTGCATTATATATACAAAAATACGCGAAAATGCGCAAAAGTACAAGCTATGGGTAAAGTATATATGTAATATATACATGCCCCCCTATACATAGTGTGTGTTATGTCCTCAGCACGAAAAAAGAGGAAAAAGACATAGCTTTTGCTAAGCATAGGAGAGCTAAAATTGCAAAAATGTATAGAAGTCGTTACGCCCCCCCTATACTCTGCTCTAGCAGCCTAAGTGTAGAAGAAGATCAAAAATGGGGAGGACGAGGTTAAGAGGGGAAATGGATGAGTATCTACAATGTTAGCAATGTGAGCCCGAGGAGAACCATTCCTACAATAAATGTTATTGTAATTAATGATTTATCAATAAAAGTTATTGATTATGTTTCACTCCCTTTCTGATATTGAATGAATGAATGCACTATAAGGTCCCTCTATACAATATGGGTATGTACCATGGACAACTTGATAATCATACAGCTGTTGATTCATTGATTGAATCATAGAGGTTGATGCTTGGATGAATATCTAAGGAGTTAGATAGATGACTCATCAAGCATCATCAATGATTGACAAGTAGTGATCTCCAGTCTGAGTAGGAGATGGCAATCCTATCTCATTAGACTGATATCTGATCGACCTCTTGATGCATGTCCTCTGCATGGGAATATTGATTCGGAGGTATCAGATTACTTGAGTTAATGAGTTGACTTAACGAGATCGAGATAACCAAAGACCTATGATGAATACTGTCACATCACAAGAAAACATCCTCTGACCAGAGACAGATATATTACTATATGTCTGAGTATGTACATTTAGCAGACCAATAGGTGGATGACCTAACCAAGGTCTATATACCGGTGAGCTGGTGTGCATGTAAGGTCATATGAGTAATATGATCTCTCAAAGGGATCATACAGGTTCACTTATGAACCAGGAGACATGAGCTCACTCATGAGGTATTGGGATTGACCAAATTCCATGCATGGTCATCATACTTTAGAAGCATGATATGAATTTGAAGGTAAGATATATGCTTTGTGAAAGCATATGATCTATACCATATCCTAAGGACCAAGATTGAGAAACTTGATGATCAGACAATGAAGATGACAGTGTGAAAGTGATCTATATCTTCATGATGATCATAAGTCTTCTAGTATGCAGGATGTACAGGTTTTAGGAATACCTGAAGGGTGATTTGATCATATACGATTGTATAACCATGACGCTTCCATTCCGAGGGAGTGATGAAACAGGTCTGGATTTTAGTGACTCCTCTCATTAGAGAAGTGACCTAATCTTAGTCCATATACTGGACATTAATCTGAATGAGATTCAGATGCAATGAGAAGATTAGGTTTACGGTCTTGATTTAATCAAGCATCTATGAGAGGTCCATGGGATCTGGATTTGAGATGTGATCTCAATATCCAAGTCATTATACGTGGAACAATACAATCGCCCTGTCGTTATCTCCAAGTATCTGAGGAGTAATAACATTGTTTTTAAATGGTTTAAGAATAATTCCATAAGAAATAAGCAATGAGAAATTGATAATTAAATGTGTATTGGATACACATTGTCTAATTAATTGAAAATGTAAATTACATTTAGTTTTGGGTTGTGAATATGATTCACAATTTTCCAATGTCAATATTGCAATATTCCCAAAATATTTGAGAATTAATTTTGGTGAATAAAAATACCAACAAATAGTTGTTGGAAATAAGTTCAGAGAAAAACAAGGAGATGTGCAATCTCATGGGAATCCATGAGATTGCCCTCCCCATATGGGAAGGAGGTGGCGGCACCAATTCCTTTATGGAATTGGTGGCCGTCCACTTCCCCTAATGGGGAAGGTGGATCTCATTTGTTTTTCCACTCCTTATTTGGTTGGTTTAATTTGGTATTAATATATATTTGATTTATCAAATATATTTAATCAAAATTAAATCATAGATTGTTGGTTTTCACCAACAACAATCTTGACCATTGGATGGATATAAATCAATCTCATCCATTGATTTTATATGTCCCATGGATTGAGATCCATGGATCCCAAAACCCTATAAATAGATAGGCATACCATGCTCTCTCTTTACATTCTATTGTAGCACACAACTCTCTCTCTCTCTTTCTCCATACTCGACAGCCCTCTCTCCCTCTCTTCTGGGTGGCCGTCCACCATACCTTGGTGGAGAGAATTGTCGACGCCCGTGCTATCGTGTTGCCGCTTCAACACTCTGCAGTTCTTCGTCTACTTGGAGTGCTTCACTCACGAAGGAGACGTTCGATCTCGTGCGACTAGATCAGGAGCAACCGTGCTTGGATCATCTTGGATTGCGAGGACACAGCGACTCATCCTCACGCTCGCAAGCCGTTACTCCGACGATCGGACTTGAGACAGGAGGTCTCTTCTATTAGAGACTTGATCAACCATGCGTCAAGAGGTATTGCATTATACTTGTTGTGGTTATAGATGAAACGATTTGAGAATGGTTCTCGGATCATGTGATTTCATCGAATAAATTTTTTAAATTCCGCTGCACCGAACAACTAGTACGACTAGTCGTTCTTCGTCGTATCCGATACGATGATCACGCTTTCGTGATGAGGATTTCTCCATATCCTTCAAGTGATATCAGAGCCAGGTTGATGGTTTCGAATATGATTCGAAAGACCGAGGACGACTTGGGTTCGCTTAGGTCGCGAAAGTTTTTATCGTATTTGATTTCGTAGATCTCTTTAGCACTATTTAAATTGTTTAAACACGAATTTAATACTTGGATTTTTTCCTCATTAAATAAGGAAACCATAGGATCTTAGTTTGCGTAAATCGGATTTCGTATGCTCAAGATATGGATGTTTTCATGAACATGTATGCACTGTTGCGGGAACAGTAGATTTTAACATGATTAAAGAGTTAATTACTGTTATCATCTGCCTCGAAATGCGTGAAACATCACACCAGGCTTCTGTTCAAAATCAAGTTAGAAATCTTTGAAAATTGAGTTTGTCTAATTTGGATTTAAATTGATTGAGATATGTTAATTTTAGTGAGTAGGGGTCATTACTGAAATTACATTCCTAATATAGAACCAAGTGATTGTCAATTAGTGAAATTAATTGTTAATTTCATGAAATAATCTTGAAAAATAATTGTGAAATATTGAAACATGATTATGTGCCTAATTGACTTGGCCCCAACCAATTAATTGATTAGATTTGATCTAAATCATAATTGGAAACCACAATCTTCAAACTTGATGCTTGAATAGGATTTGGGAATTTGTGTAGCAAATTTCCTTATAATAAAAAATGTTTTGATTTTTACTATATGGTACAATTTCGGTTGAAGAACCGATGATCATCTCAAGTACAAATTAATCAATTTGGCATTATCCTTTCCCGAGGTAGATATGGTGTCTAGTCGAAGATCGTTGGGGTAGCGGGTTGCAACGTATGCGGTTCGTCCCACTCCCGTCAGTATTGGCCATGACAACGGGTAGGGCCGGGATAATGTCCGAGGGATTAAGATGTATTTTTTTTCTAATTATTAAAATACAAATTAATACGTACTTTGAGAATAATACCATATATATATTCAAGTAAGACATTCAAGTTTGATTGATTAAATTCGATTGATAATTAATTTAATATGATTGAATTAATTATGTCCAATTAGAATACTCTAATATGATTAGAGTTAATGATTCCCTTGGAAGAATTAACTATATGAATATGATTCATGTTAATTAATTAGAATTTGAATAAGAGGTGGAGGATCACATAAGTGACATCCATGGTCTCCCGTCAAGGCGAAGGGTTTCGTCGCCAGATATTATGTGTAGGAGATGACTGTCCGAAGTGACAGCTCCTGCATATGATCCATTTGGATCGGGCTCGTCGCTTCTCAAAAGAGTAAGGACGTGTGCGTAGTGACCCCAATATCGAGTCCTCATATTATTGGGGCGATATTGGATTGTGCATAGCGAGTTGTATTCCTGTTGACGGTTGGTTCAATTAATGACAGGTCAAAATCACCTTAGGGGTGGTGGGCCCGTGTATTAAAGACTGAATTGGGAAAATGCAAGTTGGACTTGTAAGGCGGAATGTGTTCCCGCTTCTCTTTATTGGAGTCATAAGTTCTCATATTATTGGGATATGACAAAGGTAAAGAGGAGATCCCAGTTCTTGCTTGAGATATATCGGTAAGTATATCTCCTACTTTGAAAGTGAATAAGGGAAAAATCTTTCATATTTGACATAGCAAGACTAATTTGATTTAAAATACCTTAATCAAATAAAATTAAATTGAATATATGATTATATGTTCTAATATAGTGCATTCTCAATTTCAGAAAATGAAATCCATGAACCCACTGAGCAGGCTTCTGGAGGTCAACCAATTGATCGGATCAAATTACTTGGATTGGATCCATAATTTAGAGCTTGTTCTCTCCGCAGAGCGCATCAGCTATGTGCTCTCTGAAAACAAGCTTGAAAACCCTAAATCTAAGGAAGATAAAGCATGCAATGACAAGTATGATGAGGATCATGTCTTGGCTTGATGCTATATCTTGGGTTCTCTCTCCAATGTTCTTCAGAAACAACATGTGGAGATGATTACTTGCCAGGAGATCATGCAGAATCTAAAGGATATGTTTAGTGACATTAACCACATCCAGCGGTACAATGTTATGAAATACCTCATTCGCTGGAAGATGCAAGAAGGGACTTCGGTCCATGAACATGTACTCAAAATGTTTGGGTACTTGCCGGAGCTGGAGACTCTTGGAGCAACGATGGATGCAGACATGCAAGCTGACTTCATTCTGCTATCGTTGCCCAAATCTTTCAATAACTTTGTGGTGTCATTCCACATGAATAAGTTGTAATTGACAAGTGTTGCTCTCCTTGCTGCATTAAAGTCTGCAGAAGACGTTATGAAGAAGGATGGTCCTGCTGGCAGTGCAATGGTTACACATGTCAGCGGGAAGCACGGTCGGAAGCATGGTTCTCGGAAGGGCCCGGCCCAGAAGAGAAAGAAGAAGGGACAAAGTGTTGGATCTTCTTCCAATGCATCCACTCTAATGGCGTCGAAGAAAACCGACGTCTGTCACCACTGCAAGAAGTCGGGGCACTGGAGGCGTAATTGCCCGGATTACCTGAAGTCGATCGACAAAGGTAAAGCCCCAGCAGGTATAAAATCTACTTTTATCATTGAAACCAGCTACCTCGTAGGACGAGAAGGAAGTTGGGTTGTTGATTTTGGTGCTTCTGTTCATGTATGCAATTTGTTGCATTTGTTTTAGGAAACTAGAAAACTTGAAGAAGGGGAGATAGTCATCCAGATGGGATCTGATGCAAGTGTTGCAGCAGTCGCCGTCGGGACTTGTCGGCTATCATTATCTAGTGGTAGAGTCCTTGTACTTAAAGAGTATCTTTATGTACCTGAAGTCAGGAGGAACTTAATATCTGTATCTAAGCTAGTTAGAAGTGGATATTCATTCCTGTTCTGTAATAAATTAGTCATAAATCATTATGATAAATATATTGCAGATGGTATTTTGACTTCTGGAGGACTCTATGAATTGTGCATTAATGAGCATGTCATGAATGTTACAACCACTAATAAAAACCCTAAAAGATCCAAGAATAATGAAAATCATTCAAACATGATTTGGCATCAAAGGCTTCGTCATTTATCTGTTGATCGGATCAATAGATTGATAAAGGATGGACCTTTGGATTTTCTACAGGTTCAATCTTTACTTACCTGTGAACATTGTATTCGTGGTAAAATGACTAGGATGCCTTTCCGTAACAAGGTTACTAGATGCGAAGGTATTATTGACTTAATACATACCGATGTATGTGGTCCCTTCAGTACCGCGACTCGAAATGGACATCGATATTATTTGACGTTTATTGATGACCATTCGCGATACGGGTTTGTCTTCCTATTGCGTCATAAATCTGAAACCTTTGAAAAGTTCAAAGAGTTCAAGGCTTTGGTTGAGAACCAAACCGATAGGAAGATTAAACGAATTCGATCTGATCGAGCTGGCGAGTACCTCTCTGATGAATTCAAGGAATACCTCAAAGAGAATGGAATTGTCTCCAATCTCACTACTCCTGGAACTCTCCAACTTAATGGTGTTGCTGAAAGACGCAACAGAACCATCATGGATATGGTCCGTTCAATGATGAGTAAAGCACATTTGCCACTTATTTTCTGGGGATATGCAGTAGAGACCGCAATATATATCCTGAATAAGATTCCTAGCAAATCTGTACCTAAGACTCATCATGAGCTCTAGTATGGAACCAAACCTAGTGTTAAGCACTTGAGGGTTTGGGGTTGCTTGGTCCATGCAAAGAACGTGGATACAAGTAAACTGGAATCTCGCACTCGTGAGTGCTATTTCATTGGGTATGTTAGAGATGGTATTGGATACCAGCTCTATGACCCTGAGACCCAAAAGGTTTTTATCTCCAAAGATGTGAAATTTTTGGAGGATGATTTCCTTAAAGGTCAAGATAAAAATGAAGTATAGGAACTCATTGAATCCCCTGAGGATTCTGAGCTTCCTGGACCAGAAACTGAAGAAGTAAATAAAGATGAAATACCCATACCTCTTCGAAGGAGTTCGAGGGTGGTTACACCATCTGAAAGGTATGGATTCCATGTGTTAAGTGAAATTGACAATGATCCTACTTCATTTGATGAAGCACTCGCGGATCATGACATGGATAGATTCATGCTAGCAATGAAGTCAGAAATTGACTCCATGCATAAGAATGGTGTATGGACCCTAGAGGATCCACCTAAAGGGGTAAAACCCATTGGGTGTAAATGGATCTTCAAGAGAAAGAGGGGGACTGATGGGAAAGTAGAGACTTTCAAGGCACGGCTCGTAGTCAAGGGCTACACACAGAGAGAAGGCATCGATTACGATGAGACATTCTCTCCTATGGCTATGCTTAAATCCATCAGGGCATTGCTGGCTATAGCTGCATATCTTGACTACGACATCAGGCAGATGGACGTCAATACGGCTTTCCTCAATGGATACCTCGAGGAGGATATGTACATGGAGCAGCCCCAGGGCTTCATGACTGAGGATAGTAAAGTGTGCAAGCTAAAGAAATCCATCTATGGGCTCAAGCAAGCTTCTCGTAGCTGGAACATCAGATTTGACGAAACCATAAAGAGTTATGATTTTGTACAGAATCCTGATGAACCTTGTGTATACAAGAAGCTTAGTGGGAGCGCCATTGTGTTCATTGTGCTTTATGTAGATGACATCCTTATCATTGGGAATGATACAGGGATGATGACCAGTGTGAAGGTTTGGTTGTCCCATACCTTTGAGATGAAAGATCTTGGAGAAGCCTCTTACATCTTGGGTCTGAAGTTGTTCAGAAACCGAGAGAAGAGGATATTGGGATTGTCACAACATGGATACATTAAGAAAATTCTTGAACGATTCCGTATGGATAGTTCCAAGAAAGGATTCCTGCCCTTAAGACATGGTATCCACCTGTCTAAAGGAATGGCTCCTCAAACTGTTGAGGAAAAGAAAGCCATGGCTGGATGCCCTTATGCATCATCTGTAGGAAGCTTAATGTATGCTATGATGTGCACTAGGCTAGATATCTGCCATGCAGTGGGAGTGGTAAGTCGTTACCAATTCTGCTATGGAGAACAACACTAGAATGCAGTAAAGAACAGATTCAAATATCTAAGACGGACGCAAGATTACATCTTGGTCTACGGAGATGGTGATCTCCAAGTCTTGGGATATATAGATTCTGACTTCCAATCGGATCGAAAGTCGACATCAGGGTTTGTGTTCCTGTTGAATGGTGGTACTGTGAGCTGGAGAAGCAAGAAGCAGGACACTACTGCAGATTCAACAACAGAAGCCGAATACATTGCCGCATCGGATGCTGCAAAGGAGGCGGTGTGGTTGCACAAGTTCGTCCAGGAGCTTGGCGTAGTTTCCTCTGATACTCCCATCCCGCTGCTCTGTGATAACACGGGAGCCATTGCCCAGGCGAAGGAACCCAGATGGCATCAGAAGAGCAAGCACGTAGAAAGGAAATACCACATCATTCGGGAGATTCAAAAATGTGGTGACATTATCATCACCAAGGGGGCCTCTGCCGACAACGTTGCTGATCCTCTTACCAAACCTCTGACACAGAAGGTTTTCGACCAGCATATAATGAGTATGGGTTTAAGGATTATTCCTGAATGGTTCTGAGGGCTAGTGGGAGATTGTTAGCAATGTGAGCTTGAGGCGAACCATTCCTACAATAAATGTTATTGTAATTAATGATTTATCAATAAAAGTTATTGATTATGTTTCACTCCCTTTCTGATATTGAATGAATGAATGCACTATAAGGTCCCTCTGTACAATATGGGTTATGTACCATGGCCAACTTGATAATCATACAGCTGTTGATTCATTGATTAAATCATAGAGGTTGATGCTTGGATGAATATCTAAGGAGTTAGATAGAGGAATCATCAAGCATCATCAATGATTGACAAGTAGTGATCTCCAGTTTGAGTAGGAGATGGCAATCCTATCTCATTAGACTGATATCTGATCGACCTCTTGATGCAAGTCCTCTGCATGGGAATATTGATTCGGAGCTATCAGATTAGTTGAGTCAATGAGTTGACTTAACGAGATCGAGATAACCAAAGACCTATGATGAATACTGTCACATCACAGGCAAACATCCTCTGACCAGAGACAGATATATTACTATATGTCTGAGTATGTACATTTTGCAAACCAATAGGTTGATGACCTAACCAAGGTCTATATACCGACGAGCTGGTGTGCATGTAAGGGCATATGAGTAATATGATCTCTCAAAGGGATCATATAGGTTCACTTGTGAACCGGGAGACATGAGCTCACTCATGAGGTATTGGGATTGACCAAATTCCATGCATGGTCATCATGCTTTAGAAGCATGATATGAATTTGAAGGTAAGATATATGCTTTGTGAAAGCATATGATCTATACCATATCGCAAGGACCAAGATTGAGAAACTTGATGATCAGACTATGAAGATGACAGTGTGAAAGTGATCTATATCTTCATGATGATCATAAGTCTTCCAGTATGCAGGATGTACAGGTATTAGGAATACATGAAGGGTGATTTGATCATATACGATTGTATAACCATGACGCTTCCATTCCGAGGGAGTGATGAAACAGGTCTGGATTTTAGCACCTCCTCTCATTAGAGAAGTGACCTAATCTTAGTCAATATACTGGACATTGATCTGAATGAGATTCAGATGCAATGAGAAGATTAGGTTTACGGTCTTGATTTAATCAAGCATCTATGAGAGGTCCATGGGATCTGGATTTGAGATGTGATCTCAATATCCAAGTCACTATACGTGGAACAATACAATCGCCCTGTCCTTATCTCTAAGTATCTGAGGAGTGATAACATTGTTCTTAAATGGTTTAATAATAATTCCATAAGATCTAAGCAATGAGAAATTGATAATTAAATGTGATTTAATTATCATGATATATGAGAGATTATCCAATATAATTAAATGTGATTTAATTATTATGGATAAGAATAATGTGGATAGTAATATCCAATTTTTCATAATATATTATAAATGTGATTTATAATGTACTAGAGAGAGTTAATTATAATTTATATTTGAAGATTAATTATTAATGTGTATTGGATACTCATTATCTAATTAATTGAAAATGTAAATTACATTTAGTTTTGGGTTGTGAATATGATTCACAATTTTCCAATGTCAAGATTGCAATATTCCCAAAATAATGGAGAATTAATTTTGGTGAATAAAAATACTAACAAATAGTTGTTGGAAATAAGTTGAGAGAAAAACAAGGAGATGTGCAATCTCATGGGAATCCATGAGATTGCCCTCCCCATATGGGAAGGAGGTGGCGGCACCAATTCCTTTATGGAATTGGTGACCGTCCACTTCCCCTAATGGGGAAGGTGGATCTCATTTGTTTTTCCACTCCTTATTTGGTTGGTTTAATTTGGTATTAATATATATTTGATTTATCACATATATTTAATCAAAATTAAATCACAAATTGTTGGTTTTCACCAACAACAATCTTAACCATTGGATGGATATAAATCAATCTCATCCATTGATTTTATATGTCTCATGGATTGAGATCCATGGATCCCAAAACCCTATAAATAGAGAGGCATACCATGATCTCTCTTTACATGTTATTGTTGCACACAACTCTCTCTCTCTTTCTCCATACTCGACAGCCCTCTCTCCCTCTCTTCTTGGTGGCCGTCCACCATACCTTGGTGGAGAGAATTGTCGACGCCCGCGCCATCGTGCTGCCGCTTCGACACTCTGCGGTTCTTCATCTACTTGGAGTGCTTCACTCACGAAGGAGACGTTCGATCTCGTGCAACGAGATCAGGATCAACCGTGCTTGGATCATCTTGGATTGCGAGGACACCGCGACTCATCCCCACGCTCGCAAGTCGTTACTCTGACGATCGGACTTGAGACAGGAGGTCTCTTCTCTTAGAGACTTGATCAACCACGCTTCAAGAGGTATTGCATTATACTTGTTGTGGTTATAGATGAAATGATTTGAGAATGGTTCTCGGATCATGTGGTTTCATCGAATAAATTTTTTAAATTCCGTTGCACCGAACAACTAGTACGACTAGTCGTTCTTCGTCGTATCCGATACGATGATCACGCTTCCGTGATGCGCTTGACGATTTCTCCATGTCCTTCATACAAGATGGGCATCGATCCACCCTATACATAAGCTCTGGTCAGCCTAAGTATATGACAGGAGTGGATTTGAGAACCGATGGGATCTAGCGGATGTACAGCGAATGGTGAATAGATTCGGGTCACTCTACCCCCTATACTTAGGATCCGGTCATCCTAAGTATAGAAATAAAATGAAATGATATGGAGCCGGGACGAGTGATTCGAATCACTGGGGAGGGAGGGAGAGAAAGTATATACAAGAAAGAATGAGAATATACAAGGATTAAGAAGGTTTGTGACGAGCCTTCTTGCGTACATGAGGAGGTGGATAATATATTTGTGTCGCTGTCGGAATCGTCCTAAGATGAATAATAGTGAGGTGTAGGGATCGTTCAACGAGGGTCAACACACGGCTGATTGCTCAGATATGGCTTAAGAACAGTTGAACTGAGCTCACTCATATAAATCACCTCATCCGGACCTAATGAGGATTCCTTCTAAAATTCCTTCACCGGTATGTTGAAGGAAACTTTCTTATCAGTTTTCTAGAACCTGAATCATTGAGAGGGAGAGGAGAGTGACGTACCTTGAGGGGTTCCGGGGAACACCTCGAGGAATCATTTCTCAACATCCTCTCATTGGATAACCGACTAGAAGAAGGAGCGACCATGGTTTTGGGTTGGGTCAATTCAATCTTGGTTGTTTTCTTTGGAGGTCCAGGATGTGGTGAGGTGCTGGCCATGGTTTCCTCATCAGACGAGTCACCATATAGATTGTAATATTCCTGAAGGGCCAGCGCCCTTTTCAAGAAGGTGCTAGTGATCTTAGTTGGCACGACATTATTGGGCTCTTGTGTCGGATCATCAAAATGGTCAAGGTAATCAACAAAATTCGTGTCCGACTCAATGATATCTTGGGGTCATGAGTCCTCTTAGAAGCTGTCATGGTAGTGATGCAAGCAGTTGGTGAAGTGGAGGTCTGGGGAGTCTCTGAACCAACAGTCATCTGGACAGTTGATATCTCAAGAGTGGTAGAGAGGTGGGACTCATCTACCTCTCGATGGCCACGACTATCAACAACTTTTTGGGGCAACCTAGAGTAAAGTGTATCAACGAATGGGTGAGGTCGAAGTGCTCCCAATGTTGTAAAATCAATTTTCCGAGTCTTGCAAGCTATAGTCGCCTTAGCTGAGGCTAAAAACGGCTTCTCGAGAATAATAGGAGACTGGGTAAACTCTTCTCAATGCTCAATGTCAATGACTATGAAGTCTATCTGGAGTAGAGCACCGTGGAAAGAAACGATGACTGATATGTTTCCTCTCGATCGTTTGATAGATTGATCAACCAGCTGAACGATCTCTCTCGACTTTCTTATTATCCTGAGTTTGAGCATGTCAAACACAGAGGTAGGGAGGATATTTATCGGCAAGTCATCATCGGTTCTCGCATGGGTAAAAATGGTGTCTTTGGTTTCACATTCAACTTGGGGCAACCGCTTCACTCTGCGGCTCTTGATCTTTCTCCCCATCACCAACGAGGTGGCCATAGACACTATGTGTCTTTCAGTCCTTGTTCTCTTATTATCCGAAATCATGGGCATCAATTCACTCTTTACAAAACTCTTGAGGTCGGGGAAGTGATTTATGGTCGTTATTAAGGGAAGTTTAAAAATCAATTCCTCATCGAGTGCTTCCCTTAGGCCAGGAACCAAATTTATAAGTCTTTTTCATTTTCTATTTTTATGAATTTTCCTGATTTTTCAACCTTTTTGATTTTTTGGTCTTTTCGATTTTTTTGATATTTTTGATGGATGAATGGTCAGACTCTAGATTGGAGGGTAAGTGGTTAGTAGAAGGGGGAGGTAGAATAGACTCTAGTTGTACAGAATGTGTGGGTTCCCTATTGTCCGCTCGGTTTTCAATATCAAATCCACTTACTTCCTTTTCCTCTTTCATACCCAGGCTAGTAGAAATTGAGTGCAATATTTCCATGACATCTCTCAACTTGTTACAAGATGATTCATTTTTCTCTATAAGTCTAGAGATGTCATCCTCCACAAAATTCTCATGACAAATCAAGGGAGACTTATGCTCAAATTGGAGGATATTGCTGAGATATTGGGGTCTCATACTCAACATACCTAGACTCTGACATGTAATGCTGGGTCGAGTATGGACCATCTAAATGGTAGATTTTGGTCAGAGCCTCATATAATGGAGTCAACGAATGGGGGACTGGTAAGTCTAGCTCATGGGTCCAATCCTGTAGATGTGTAGGCTCTCTAAATGGCTGGTAAGAGGGCTGGTCAATGTAAGCTTGATCAGTAAAGTCAATCAAGTCTGGGAAATCATGATGTGCAAGCATCTCCATTCAGGTTGTTCGATCGACCAAGTTGTTTTGCCAGTCATCTGTCTCAGTAGTAGCTTGTTCTTTGTATGGTTCATTGATTCCAGCAAGCTCTCGAGAATAAGGACAATAATCCCAAGATGCAGGTGGATCTGGAGTATCAGAATATGGAATAGGTGAGAAATGCGAAGAAGTATAGAAGTTAGTCAAAGTTCTGACTTCATAATCGGGTCGAGTTGGAATTGACCATGGGTAAGGGTCTCCCATGGATGGCGGAGGATACATGGAAGAAGAGAAGGTGAAGATGAATGGTATATGGTCGTGGAGGAATGACCAGAGGTCTCAGTGTATGGGGACCAATATCCTGACATCTTGAGGAGGAAGGATGAATGTAAGCAGATCAAGGTAGAAAACGTGCAATTAGACAGGATAACACACACTGACAGACAAAAAGACAAAAAAAGAGCAAACCCCGAGTCCACACTCAACACGGTGAAGGACCCAAAACTGAGTCGGATTAGTCTGGTTGATTTTAAGTGTGATTTTTCAGACAAATAGCAAGGATTACACGTTCTGTAGGAAGTTGGCTCAAAGTCGGATGCGTCTTCCCTGTTTAACATGTCGCCTAAGATACCGGCACCCTTCCTTTCATCTCTCCTATCCCTAGCTGAGGAGTTCAAAGACATGCCCCTATCTACCTACCGAAGTAGGCGGAGGCTGACAAGGCTGATACTTCACCTCGAAGGGATACTAGCAACTTGTCGTGGAGCACCGCTGATTCACCCCTATCTACCTGCCCGAACAGGCGAAGGCTACTTGGTGCTAGTTAGTGAACCTAAAAGAATTCATCTTGTGATATTTGCTATGATCGGGGTATGTGATATGGTAGGCGGGGATTTTGGCTCTGCCTTAGGGTGTGCACACACACTCTATACCCTCACTCAGTCTGAAATCAATATCGGGGTTTCTCTCCCGCAAACAACAGTTAATTTTAGTCAAAATTTTTTGGTCCAATTCAATTAGAAGTATCGATTTTAGAGATTAGTTGTTACTGTAATTAATTCACACAAGTAATCACATCTATCGTTCAGTCCTAATTCCTTTTCTTAGGTTAGAAAAATCGAGAGAGAGAATCATAAAAAGCCGATGCAATCGAGAAAATGATGATGAATGCTTGAGAAAGAAGAGTTACAGTGCCTCGAGCTCTCTATAATGCGGGATTCAATACTGAATTGAAATTTTACATTATATGAAATGCAATCGATGAAAAGTCGCTCCTAGACAGGCAGTTCTATTAGCGAGTAAAGAATAAATTTGAATTTGGATAAGTTATGTGGTTTAAGTACTTCTTTTAATGGTGAAGTGTGGTCCTAAATATTACGAGCACAAACAGTCCTAGGAAGCTCTAAGAGACGCAAGTGCAGGTTCTATCCTACGTCAAGCAACCCTACAACACACAGAGACTCTTTTTTATTATTTACTTACACGCACGAGAACCCAAATGGGAACCACTTTAAAGATGCAATTACAAGTTAGTAAAAATCTCTCTTCGATGATCTTCTCGACGTCTCACAACCCGACTCGATCCACTAATTGTCGGCCTCCGATGTTCTTTCAGATGCGTTGATAAATCCCTGTTTCATCATCTTTATTTTATCATTTTGGCCTTAAAAACCCTAGAAAATGAGTGTCAATAGGCTTAATTTAGGCATTTTATCATTCATGCATAGTTGTGTAAATAGTGTATAATATACGATTTTAAAGCCAAAATTATAGAAAAAATAAACGAAAATAAAAAGAATAAAATATTGCAAATATTTTATGACCCGAAACCTGGAGACCGAGGCATCTCAATGACTAGGTCGACAAGGAATAAAGTACGGGGAGATAAAGGCCAAAATACAATCAAAATACCTTTTATTTAATTCATTTCTTATTCTTTTGGGACCTATTTTTGGCTCCACTTTTCATACTTCAAATAAAGAAACTTTGAACATGAAAGTTGTAGATTTAAATAAATAAAAATACAAAACTTATTTCACACAAAAATAATGTACAGTGTACAAAATATACTCAGAATAAATTTCCAAAATCCCAACTTCCCAGACTCATATCTCTCAAATAAAAACTCAAAATATATCAAAATCACCTTTAATTGTATATAACTTTTAATAAGCTATTTAATGAAGGTAGTTTCATTTTTTTTGGAGTTATGGTTTGAAAGTTGAGTTTTGGACCCCTATTGTATACTTGTACCGATTAAAATATTCATTTTATTTATTATTTATTATTTTTACAATTTTTTATAATTATGAAAATATTATGTATACTATATGTGTATTAAAATAGGAATAAAAATATAAATAAAATGCAATAATACCTATATAAATACCTATATAGATTACATATTTATTTATTTATTTGTACATAATACATCAAATAAAAAAATTACTCGTTACGGATCATGTGAAGTTGATGATCATGGCTCTGGCTGCATTGGTCTGATCAAGTCGATAATACGTGTTCAAGTACTCATCCTGGAGTTGCTCCCAAATAGTGACCTCGCTCCCTAAGTGTTTCATCCAGTGGGATGCTCGATCAACTAAAGAGAAAGGGAAGGAAATAAATTTGATGGTATCCTCGTACACAAATCTCTTGTGTATGGTTCCAGATCATCTCAAATTCTTGCACATGGAGATGGGGTTCTTCGATGGCGTGCCCATGGAATTTGGGAAGAAGCTGGATCGCCCGAGGTTGAAGCTCGAAGTCGCTGAGGATGGCTGGAAGTTGGATTCATTGGTGGATGAGGGTTGCACCAGGTTTGTGCAACTAACTCATAGTGAGGGCTGGTCTGGATGGATCTTGTGGCTCGTCCTAGTGTCTATTGTCTACTTGGCCCATCTGGTGTGGTATTTCTCCACCACAGTTGGTCTCTATGGTTCTTCTCGCCTGGCTCGCATCTGTGTAAGCTCTCTCCTCACTTCTGCCATGAAGTTCCCTTGATCCCTAATCTGTCTTCGCATGGTCTCTAAAGAAGCTAGCAGGGTATTGTTGATGTCTACATGATCAAAAACGAATGATGAAGTCTGAGGCTGCTCATCTGTTTGTCCTTATTAGACATGCCTCTGGTCTCTGCAAAGGCAAAAGACCCTATCTCATGTGCTATCAAATGAATGTATAGATGTGCTAGCCTTTCAGTCTGTACCTTAGGCATAGAAGAAGGATGGTCGAGGGGGAATAGGGTGGAAGCAAACTCGGGTTCAAAGAGCGGATTTAAGCTCTCTGAAGTCTCCCTAGATGAATGGGGAGGAGTGTTAGAAAGCAGTGCTGCCAAATGTAGCATAAGAGACCTCCTTCCCATCATCTTGATATGGGGATTTATGAAGATTGGATCTGGATTGCAAGCAGGTTGAGAAAACAAACCCCTGATTCACCTACTCTACATAGATGTGATGACCGTGAAATTTCAGTCGTTTATCTTGTCAAATTTCATTAGGTGATAATCCAATCTTTATAGAGCAGGTTAGCAAGTTATTAGGAGCTTGATTCTTCCTGGAGACTAGCCCAGATTCTTAAGACTAGTTGTGCCTATTTCCAGGAAGTATGGGTCTAAGTACATACCATTTTTGGCAACCCGATTTTACTTGAGGATGCATCCTTACACAATGTACTCTAAACCACCCACTCTACTAAGGATGTCCGGACCATTTACTGGATACCCGAAAATCCTCACTAGAGAGTAGCTAATCATTTTTGTTAGAACCATTAGTCTGAAGAAAGTTTAGGCATGGCTCTATCCTGGTGTGCGAGTCGCTTAATTCTCAAAAGTAAAATCATACAAGGAGGGGGTTATTCTCCCCAAAATAAAACTTTGGAGTGAAGTTTGGTTTTAGGTTAAGTATGCTTTAGCAGTCTTGATTTTATTTGTTATCTCTTTTTTAAGTATTTTTTTGAGTAAAGACAACATCTAATGAATTTTCTCATTTCAGTTTTATTTAAGTCCAATAAAATAGGGGGAGGAGGACATAAAAGGCGACGTGCGATGAAATCAATGATGCATGCATAGTAAGAAATGTGTACCTTGCTCCAACAGTCTACATGCAAAATGATGCATGCATAATTTAAAAACAAAAATTAAAATAATATAAATGATGCATGAGGAAATCGTCCCTAGGTGATAACTTCTATTACAGGAAGAATTAATGCTAATCAACCAAAAAAGAGGCATGAGTCTGACCTTGGAAGTTGCTCGGTGCCCGCTACAACGGGTCCTGCTAGTGTTGTATGCGACTTCTCACGACGTGTGGTTTCCAATCCAATTAATTTCACTTTATGTTTGACTAATTCAAAAACATGATCTATAGGAACAAATATTCTATTAGTGTTTGGATCTTAGTTGCTATCGATCTCAACCAGAATAAAACCTAAATCTAGGACTAAAACCTCAAGAGAAAATAATAAAAAAAGGTGAAAAACCACAAACAATATGGTGAGGTCCCAGAGTGTACCGGCACTCAGTGAAACAGACCCCGAAAACTGGTCACGTCCAAGAGTGTCCACAAGTCTAAGTTATTACAAAAATATTTGCAAAAATAAAACTAAGGGGATTTTATCTAATATAAATGCTTCTACTACTCCTCTGTTCCTCCTCAGGTGCAGGTCCCTCCCAAGCAGCCTAAGTCATCCTCCAAGTGTTAGCTCGCATGAAAAACAAAATAGAAGATGATCAGAAATAGTTATAAAAGAGAGAAGTAAAAATAGACAAGAATAACTGAAAGCTAACTACTTAGCCGTGCACCACGACAACGTCAACATTCTATTGAGCACTCGACTGACTATGGTTAAGTTATGAACTAAGCAAATGTTGTTGTGACCTTAATTAATCAAGCGATCAATGAGAAAGATAAACCACTAAGATATTAAGCAAACAAATCAAGCAATTTTTTATTTTTATTTTATTAACCCGGTATAGCGACCAAGGTCGAACAATAGGAGGACAATTATGTATTAAGTAGTAGATTTCAAAAGATTCTTTATTGTTTTTAGTGGTTTTATTCAAAATTTTAATTTTTCAATATAAGGGAATAAGCACAAGGAATAAAAATGAATACACACGAGCTTTTATGTATTTTTCAAATGGTTAAAAAAACTCAGATTGTTTTTGGATTTTGTGTATTTTGTATTGTTTTTGGTATTTTTGTATTTTTCAGATGTTTTTGTAATTTTCTAAAAATCAAACAGTGATAAAATGAGAAAACAGTGTGTAGCTAGGAAAATTTTGCAATCTAAAAAGAGGTAAAAAACTCAAGATTCCTAGAAGTGATTTTAGTGATAGACTAGAGGTAAATATCCACAAAATAGAACTGAAATCAATATTTTTTATTTTTAAATATTCAATATAATTTTTATAAGTTTTCAAGTGTTTTGCAAAATTTTAGGATTTTATAGGGAAATTTTCAACAACAATGTTCTAATGCTAAAAGACAATAAAAAACAACTCCAGAAATTTTTATAGATTTTTTAAGAGATTTTTCAAATTTTTATGGATTTTTCAAAGCAAACAAGGACTTTTTCTATTGTTTTTGAATTTTTAAAAATAGAAAATACAATAAAATTAATAATAAAAATTTATAATAAAACATGCAATCATGAATCACAAATAATTTTTAGGCAATTTTTTGAGTCAATTTAATATTTATTGCATCAAATGAAAAATGGGTAGCTAAATACAGTTTACATGGACCAATCTGCAATTATTTTAAGTCATGGAGTTTGGCATATAACAAGCAATAAACGCTCGAGGGCCTTTGAAGAAATTAATCTAGTAAGCACAAACTCATTGCATGAATCTGGCAAACATGGTATAACTATATCTTCTCGAAATATTTAAAACATTCAATAACAAATAAGAAGTCCACGCATGCATTGCAAATTTCCCACAAAAGCACGTGTGGATGAACGTGAACTCAATTCGATTGGACTAATATGCAAATGTAAAAACTACAGGGTCTTATTGAAAATGTTTTTAATTATATATTATTTCTATTAGAGTAAACAGAAATATCAAAATAGTAGTATGAAAAGAGAAATATACTCATGGCAGGTACGCGTGGGAGACACATGTTCCCTCGTGGTGTATAGTCCTATGACCAATGGTGTATAGATCTGACGGCTCTAGAAAGTTGCTGGACGTGCAGCTCAGATCTTCAAAAGTTCTGATCTGACGCTGTGAAAAGAGGTGAGTACGGATAGCTTAGATCAGAACTGGACGAGTGGAGGTCATCTGACGTCTCTGGAGGGTGCTGAATGAATTGACATCTAATGAGTTTCAATTGAAAAATGTTATCTTCTCACTGAGTTGATCAGCTTGCGGATAGGTCAATCACCCTCATAAGGTCCTTCTGCATCGAATGGTTGTCTTCGATGAGATGATGGATGGTTTGATAGGCATGGCGGTGCTCCACGAATTAGAGTTGCTCCGCTTGGGAAGTCGGAGCATCGAAGAGGTCTCGTGGCGCAAACCAGCACCTACAAAGGGTAGAAGGACTCAGGGGCTTTGCTCTGCTCTGATTTATTGCATAATAAGATTAAGGAAATGGTAGGGATATGGAGGTTGGTTTTCGATGATGATGGAAGAGGGAAACCTAGCGCCATGATAATCAGGTTGCAGGAGGAGATGGAGGTGTGCTGAGGTATCGATCTGAACGGGTAGATGGATAGGCTAGGGCTCCGACTAGCTGGTCGAAGATGATGATGGTGGTTGAGCTACGGGATGCAATCGAAATGAACGCGGATTGCAGGCGAGATGATGATACTTTATGGGGGTATGGTGATCGGTGAACTACAATGATGGGAACGGCAAGGTTGTAGCCTCGATCCCGCTAAGATAAACAGAAGAGGCTTCACATGGCGAAGCTCCGACCACGTTCTTGAGCTGCAGCCAACCAAGATCCAAAGGTATCTCCGGAAGACTATCACCCTGTTGGAGGTGGATAGGGAGGAAGGTAGTGATGAGGCACGAGCTACAAGCGAGGATGGTAGAGAAGAGACTTTATAGGGATACCTTAGGCTCTAGAAGGATAGAGAGGATGCGCGAAACCCTAGGGAGATTCAGAACAAATCAGGGATTTGAAAGAATCTCAAATCGAGGAAACTTAGGTATGAATCTCAAGGTGGATGGAAGTCATAGTCGGGCATGAAAAATGAGAGAAAATGCTCTGGCGAAGCAGGGTCGGGCTCGACCCGGCTAGGTGAGAAGGTTGACTGCGGTCAACGATCTGAGGTGGACCAATACGAATGCAGGGATTTACATACTTAAATAAAAAACAAATCACTTCAAAATGAAAAATGAATAAAAAATAAAATGTTTATAATTTTTCAAACTATTTTTCTATGAAGTTTATTATTTTTATAAATATATAGATATGGTATATACAATATAGTGTAATATGTACATGTATAATATACCTATATAATATATACATGTATTTTTATTTTATTATTATTACAAAAATATATTTCATATACGTTTTATTTATTTATAACATAATTCAAAGATTTTAAAAGAATTTTTTATTTGATTTTTACAAATTAAATAAAGGTTTTTAATAAATATATATTATGTACAATATTTTACAAGTTTGGCAAATGTACAACAGAGTTTTGATTTTCTTTTGCTTTATTTTATATTTTATCATTTTTTTAGATATGTACAAGTACTTAAAATATAGTATGCACACAAAATATAATTTGAAATAATTATGTATAATTATTTACAAGTACAAGTAGCATAAGACCCTATCTCCCCCTACTTCATTCCTTGTCGATCAGGCCGATTATTGACCTTCTCTAGGGGTTCGGGACAGTTTGTACTTATTACATAATTACATCCTTGATTTCTTGTTCTTTTCTCTTTATTCTTTTATTTTAGAAAATATGTGCTAATTATGGAATATTAACAAAGGTATACACAATGTCTAGTTATTAGGTTTTTGTTAAAAGATGAAGCTAAAATAAAAGAATAAAGAAAGAGAATCAGAGATTCATCAATCACCAACTCATGAACTCCATAGATTTCGCCTCGACCCGCTCCCATTTTGAATCCAAAATCTGATAGGAACTAATGCCTACTTATACTTCCAGATCTTTATCTTCTCTGGTTGATCCATTTTTTGAGAAATTCCATGCATGAGATTGGTTAGAGTGAGGTGCAGTGACAGGGTATCTCCTCTTCGATGGGGAGTGCGTATGATATGCTTGAAGGCATGATCCAGCTACATCGCTAGTCTTTCTCTGACAAAATCGAAGCTTCTCTGTTTCAGCAGTAGATCAAGGCGAAGACCCAACATATTTATCCTTAGAAGGAAATACTCAAAGATCAGGACTTCTAAACTATTTATTAGAAATCATTGAACCACTTTCTTAGCTTTTTGGATAATAGGAGCCGTGGGGGTCCATAGGGGGTTCAAGGGGGTTGGGCGAGATGTGCACCGGAACCACCTACCCACTAATTTTTAAGGGTGTAAAGCTGACTTGCACTGATAGACCCTATTGAAAGGGGATTCGGTGCCCAATCTTTTGACTGTTGTCAACGGAGCTCTTCAATGTTAGATTATACTCTATGTAAAAACATTTCTATTTAGATCTAAGTTGTCTTCTTCTGTGTCCCATTCTAGGAAGCATTATTCTTCTTTTTATTCCAAATTCTGGAATACGACTATTCAGTCCAGTAGTGGAGCGGTGGGGCAGTCTACCTTTAGGAGTAGGGATTGAAAACGACATATATTGTATTATCTGGTTTATCTAGCACGCCCACTTTGGTCGGGTGGGTGCAAGAGGGGGTATTGTACGAAGAAGTAGCATTTGCTTGTCCTTAGCTAAGTTGCTTTGGTGCTTATGTTGAAGAAAGGTTTGGAAGAGTTCAATGGCGCAAGTAAGACATGGATCTTGTGGCTCGAATCGGGTGAATAGATAAAGGTAGTTTCGATCTAATAAACTTGCTCACTTCTTTTTTTGACTCAATTCCGACACCCCCGCTCTTGTCTGATCTCTATTGGCGCACCGGTTCATTTTTCTTTGATTTTACAATTCAAAATTATTTGGTTTCTACTTTTTGCCTGATTTGATCATCCACTACCCCTACTTCGATCTGCAAGATCAGAGTTTTCGATTACTTTCACATAAGTTTGTCTCGACTTCACCTTCACACGACCTTTCTCCATAGTTTTCCACACCTAACCCCCTTTAGATCACATCCAATATGGAGTCTGATTTCCTCTCTGTTCATCCTCACTGGAGGTTCCCATTCCCTTCGCCAGTTCCCTTATTGTTTCGCTAATAAAGTAGGCCAGAGAACCCCCTTCGAGCACTGAGTTATCTATAAGGATTAGGAGCAGTCTGGTGCACGTAAACCACACTTGGAGGTCCACTTCAAGATGCAGAACCTTCCGACCTCCAGATAGCATCCCAGCCACCTTCAAGCATCTTGGAGATGTTGGATAGAGAGAGAAGCATCGCAGGAGTATGATGAACCTTTCAGGAGAAGAAATGAGTGGAGATTGTTTGCTCTTTCATCGATTGAAACTCGTTGAACTAACCATTCAAAGGTGTTCTTTGAGATAGCCTTAGAGGCATCCGATCAAGAACTCTCCTGCCAGATCAATCGACGCAATCCATATACGCCCAAAAACCAGCCGTAGATCGAGCCCTCTAGATAGAATCCACGTTCTCCACACGTGCAGTCATCTCAATTGTCCGATCAACATCCAAAGCCATCTCTATCGTTGATTCTTTCACATGTATTAAGGACACAATTGCCTTTCTACCCCTGCCTTTCTTTCATTTGCAAATAAGCTCCTCTTGGGACACGTGTCTGCTTGTAGTTAATTTAACATTTGCATTGTGTACCCCGCTAATGAATATGTGATTCATCACTCCGAAAATTGAAAATGGAGCTTCTTTCCTAAGTAATTAGCTACATATATCCATTTATTCTACATTTTATCATTCATGTACTTGTAATTAATGTATGCATTTTAGCATGTAATTTTGCAATAATTAAGAAGCCAAATTCGCTTGTAAATACCACATGTATATTCACTATATATCCCCTATTTTTATTGATTTTTCACTAACTTAGAATTGAATAAAATAAACTCTATAGTGTATATATTACTTACTCTAATAAAAGAAAAATATCAAAAAATACTAACTTGTAAAATTGACCAATAAAACCCTAACCTGAGTTTGCGACTAAGAGCCTTAAAATGTGAATATCTCTCTCATACAGTCTCCTATGGCCCCTGCTCACCTTTGAGTTAATACACATTCAATTACCTTCAAAACAAGACCAAATTCAAAAGAATCGGAGTTCGTATGCGAAACTTGGGTTATGGGCCCCTTTCTATATTGTACATATATTCCATTTATTTATTTATTTTGTCTTTTTATTTTCTTAATTTTCTAAAATAAAAAAAGATTAAGGTGTAAATATTCCTTTCATATTTTCTCTAATTTTATTTTGAATTTTATCTTATTTAAAAATGAAAAAAATGCAAAAGACAAAAATATGGTATTTTACACCTATAAGAGACGATCCAAAAATACACTTTATACATATGGTTTATTTTGATTTTTGATCCTTCACAAAAGTTGTAGATCTTGTTGAGATGAGCAACTTTTATGTTGATCACTTTTTTATTTGACCCTTTTTGTTATTTCTTTTTTATTTCTTTTTATATTTAATTTTTTAGTTTTCTAGTTGTGACAAGTGGCATCTCCTGGAGCCGCCATGTGTCACATTGTTTTATATTATTTTTGTAATTTTATTTAGTTATTAATTTTTTTAATTCTAATTAAATATTTATATTTGTTTATTTATTTATTTTCATTTATTCTAATTTTTATATTTTTCTTCTATTTTTATTTTCTTTGCTCTTTATTATTTTTGGTAGTCTACTTATTTATTTTTTTATATCTTTCCCTTTTACTTATTCTCTACTCCAACTTCCCGCCCAATTCACCTTCTCCACCTCTTTTCTAACTTCATCCTCCTCCTTTTTATTCCCTTATCCTCCTTCATTCTTCCTCATCCACTATTCTTGAGAGATATTTCCCCAGACCTAGTCTCATTCCTGGTGACAGCACAAAGGAGGCGATTTGAGCGATGACGAGCTCGGCCATCTCTAGTCGAGGTAAGATCTAAGGATCCTCACAACTCTTTGTTGCAGCTTCCGCACAAGCTTCTCCAGCCTCGAAACCTCCCTCCTCCCTGACTTCTTGAAACGACGACATGAGTCCACCATAGCTGATCCACCCTCTGGCGAAATTAAAGGTAAGTTCTCTATCATATCCATTCCCTCATTTTTTATCAAACATTTTTTGTTGTTCCAGTTTACATCATAACATAACTATCATCTATCACATCTTTACTACCATGATCACCACCTCTTCATTCCCATTTTATTTCCTGTTGAAAAAAAAATAAAAATATAAAATCAAAATACAAAAAAGAACAATGCAGCCATTGTCTGTCCATTCCACCTCGCACCTCCTGCCGCCCCCGCACCTGCTGGCGCACTGCCCGTCCAGTCGTGCCCCGATCGCACCCCATGTGCAAGCCCTCTAGCCACGTGCTTCAAACGCGTGTATAGACACCTCCCTCACCTCCATGCTTGGCATCCAGATACCCGTCGACCTCCATCCACTACGCCTCTCCAGTGGTCGCCTCTGCCGCCCCTCTTAGCCCTAGCGTGGGAAGGTGGGTACCATTTTTAGAACCCACATTAAAAGAAGGCCATCTTATTATATTTTTTATTTAAGAAAAATTGCATGATGTGTCCTTTCATGTTTTAAAATTGCAAATGTGTCGATGTGTACATTTCAGTTCATTCAGTTTTATTTCCTATATTGTAGAGACAACCCTACATTTACACATTATTATGGACATCAATTTGGTATAATTTTTAATTCAAAAATATCATTTTGTTGAGAATTAATTATGTACCTTTTGGCTATTTAATTAGAATGTTGTGAGTATTGGGTAACTAATTAAAATTATCTTGGTTAAAAATTGCTTAGTTTACCTATTTTATGATATTCATATTTAACTAACGCTTGCCCCAAAAATTGTGAAAAAATCGTAGATGATACCTTTAGTTGTGCTTTAATTACTTTCTAAATTTCATAAAAATTGGATGTGTCTTGTGCAATAAAATAAATTGTTGGGTGAATTATGTAAATGATTTTTAATTAAATCCACATATATTAGTTTTACAATAATTCAAGTCTCATGGATTGATCATTAAATTATCTTTTTGAAATAAGTTGGTTTATGGATAATTTGATTTCATGGATTTATTAGAAATTAAATACTTACAGTCACTCTATTTTTTGTAAAAAATAAATAATAAATTCATATATTCTCCAAAATTCCAAAAAATACTGTAGCTTCATTTTCTCATAGTTTACTTCCACTAAAAAATAATTTTTGCATTATTTTTTTTGAAAAATTGCATATGAACCCCTAAAAAATTTGCATTTTTCATTATTTCTCTTTAAACCCAAGATTCAACAAAATATATTTTGCATTCACCATTGGATTCGGTTTCCAGGAAAAATATAACTTGGAAAAATTGGATTAATTTAACATTATAATTAATTTAGCTAAGTGGCTTGATTTCTTAATAACCTAGCCCATGGATATTTTTGCATTTTCATTTTTATTGTATAAAAATATACAAAAAAACTGCTTGGAAAACCATGAGCTAAGTGTTCTAATTTGACCCAACTTTGTTCCTTTGCCTCCTTGAGTCGACCCTTGCGCTTGTCCAAGTAAATAAACACAAAACTACACATTAACTAATTTGTTGATTTATCAATTTGTTTGGTTATTTTTTTATCGATCTTGATTGGCCGACTACAACAACACGACACATTTAATATAGGGCAATTTCATGATCCGTCACCTACTATTTATTTTAATTGCTTTTTAATCTTGTTTGAACTGCAATACGTGCCTCGCAGGTGCTTTCTTAAGTATTTTGCAATAAAAGTACGCATATTTTAGTGTTATTATTTTCTCACTTTAAAATAAATAATTGTATTTATATCCATGCCAACACGACTCACGGGCATTGGCACGTGTATTTTTGGGTACCACTATATGACACTGGCACTTGGGTAAATTTCTATATATAATATAAGAACTTGTTCTCGTACTTGATAAGGTTACTGCCACTCAGGTTTCTTGAAGCCTTCATCGATTTATCTCATCCTCAAGCATAACTAAATTGGGTCCAAACTCAAATCCCCCAACCCAGCTCCTCAAGTGAAACATCAACTCATCTCATGATGAATGGAGTTGTGCATGTCATATTCTTTAAGGTAGAGATTATGTATGAAAAAGAGCATACATATCTTTCAAACTAAAGAAGTGTGTATTATTATATTAAGTATTAAACCCTATTAACTAAGGTTGGTTAACTCATATGCTTAGGACCTTATAAATCAAAGTTTATTTATTCCTCAAGTCTTGAGTCTTAGCGATAATGTAATGGATTATACCATCTTAATTGGTTAGCATTTCTGTGATTTTTCATTTTTAATATGATTAGATTTATTTACAAAACACAAGTTACTCTCATTTAGTCCCTCTGTTTTTGAAAATATTTTAAAAAGATTTTACAACCAGGTCCCATAAATATAAATTTTCAAAACATTTTACAACTGATTTTCAAAGAAAGTCAAATCCCCATTTTTCCAAACATCGTAAACATTTTTTGAAAACAATGTCACATAGTTAGAAATTTTTTTCAAATAAATTTATCAAAATACAAATCAGTTCAAAAATACTTTACCCGGAGCCCCAGAAAGTTTGAAAAATTTTAAAATAAAAGCTATGGCTATGTTATGTGGGAAATATAAACGGTACACACCAAATACTTAGCTTGCTCTATATCCTTATGGTAGTAAGTGATATGAAACTATTGCTCATGCAAAACACAAAGGAATATACAGAAACTGACTCGGGTCTCCCCATATACTTAGGTTAAAATTAACCTAAGTATAAGAAGATGACCAAGAAGAGGAGTCAAATGAGTGAAGAATAGAAAATAGATGGGCTAAGAAGAGCTTAAGTATAAACATACGAAATGTATACGAGGGACCCGAGGTGAACAATCAGAGATACTTGGTTACCCCTATACTTAGGCTGAAGAGTAGCCTAAGTATGTGGATTGGATCTAAGGATGGGGAATCGAGGCACCAGTTAGGGTTAGATGAATCTTCTCAGATGAAATGAATCTATAGAGATGAAAATGGAGTGTAGGGTTAATGGGAGTGGTTTTTGAGTAAATCTCAATCAAGGCTCAAACTAATCAAGAAATCACCCATAAGTTCACCAACTCACACATAAGGATCAACAACTTTTGGTCATTTCAATCTTATCTATTTTACTGGTGATCATCCAAGATATAAGTCCATTTACGCATGGTTTTAATGTGGTTTTTTGGAAATATCCTAGGGATATGTCCTCGCCTCTCGAGATGCATCATCCATTCTACATACAATATGGCTATTGCTCTCCCATAAAACAAGTGTCATTTTTACTCCATTTTATTTTAATCAACGTGAATTAATTAGCCCCATATTTATGCTTATTTTATCAATAAGATAAATGTAGAAACAATCAAGAAATCACGTCTAAGAGTCAGTCCTAATTCCATTAAAATCCTATGTTGTAAATCAAGACAAAAAAAAGTCGAGAAAAAAGTTGATGCAATGAGAAAACGTAATGCATGCTCAAGAGAAGTACTCATAATGCCTCCAACATTGTCCTGCAAGTGCAAGAATGAAATTAAAGTTATCACTAAATGTTGCAAGTTGATAAAAACTTGCATCCTAAACATGCTCCTATTACCGAGATAGAAATCACTTTGTTTGGCTAATGTGGAGAGATGTGTATGTGCATCTCATGAATCTTAGTGATGCTTATTTAGTGTACCCAACCTATGATCAAGCATAGAATAATATTAAATAACTCAAGCTCAGAGATTGATGTGCCTAACTCTAGATCGATCACTCAAGCGGAGTCCCACTCGAGTTAGGGGTGAAATAGACTCCACACGCCACATAATGTGAAGTCCAAATCTATGAGTACCTCGCGAGTTCTCAATTGACTGCTTGAAACGCAATTATTATACATATGAACAACACATAAATGAAACAACATTATAATTAAATCTCTTGATCTTCAGATTTGCTTCTACGACTCCTCGTTGCAGGTGCTCTTGATTCTTCACCTTCGCATCTTTGAAGCTTCATCGATCCTCACGGGCCCTACCACACGAGCCATGATATCTCCATGTGGAGGGGCTCAGTTTAATAAATATTTAACCTTTGTAAGTCCAGGGTCAATGTCAGGGACACAAACTACCATAATGACTAACCAGACTCTAATGTCTAAGTAAGCAACTATTAATCTAGCTAGATCAACAATGCACAGAAACTACAACGTAAAAAATGGTGTATGAACAAAATGCATTTTCATTTGATTTTATGCAAGTTAATTTAAATATGATATGCAATATAATGCAATGAAATGAAAACAAGATGGTAGTACACAAAAATTCCTCTAGATATGTCAATTAGTTTGAGCAATAAAGATGGATTCGATTTCATGATCAATTGATGCATCAACGGATAAAATTTTTTAATGACATTTAGATAACCAAGCAGCATATCATATTTAAAACTAAACATGCTATTCTAAGATTAAATAAGGAAATTAAAGTATGGCATTAGATAGTGAATCCAACAAGCATTAATATGAAGTTTAAATCAACAAAACCGGAATTCAGAATCTCAAGATATGAGAAAAATAGTCTATGGCATAATTGAAATGAAACATGAAAATAAGTAAATACAAGTCTCACAAACAGACTCCAGGGGGCATTTATATAAATATGGAAAGCATGCGGGCCTTCTCTATAAAGAACCATGTGTGTGGGGACCATTTTGTAAATACAACAAGTCAATGGGGTCCATACGCAAATAACCTAGGCATTCCATGTAAGGCATATACACCTAATTATACCTATTTGAAATTATGGAGAAGCAGGCGGGCTATGTCATAAATTTCTCAGTCCAACACATACAATGCACGTAGGTGAAGGCTCGGGTGAAGGCTTGGGCCAGTGCAGGTGATTTAGGCCACATGGATGACCTGAGTAGCCTCAAGAGTGGCTCAATCTCATTGATCCAGGTGCCTTGGGTACGAATCGTTGGAGGGTTGTAGACCATCCGATCAAGAGATCAAATGGCACATGTTGTTCGAGGGTTTCTTCTCCTCCACCACATCATGCGACGCTCTTTGATCTCTGGTGAGCCTCCACATCTCTCTTCCTTGCTATGGAAGGTACTTTTAAGGTCACCACACCTTGCTAGAAGCTATGCAAAGCACTTGGAGGTTCAAGGAAGAGCTCAAAGAGGTTGGCATAATGGGATGGCGGATCTTCATCAGAGGATAAGATCTAAAAGGGAGATCAACCATTGAAGAGTTGGCGTACATGCAAATGTTAGGAGCAAACCAAAGTGTGTGTGAGAGAGAGAGGTTAAGTGACGACATAGAGCGTGAGAAGAAGGTGGAGGCCCAATTTGATCATCTGTCATGCGGATAGAGAAAAGGGGTCGATGCAAAGGGACATCTGATGGATTAGAGAAGATGGGTGATTCCTCCTGCAAAGATCAATGATCTCTGGTGGAGGTTGATGTCTAGTCAATAGAAAGTGGGAAGGTATAGGCACTATGAATGAAATAAGAGAAAATCAAAATAAAAAACCAAATTGAAGCTTACCTAGGATCAGAGAAGAAAGGCGATAGAGGAACTGGCCTAGGGGTGAGGTCCTCATCGGTCCTATGGTCATTGCTAAACCATATTAGTCGTGTAGGGAAGCTCAAATAGTTGATTAGTAGAGATGGCATGGTCGGAGTGACCATGGGTCAACACCGGAGTTGCCTGCTATCGTCACTCATCCTCGCCTTCATCCTTTGTCACAGGAGGAAGCAGATGACTGAATTGAGCCTCGTGAAATGGTGAAAAACAGACAATGGAGGAGTTGGAGGTGGATTTGTTGAGGTGGATGATGGTTTTAGGATGATGATCGTGGAGATTGTAACCGTCGTCTCTTTTCCATAGAAAGATGGTTCATGAAGTCTAAGGTGCCCGGGAGATAGAGGATGATCAGATCAAAGTTGTGGAGGTGGAGGAAAGGGAAGAGAAAGTTGAGAGTGGTTGAGAGAATTAGGAGAAGAAGGGGTGTCATTGAGGTGAGCATGGGGGAGAGGGGCGTTACGGGTGAGGACGATGATGCCCCAACTGTCTTATCATGTTGATTGAATGATGTAGAGTAGAGAGGGGATGAAGGGACGTGATGGAGGTTATTGGAAGATCAAGCGATTGTGGAGTGGATGAAATCTAGTAGCTCAGATCGAATCTATCCTAGGCGATCCCACAGTGGAAAGTAAGCACGCGGAGAAGAGGGGCTGGACTACATGCGTAGCCCTGGGGGCACCACTTGGTCAAATGAGAAAAAGATAACTAAGAAAATAAAATAAAAATACAGATAAATATGTAAAAGCTGCAAAAGAGAAATTGTAAAACATAAAAGTTGTAGATCTTTTTAAGATCTACGAGTTTCATGTTGAACACAAGTCAAAATACGTCATATATACATAGTAAAATTTTGTAAATATTTTTTAAGGATTAAAAATACTTGTTTTAAAATTCTTTTCATATTTTTTAAAATTTGTATTTCAAAACAAATATAAACAATATTTTTCTAATTTTTATGTGAGTTTTTAAAATGAATAAAACTAAGAAAAGGGGGCCCATTAATTAATTATATATACTAATTAGGGTTAATTATGTACAAAGGGTTAAATGCTAATGTTAGTTAGTTAGATTTACATTTTAAGGAATAGTTTAAGTCAGAGAGATAATAAGTAATAATTATGATGAAAAATCTTGGATTTATTAGTCACTTAATGGATCAATTAGCAAAATAAATGATCATTCTAGACAGTTTAAGCGGATCAAGGCTGAGATCCTTATGAAGTGATGTTGGCATGAGGTTATGGAGGAAATGCTATCAAGCAAAGTTTGCAAAAAAATATGAATGAAAATTTTACATCTGATTAAAGGTTCTCCCTTGTCTTTCTTTTTCTCTAGGAGATTGTTGATCGCATTCACAGTATCCATTCTTAGTATGTGTTTTTTTATCTATTGCATCTGTTTTTGTGGGGTTGATGCTAAGAGGCACATGCCTCTTTCAATCCTCTCTTAATTTTAGGCATGTATTCCATGGCTTTCAATAATGATAATTACATAAAGTGATTCTATAATATTTCAATAATGGTATGATTAGACAATGCTATTTTTAATTTTTCTGATTTTTATGGATTTTTTATTGCATCCATAAATAGAATATTTACATCACCAAAGTTCTTATTTACATGATAATCATTCCTTATAAATGACCGATTAGAAGGGGTACAATCATTCAGAATAGAGGAAGGACAAAAAATTGGAAATTCAGCTTCGTCGGCAGGCACAAGATCTGTTGTAGGTGCTTGCTTCTCCTTAGAAGGCACGGCTCAGCCTTGGCATTTATTCTATTTTTTGTGATTTTTTATTTTCTTTATTTTATTTATTTTGGTTCTAGTGTGACTCCTCCTCCACCTCCTCCTTCTTCACTCGTACTTGCAGGATCAGCTGCTTTGGATGATGATGGATGAACTTTATTCTAATTCATGGTTGCAGGTGGATATAAGGATCTACTGCTCCAGAGAGTCACAAAGTTAGATATAATAAAATAACTATTTGTACCTGACCCAGAGGAGGATGAATCATGGCAGGCTCATTCTCCTTTCGAGGGAAGTTATTGGAGTCGAATTCGACATATGCAAAAATGATAGTCTTTGTGATAGTCAGGTCATCCAACTTCTAGCTCATTTCCATCAGGATCTTAACAAGCTGAGCCAAACAATCAAGTGTTGGATTCATAGGCACTGCCTCTATCTGTTCAATGTGTTGAGCATGCTAGCTCTAATAGTGGTGTTGAGGCTGTGACTAGTAGTTCGAAGAAAAATGATGAGGAGGATACATATTATATAATATGGAGGAGGGGATACTAATTTTGGTATGAAGCAGCCGACTGATAATGATGGTACTACTCTTGGTAGTATTCCAGCTATTAATAGCTATGTCTCCATATATATGCTTGAGTCGGAGACTGGTTCTATTCATTAGGCTGGTGGCGGACAATTCTTCCTCCCTGATAATTCTTGTGGAATGAGCGCATGGTTGATGACTGACCTTAAAGGTGTACACCAAGACGGGTTAGTTGCATGTCATTACTCTATATGTCGTTCACTTCTTGAATATGGGATAGAGATGGAAAGAATGAATCGATTAAAGATGGCTAGGACTCAGGGTGGTAGACCACCACATGTTGTTACAGTTTTAGTTACGGTACCTATTCGGGGACCTGCATGTAGTATATGCAATGGAGTAGTGACGATCATCATAGACTCTAAGTTGATGTTGCAGTTTGATAGGAGTCTCGGTTGTTTAGCTCACAGACAGACACATGTTGATGGTCCTAACCAAGAGTTCCAGCTGCTTGGTGATCTAGTCAAGCATGTCCAGATTCTTCATCCTCTATTCGATCACAAATAGTTTTTCCAGGTCTTGTGCGTACTTCTCTTATTTGTCTACTTTGGATAGGTGGTTTACAATAATGATGAGATTCGATCTCTCTCACTGTCCTCTTCCTATGAAGATGATGTATTGACAGATTTATGGAGGATCTGCAACTGTTTCTTATATGTATGGGGTGAAGAGCGGATGACCTCTCCTTCGGCCATTTCCTCAAACTTGCCACATTATGTCTTCATTCGTGTTAAAATTGGATCCTCTACAAGTAGTGTCCACTAGCCATGAATTGTTCTTAGTCAAGCCCCTAAAAAATGTTGGACCAATCTGGTCTTTGGAATGTCGTGTTGGGGATATTTTTCCAATAAATCTTTAAACTTCTCGCATGCTTCATGGATAGATTCAAGGAGTCCTTGGGAGAAGCTAGAAATGGAGACACACATCTGGCTAAGATGACACCATGGATAGTACTTGTGGAGAAAAGCTGACTTCAGCTCCTCCCGGGTCATTACCAATTTCTCTAAATGATTTAAATACAAAGCCTTATCATGAAGGCTGAAGGGAAAAGTGTTCATTTTAACAACCCCAGGGGAATGTTGGGGTAATGGGTGGTTCAACACATGCAACTAAATTGTTGTAGACAAATGTATGTTCTTGTGAAATGAGAGAAGAAGGGACAAGACCTGCAACTTCAGCTTGAAGTGTCCGTGAACCGATGGTATCTAGATCCACTTTATCATCTGGCCAGCGCAAGAATTGTATATCTCTTTCAGTGTAGGCTTAGGAGCCTCTCTTCTCTCTTCTTTCCCTCCATGTGATCTATCTGTCTAGTGTTTCGCTCCTCCTCTTTCTTTATGTTCTCTATCGCTCTTCATTTCCATCAACATCTCCAAGAAGGTAGCTTGTGTCTTGACTTCTGTGGTAAACTATTGGTTAATCTCCCTTATGGAAGCGATCATCTATGCATTGACTATATTCTATTCTTCTTGATGTGTCTTCCCTTTTTGCGGAGTCATATCGGTGTTTGGATCTGACAAAAAATTTGGATTGGGTCTTTCGATTGCAAGAGGAAATATACTGTTATCAAACTGGAAATAAGCACTACGTGATTGGAATTGTTCAAGATTAGAGTCAATCATGAACTTTATTAGAGTTGGATATTTGATTGGAAACTAATTTATCTTCATTCGAAAGGAAGAGAATTCAAGAAGAGAGTCATCGAAAATTCTGGGTGAAAGAAGCAGAGAGTCTCGAGAGCAGTTCACAAAGTCTAAACCGATATCTAGAATCACCCCAAGTAAATTGGAGATATCGGTATCAGGAAATCGATGTAGATGCTCACGGAGTCTGAACAAATCCACCCCTGATTTGCCATCTTGAGAAATAAAAAGAAGTCAGATGAGGAATAAGGAATATAGAGATAAAAAGGAATAAAATGAAGAGAAAAAGACTCAAAGTGAGCGAAGTGAAAAGTAGTGGTAAAAATAAGTGTAAAGAAAAGGTAGAAGTGCGTGATTTTTTGGATCTTCGATCTAACTAAAATCAATCAATCACAATACAAGGGTGCATTTACCAACCTACACATGAAGTCGTAAGAGTTTGGCTTTTTATCTTGATCGTTTTTATTGTTATTCCAAGCAATCTTTTCAGATTAAGCCTAACGCTACCCCTATAGGAGAGTGAGTACTACTAGATAAGCATATTGTACTTCCCACTTCCTTTATAACATGTAGTACGTACTTTTTTAGTTCCTTGTTATAAGAGTTGGGCATGCTACTTGGTCAAAGAAATAGAAAGTCAGTTGACATAGCAAACCAGATACTTCCCTTGAGGGTTACTCAGATGTGGTACGATGATACAGGGTCCTGCGATCGCAATTCAGACCAAGTATGCAAGCAGATATGGCCCTACTTGCCCACGTGTCTATAGAAGTACCATTACTTCACAAGTCAAAGAGATACACAAGGAAATAAACATGTTGGGTTTTGGCTCTAATTCTCAAGGTTTGTGCCTCACTCGGTCTATAAGGTACATGAATAAAAGGTCGGCTTTCGGCACCCAAAACAATGAAGTCCATTTATCAGTTTTGTCTAAGTTATTAGAAAATGTTCCATTTTTTAGATTTTCGATTTTCACTTTTTGTATATTTTTAAAATATAAATGCCTAGCAAATTTTCTGATTTCCTTTTTATTCCTAAGTTCAATTAATATAAGGGAAGGAAGATGGAAAAGCCGATGCATGAAAAATCTATGAATGCATGCATAGTAATAAATGAATACCTTGATCCAGCACTTTACATGCAATATGATACACATATAGTTAAAACTAATCTATATGTACGTGTAATATACGAAATCACCCTAAGACAATAATTGTTATTATTGTGAAGCAAATATTCAATTTAACTAAGTACAAGTGTGATAGACTATAGGAATATTAAATATATTAGGGCTTTGTACCTATTTTACCAATTCAAGCAACCACAAATCTATGGGATCAATCAGCAAATATTTATAATAAAAAAGGTGAAAAAACTCAAAATATAAGAAACAAAATAAAATAAGTCGAAAAATAGGGAGAATAAAATATAGAAGATGATGAAAACGTGTAAAATCCAATAGAACCCCTAGGTGAATAGACACCTAATGAAATAGGGCATTAATTGTCGAGGAGTTTGAGAGTATGAAATTATTATAATTAATTATTCAAATAATTCTCTCACAAAAAAATAAAACATGTCATCTACTATGCTATGCTACTCTTCGTGGATCTTGATTTTCTTTGTTTCTCTCTCCTATCGACTTAAAGAGAAAAAATTCGATCTCCTCCTTGCTCGGGTTCCTCAGGTCTCCTAGAAGATCCACCCTCACTCATTGGGCCATCACAACAAAGTCAAACAAGAAGAGTGATTAGAACAGTCAAACAAAATATCAAATAAAATAAGAAGAATTGAAAGAGCAAATAAAATAAGAATTGTAATGTATGTAAACTACTCTACCCTAAACTATTGTTGCATCACCAGCAACAACACCATTTGTTGAACATGGACTAGGTCTACATTGTCTAACAAGATAACAGAGCGATCACTGTGATGACCAATTCCAAATTTAGACAACGGTCAACCCACAATTTCATTAAGTTATTAAATACATGAGTCAAAATTTATTATAACTCTACAAATTATGTATATAGGAGTAAGTAAGATGTATCGAGTATTGGGGAGCAAAACATAGGGTAGTAATTATGACTAATTATTGCTACTTAATCATAATATTTTTTATATTTTTCTTGTTTTTAAATTTTTTTAGGGTTTTAATTATATCTATTTTTATGGATTTTAAGAATGTTTTGTATTTTAAATTTATTTTTAAATTTTTATTTTTTTGCCTTTTAAAAGTTTATTTCTTTTTTATTTTTTAGAAAAATATACGTATATTAATATAAATAATATTGAAATTATATATTATTTACAAGTAATATATTGTATATGTATAATTTAGCTTTATATATATATTTCAATAAGTCAAAATATATGCAAAATATAGAAAATAAAATATTTTTATCTTATTTTCTTTGTTTTTTTTCAATTTAATGTTAACATTCTAATTTTAATGGATATTTAAAGTTCAAAATATCTCAAAATACTGAATATATAACATCTATGAGACTGTTTTTGGTTTAATAAATATTTATAAGTCCAAAATTTACCCAAAAATAAATTTAATATAATATATAGAATAAAGAAAACTCACAAACAGAAAGAAAACTTTTTGGATATTTTTATTGTTTGCTAATTTTTATAAGATTTTTAGGTTTTTGTGATTTTTATGTTTTATATTTTGTAGTTTTTAGTGATTTTTGGATATGTGGTAGAATATAGTGTAATATAGATTTTATTGATTTTTCAATTTTATGGATTTTTAGTAGCTAACCAGGGAGAATACACATGTTTTTGAACTTTTAAAAATAAAAAAATAAGTGTAATGCCTAATGAAAAGTATACATGAATAAGCAAGTTTCCAGTCATCTTTCTTGATTTTTCTATAATTTTGGCTTAAAGAAAATATTTAATATGATAAAATATAAGAAACAAAATTTTACAACAGAAAATGGATCTGATTGCAACTAAAATTAACTAATCATACATTTGCTAACAAATCCACAAAATTAAGGGTTAGACGTGCAAAATATAAAATGCCTCACAAGGGGCTACACGTGGGAGACATGGACCTAATAGTAAGTAGACAGGAGTTTGAGGTCCAACTTGCAAATAAACCTAGTTATATTACACTTCATATTTTATTTACATTACTAAATTGAAATACAAAAATGCATAGTGTATGGATAAAATATATATAATGGGGTAGCATGTGCAGTACGCGTGGCACTTATATATGATCGAGGGTGCTCCACATGACTGAGGCAAGGCGATGCTTCACCTTGATTCAAAGGCCCATATTAGATATGAGCACGCTCTTTGAGCTGATGGTGGCTAGGTTGTCACGAAGAACATGAAAGAACACTTCCTTGTTCTTGCTTCTATCTCCGATTCTGCCTCCCTTCGGTCGTCTCTAGTGTTGTTGATCATCTACAGAGCCTCTTGGGACACCTCCACATCTGTAGGATGGCTCCAATAGATCCATGCCCCGTTGAAAGAATCTTGGAGGTCTTCTTCCCGTGCACCTGAAGCTCCTACTCCTCGATCAAATCCATACCTAGGTACCTCTTATGGAGCTCTTTTCTACAGAAAAAACATTTGGTGCTCAAGGGCAAATAACCTTGACCTGATTTGAAGCTGGATTGCATAGAAAGGCAAGAAAGGGACGATCTCCAATGAAGGGGCACTGGAGGAGATATGATTTGTTTATTTATACAAGATTAGGATAATTTGGTCGTAGGATTCAATGGAGAAAATGATAAGTAAGATAGGGGGGTGGTCGAAACAGGTCGGACTCACAATGTAATGACGGTCAAAGCTCTAAGATCGAGCAAACTACGATTTGAAATTTACAGCTAAATTAAATGAAATGACTAGAAAAATGCAAGGACATGCTAATGAGTAAAGATGCAACTTAATTAACATAATTTAAACTATGCCTCAACAGGAAATACATAGAAGCACAAACCTTCACCTTATACGGTCTTCGATAAGGTGGACCTCTCCTCAAAGCTCCTTCTCTATGCTGCGAATCAGGTGCTCCACCATCCTGTCACAAAGAGGAAGAATCCATGATCAATTATTTGGGGTTACAGTGGCTCGAATAGGATCAAAAGTGGATAAGAAGGGAAGATACTTGATTGATAAAATGGTGAGAGGCAAAGTTGGGATGGATATTGTGTACGGGCAGAAGGGGGTTGGTGATGGTTATGGGCATGGCAAGGTAGAGGGAGATGATGGGAACAGATATGATGAAGGGATCGAGGGAAAAGGAGTTAAGGAAGATGCATGAAAAATGGAGAAGAGATGTAGTCTACAATTGAGGGGCATTGGTCCGTGCAGGGGGTGTTGAACGGGCGAGTCAACATTCCCCATACACTGATTAGTCCATGTAGGACCAAGTCAGAACAAAAGAGAAATCAAAATTTAAAAAATAGTAAAAATTTTTTAATTAAAATATAAAACATGATAAGAGAATTTTATGAAATATTTTATGATGATTTTTATTTATTTTTACAGTTCTATTTATTAGATGTTAGTATTTACATGTACATATAGAGGTATATATGCATGCATTTTGTATATTTTATTTTTATTTTTGTATTTATTTTCTATATATATAATTATATCTACATATTTTACATATTATTGAATTCATATTTAAAGATTTTTGTGGAATTTGTTCCATTTTATTTACATGTATAAAAGTTGTATGTATATATATATATTATAGGTATATTATATCTATGTTTTAGATTTATTACTTATTTTTTATAATTTTATTTAACCTGTAAATTTGTATATTTATTCTTAATTTTATAGTATATATTAATTTAAAAATATAAAGAGAGTAAAAATATAAAGAATAAAATATAGTAATTCCATATACAGATTCCCAATACAATAATACCCAAAAAGCCAGCCTTTGTATCTTAATGAAACTAACTTTATTTGATAGATAATTTAGTTTCAAATACAATGGAGTTGAGTTTGGTTCAATTTGACTTTAGATGAAGTCGATAGTGATCAATAATGTTCTATTTGCAGCTTTTTCATCTATGTGTACCATGTTTGTTGTGCATAATTTTTTTGGCTATTATTTTTATAATTTTTTATACATTATTATGTACAAGTTTTGTATTGAATATTGTATTGTTTGAGGTGTATATGAATATAGATAAAATAGTGTAAAAATGAGCTATGTATAGTATATATAAGACAGAAGAATTAGGGCTTCTTTGAGATTTTTATATAGTATTCAGCCCTTATCACCCCGTACTTTATTACTAGTCGACCTAGTAATTATTTTACTTGGTCTCAGTGTTTAGAGTTAGTCAGTATCTTTGATACTTTTTTATTTTTTTCCTTTTCTTTATTTTTTAATTTAGGTTTATTTATAGGTAATTACACACTAATTATAGATAAATGTTAGTTGTTAATTTATTCAAATTAGTTGTATTTACAGGTAATTTACTAGGGATTTAAAGACAAACTAGGCAAATAAAGGTATATGAATGGTTGTTCATCAACCACTGACCTGGAAGACATGAGCTCACTCATCATATATTGGAATAAATCAAATTCCACTGGTAGTCATCTTGTTTTTGAAATAGGACAGAATTTGGTGGTATGATATATGCTTTTGAAAAGCATATGATCGATACCAACACCCAATAATCGAGTGAGAAACTAACTGATTAAACCATGAAGAAGATAATCCAAAATGAGATTAGGAGTTTGGGTTTTAATCATAGTTTTCTAGTATGCACGATGTACATGTACCAGGATACTCGAGGGTGATATCATCTTAAACGATTGTATACTATGATGCTTCCATTTCCGAGGGAGTGACAGACATGTTTGGATTTCAAAGACTCTGTTCAGTGAACTAGTTATACAATCTTAATCCAAATGTTGGATGATTAAACTGAATAGGATTCTAAGACAATAAGAAGATTGGGTACTTTATCTAACATGAATAGACATCTCTGAGAATATGGATATGATATTCCATCTCGTTATTCAAGTCACTATACATGTATATACAATCATGCCGACTCTATCTCCAAATATCCGCGGAGAAGGCACACTATCCTCTAAGGAGTTTGAGGAATGTTCCTATAGAGATGAATCTGAGAATTGGATTGTTAGTGACATTTGAATTACTTAAGTAAGAGGAGAATCGAGGATGATTAAATTAGATTCAATTAAATTTAATAACATTATCTTGGATAGTTACAACCACAATTGTCTAAGAATAATGTGGATTGAGATTCACATTATTTTTTGATATGTTTAGAGAGGATTTTGAGATGATTAAATTGGATTTCATAACTTAGGTAAGATTAATGTGGATAGTGCTATGTACAATAATCATGTATAGTGTAGATAAAATCCACATTATCCTTTTGAAACTTGATTATGAATGGGATTAATGTTAATGTGAATTGCATTCAAATTCTACAATAAATTTAAATACAATTTACATTTAGTTTTGGACCTATGAATACGATTCATATTTATCAATACCCTATTTGCAGTTATCACAAATAATTTGGAATTATTAATTGAAAAATGAATTTAGAGATAAAATAATATTTTTTATGGTTGTTGAATATTGCAACTATATTATTTATATAAAAGGAAAAATATGCATCTTAAAAAAATAAGGAATGTCCATGGTATGGATAATTATATTGATAATTGTTATCAACTCTAATCTTAATGGGGGTTATGATCTCCATTAATCTCGACCATTGATTCAACAATTAGAATTACAATCCTAATAGTTTGAATCAGTATATAAGGAGGGGCAGGGCCTACTCTCAAAATACAATTCATTTCAGGAGAGACAAGTCTCTCTCCTCTCTCTCCCCAAGGGACGTCCCCACATCAAGATAATGTCCTTAGTGTTGGATGTTCCTCCTTGCCTCACAGGGTCGTCCCCTTGCTGGATAATAACCTTAATTGTGGATAACCCTATTATTACATTGATGGATCGATCTAATCAATCTCGTATAAAGTTTCTTCATCTTTAGTCCTTCAAGATCATGATGAAGAAGAATGATTTCATAGGTTTAAATCAAGAGCAAGAAGTCGTAGATCGTCTCGTTGGATTGCATGAAGTATGTGGTTCTTCCGTTCACTTGCAAGTGCAATCTCTATCAGATCGAATTTCAAACATGACATCTCTTGATTTAGAGATTGCAGGATTATAATTACATTTCAATAGATAATTCTGTACGCGTGTGATATTATTTGAACAGATTGAGAATGGTTCCCAATCCATGTGGTTCCATTGATTTTTTAATTTTGCTCCTATCGCGACTTGTATGATAAGTCTGTTTTTCAATCGGATATGATTTGATCCATAAATTCTGTGATGTGTGACGCCTTAAAACCTCCCTTAAAGTGGTATCAAAGCCTTGCTCAGAGGTCTTGGATATGATCCAAAGTCCTAAGAAGGTAAGTCTTTGGATATTGGATTACGGGAACATTATTTTTCCCACGATTGTGTGATTCTAAATTGTTTTTACAAACATTTGTTGTTGTTTCTATAGGACCATGTTATGAATGTGTTTTGGATGTTAAATCATGTTTAGACTTTCTAATTATGTCCCCAAACATCAAGCCAATATTTATCCATGATCTGGTAAATATTCTGATACAAAAAGTTCTTGTAGTGTGTTGTTTTTGCATGAAACATGAAACTAAAATAAATGATTTGTGAAATAGTTTTTAGTGTCATGAAACATGTTAAAAACACTTCATTAATGTCATAAATTAAACTAGAAAGTGACATGGTTTTGTTTCATGCTATTCCGAGTTTGGTATCCTAAGATGTGATATTTTGTGGACTAATGTTGGAGGATGATATGATCATCTTGATGACATATTTTATGTGCTTATCATTCAAAATAAATCCTTAAAATATGTGATATTCATTGATTAATTGTTAATTTAAATATTTATAGAAATATTTAAATCGTTAACAACTTTTGAATGATTGTTTCATAATAAAAACTGAATTTGAATCGCAATTGTTGTAACTAGATAATTCAAATGCAAAAACAATTGGTTTCTTGATATACTAGAAAATTGTGGTAATTAAAATGGTTTTAATTTCAAACGTTTAGGAGATATTATTATATAGTATCATATTAGTCCAAAACGATTGAAAAAGTGCGGGTACAAATAAACCCAACTTGTATTTCTGAATTTGAATGGAGATGGTGTCTAGATCAAGTATAATGGCTTGGATCCTCAATTAGTTACTTGAAATGCAAGGAAATGCTCTCTCCCAGTATAACTCGAGCATCTGTCGGATCTATTTAAAGGAAGTATAGCATGATGTGTGGTTAAGGTGTACTCTACAACTAAAATTAAAAAAATGAGTACTAGTGAGAATGTATGCAATATAACAAAATATCAAGAAAGAACTCTTTGTTGGTTGAAGTGGATTGATAAACTAATACTTTTAAATTAGAGATCCAATCATTCATAGTCTACATTATATTCAATAGATTGTATTTCCCTTAGAAGGATTGATGGTGAAGTCGAGTATAGAAGTTGAGAAATGTAGTTTTTCACACGTTATTGAAGTCATTTTCAAACTAGGCTCTAATAGGGCTCGGCTGCATTAGATATGAAAAGTCAATTTGAAGGCTCATCGGTTCCTCGATTGCTCGAAAGGTTTACAGATGAGGTTAGAAGTAGAGAGGAGGCTTGTCGACACTCTTTCTTCTTTCTTGGGGCGAGCGATGTCTATGCTTTCTGGAGATCGGAATATTACGGGAGAAAGAATGGCTAGACCATTGAGGAAGTCAAAGGACATCACATGTGCGGCTCGGGCTTATATATCTAGTTCTCTATCCCATCCCCAATTATATATTAGAGGTCCACATGCTAGTAAACCCTCAGATGTGCTTGTCGTATAACCATACCTCTGATTCTCTCATATCACTAGATAAGCACATTATTCCCTTCCCGACTAGAGAAATTGTGAATTCCCACTAAGTCACCTGGAATGCAAGCATAGTTCTCCTCCCTTCCCGCTATATCAAGCCAAGACCTTGTCAGATAGTATGCAGGAAGTGAGGGGCGCCAACTGCACAAGAATAAGATTCAAATTGATAAATCAGAATATGAATGAGGTATGGGGGATCATATGATGGCATCCATGGTTGCCCAACAAGATGGATGGTACCATTGCCATGGATTATGATGCGGAGATGACTATGCGAAGTCATATATCACATATACAAGCGTGTAGGATCGTGCTCTCTTCTTCTTGAAAGATTGATGCGTGGCTCGGATCTGATTGCGGTTTTAAGTGTTTGTGTTGTCGGTGTAGAAAACCGCAAAGAGACTCGAGCTTTTACATCAAACAAAGATCGGTTTTAAAAACCTACACTATTTATTTAACCAAGAAAGTGTGTCTGGGTCAAACTAAAGGAGGCAAAATAGGGTACTTTGATTTTTTTTTATGTGAAAGTATATTTTTGTGATTATTTTATCTCTTCTTAAAGTGATCGAAGAAAACACGATATAGTTTTATGGATTTTTTATTTTAATTTTTTATTTGATTTTATATTTTTCAAATTTTTATATATTTTTCAAAGTGATATTTTTCAAACAATTTACCTACAATATAATATTTGAATAATAGGTAAAATATAGATGATATTATATAGTGGGTAAAGCGAACGAGCAACGAGCTCGAAGAACACTAAAAAACAAAGCAAAATGGAAGCGAATTTCGACAAATCAAAACACGATGTAAAAGCGACGAAAACACACAAAAAGTACTGAAAAATCTCACTGGGGTAGTTGCGTAACTACCCTAAATAAATCTACAAAAAAATATGTCAAAAATATGTCATAAATCCCCTTACAGATCAGGGGTAGAAATGCAAGAAAAAAATATACAAGTTCTGCAAAATGGTTCTCTGTCAGGGACTGTTCTGTAATGGAAATATGGTTTATTACATTTAGGTCCCTGTACGGGGACCTAAATGCATTATCTGGAAAACTTTGGAGCGCACTGCAATTCTGGATGCCTTATGGGTTTAGTCTGTAAATTTCACACCGCTTCAGTTTTAACGGCCAGGAATAGAACATGCAGCGCAATCGGGGTCGTCCACTGCATGACACGTTTCACCAAACTGTACTACGGTCGTTCTTGGTTGTTCTTCTGGCGGTTGCGCGGTTGACGAAGACGATCCCTTCATCGATTTTTTGTCGGCGTTTGCCGTGATACTTGGGCCTCCGGCGGGGCCAGAGGGGTAGCTCCTCTACCCCTCGAGCTCGCCGTGGTGGACGTCGGTCGGAGAAGACTAAGAGCGGCGTCGAAAGCTTGATGAAGGTGACGGTCCGTTTGTTCTGGAGCTGACGATCAGGTTGTTACACCTTCTTTAAGTAGCGATTTTCATGATGATCAGAGCTCCAGATGCTTTGAATTTGCTCCAGATTTGAGAGGATCCTGCAAGCAATACATGTGCATGCTCGATTTGTGGAGAAATCAGCCAAATTATTAGTTCTTGCAGGATAAAAATGGTGTTTCCAGATTTATAAAGTGGATGTGAGAATGGTTTCAAGAATGGAAATGAAATTTTGATTCGATCTGCGAATGTATTAAAACAATTTGAAGATTGGGCATCTAAGATGAAAGATTAAGCGTCCTAATGACGAGCTTAATCATGCTAATCGTGGCACGATGATTGAGATAGAATTCTATGAAGATGAAGGAATAAATCTGGGACAGAGAGGTGTATTTACCTCAGATGGTTGCTCCGTAGCCGATCTTTGCCTGAGCTGAACGCGCACGCCGCGACGATGCAAGGGCTGACGAGCACCTTGGAACCTCCTTCGATCAACCTTCTTCCACGCGAGCCGACGAAGTGGAGCTGTCACCTTCTAGGATGGTCGGAATCGAGAGGTGAAGGTTGGGGTTCGGCAACTGGAAATGGGTATCTCAGGTGGTTAGGAAAGTTTGTTGGAATCCACCAACTTTGAGGGTATATATAGAGAGATTTCTTGAGCTTCAAGCTTAATCTAAGGGAGGCCAAATAAGTAGGTTGTTAGGAGAAGAGAATCAAGGGCTTAAATCGCCTGAAGGAGTTATAAGTTGCGCGGGAAAAATAGGTGAAGTTGGCTAGTTAGAACAGAAGTATGTACTGACTTCTTGGAGAAGAAGCACCTGGTGCTGACACGTGTCAGCACCTGGTTGGCCAGATTTATAATTTCTTATAAATTATATAATAAATAGTAAATAGCTTTATTTTAAATAGGTATAAAAACAAGAAATGTAAATAAATAAATTATCTAAATTATATAATAATTACTTTTTATAAATAATAAGTATTATTCGAGATATAATTATTATATTCATAAATAGGTATAGATAAATAAGTTTTGGATTTTTAATTTAATATATAAATAATTAAAAATTAATTTTGTATTCTCTTAATTATTAGAATAATAAATAATGGTTGTGTGAATTTTTAGGGATTTTAATAAGTTAACTCTCATATATTAATAAATACAGGTATACATTATATAGTTCAATTTCATCTATAATTTAGTGTTTTTGATTTAATTAAAATAATAAATAAGCTCCAAAAAATATGAAATAAAGAAAGGTTAAATTACAAGATCATGAAAATAATTAAAAATTATAAAATTTTTAAAAATATAAATAATGTGGTCCACATAAAATAAATAGGCCAGAAACCCCGATGTCATTTGGTCCCAAAACCGTCTTTTTGCAAACGGATTCCGAATTCAATGAAAGCACTTATTAATTAGATAATATTATTTTATGAAGTTTAAAGATGAGTAGAGTGAAATTGGAGTTCGTATGAAGAGGTTATGATGTTTGGAAGTTGAGATTTTGACAATTTAAAAGCTGGATTTCTTGGTATATATACAGGGTAATATTTTTAACTTATTTTTATATTTTTATATACATTTTTAGAAATAATTAGGAAAAGAGTTTGGTGAAAAATATGAACATATGAATTAATTAAAAAGCAATGAAATTTTTTATTCATTTGATAAATAATGAGACATGTGTAAAGTGTGTTTTAATTTATTTTTATGGTTTTCTTTCCTTATCTCCCCCTACTTATTGTTTTGTCGACCAATTGATGTTGTCTTGGTCTCGGGGTTTAGGTCATATAAATAATACCTTGCAGTTATATTTATATCTATAAGTCATATTGTACATATATTCATATTTACAATCTGCCTTCTTTTCTTTTCTTTATTTTTATTCTTTTATTTATTTACATGTATTTGATGCTTAAAAGTGCATTCTTATTCATGAATGAGGTTTTGTTAAAAGATAGGAATTAATGTTTATTTACATGTATTTGTTAAGGGTTTTAAGACAAAATGCAACAGAAAAGTTAATGAATCATGGATTCATCAACCCCTATACTTAAACTTTGCTAGTCCCTTAGCAAACACTTATTTGAAAAATAAGGGAAAAATGAGAAAGTTAGAATGAATTTGTTTTCCTAAACCAATTCATGAGAACAGACAAAGGACAGAGCTCGATCAGGCCCGAAACAAGCATTTTGTCAGATCCTTAACTAGGATTAGGATTTTATCCCCAATAGTCTTCAAGTTCCATAAATCCTTATCCGAGATCACTTCATCAGCTAGTTCAGACTCACTTATTCTTATCGCAAACTCTATCATCCTTGAAGTCAATTTGTACAGTGTGTGAATTGATTTAGCTCTTCCTGCTTAAAGAACCAAAGAAACTGTCCATCCCGGCTATACACTTCTATTGCTTCCTCATCCAGCTACTATTTCCTCGGGGAGGGAGGCATTCCCTTCTGAGGTCAGTTCATGCTATGTCCACAATCGAATATAGAGAGAAAGTAGAAGAATGAGAAAAGAAGTTGAGTGCGACCAGTGTAGACGCATCTCCTTGTGAAGCTCAATCGGTGTAGCTAAGTCTCCACTAAGATGTGCATGCATTTTTGGTGGAAGCTTGGACCATTGTGGTCGCATTTGTATTTGGTGGCTTCTTCTTTGATTTGACTTTGTAATTTGCTTGCACTACATTCATCTCTTTGTGCCTCGACGGATATAGCATCTTTTATTCCGTCCCTTTTTTGAGGTCTTAGAAAAATTGTGTCAACAGATCCTTCCCTCATCCGAAGCGACTATCGTAACCCCAATATCTTCCGTCTTTAGACGTCAATGCCGCAAAGACAAGGATAAAAATGCACTACCAAGATGTACTGCCCTTCGCGACTCTATGCAAGTCGAGCTAAGTGCATAGTGCATGTGTTCAAGATTGGTTCACTGGTGCAGAATTGTACGGATGCCACCAAATGGTCTACTTAAGCACATATGAATTGATTTCCCAAATATAGTTTTATGGAACCCAAAGATTTTAAGTCAAAAGACCTGAAGAGTCTAGATTCCAGATCCTAACTAGGCTCCTTACAATGAAAGTTAAAGGTCGTGATCAAGCTTCATCCTTTAGACTAGACTCAATCATTAGTTCCAGAAATCAAACTTATTCTGAAAAATGCAAATGCAAATGCAACCATGTTTTTGTGAAGTCTGTTTTTTGAATTTTACTTGTTTTTATGGATTTTAAGGCTTTTGTAATTTTTATGACTTTTAGGCCTTTGCATTTTTTATGGATTTTATTATTTTTATTAATACTAATTTTTTTAAATACACGAATTTTATAAAATATTTTATTGGAGTTAAGTATCTAATGTATTTTACAATTTTTATCTACAAAGAATTTTACCATGATTACATGATTTTTACATATGTTTAAATAGATGGGGCTTTAAATAATTATTATACAAATTTTAAGTACTAATTTAAAATACATATTTTAATTATTGATTTTACTTATTTACAAAGGTTTTATAAGTAATAGATATATGTATAAATGGATTTTAAATTAACCCTCGCCCACTTTTTATGAATTTTATAGATATAGAAAATAAATAAAAGTACGAGTTATGGACAAATATATATATATATATATATATATATATATAATATACGCACCCCCTATACTTAGCTTGAGTTATGTCCTCATAGCGTCAAAAGAGAAAAAGGAGGACATAACTCGTGCTAAGTAAAAGTGGGTGAAAAGGAATATAGGAAAACAAGTCAGTCAACCCTCCACCTATACTTACGATCAGGTAATCGTAAGTATAACGGGAGAGCAAAAACTGGTTGACTGAGTGAAGAGAATATATAACGAAAGATCAAAAGGAATAAAGAATACGAGATCATCGAAATCACTCGGTCCCCCCTATACTTAGGATAAGGCATCCTAAGTATATAAAAGAATGTATCCAAAAATCGAGAATCAGTGATTTGTGAAAAACGAATGGATATACAAAATAAATAGAACAAAATAGAAAACGTGAATCAATGGGCAATCAGTACCCCCTATACTTAAGATCTGGTATCCTAAGCATAAAGACGAGCAAAAATGTGGACGATTGGGTCTACGAAGAATATACAAGTGTTGCAGATCTCCAGAAATCGAATGGCTCAGAAGTCTTTGTACAGGATGAGCTGTAGTGAAAGAATGATCATGAATCCTGCACAAAATAGATCACTTAAAAACAGGCCAAATGATCAGTAGTCTCTATGAAGTGCTTCAGCATCTGCCCGTTAACCATGAACGGTTCTGCACCAGGTGACTCATCTGATATTGCTATACTTCCATTGTCGTGCACCGTTCTGACTATGTAAGGTCCTTCCCACTTGCTTTTCAATTTGGCAGGAAAAATTCTCAATCGTGCATTGAACAACTAGACTTTCTACCCAGGAACACAGAGCTTGTGCTGAATATGTCTGTCGTGCCATTTCTTCACTTTGTCTTTATAAATGAGAGTGTTCTCGTATGCTTGATTTCGAATCACTACCAGATCATTCAGATCTATCTTTCTCTTGGCTCCTTCTTTCTGTGCATCAAGTAAAATTTCTCAATAACCCATTCGGATTTGTGCATGATCTCTACGGGCAAATGGCATGGCTTTCCATAAACTAGTCTGAATGGTGAAGTACCTAAGGGAGTTTTATATGCAGTACGATATGCCCAAAGAACCTGATCTAGAAGCTGGACCAGTTCTTCCTATCCGGTCGTACTAATTTCTGGAGAATTGATTTCACTACCCTATTTGAAACTTCAACCATGTCGTTCGTCTCTAGGTGGTAAGGAGAAGCTACTATGTGATCAATGTCTTATTGCTTCACTAGCTTTTTGACCTCCTTATTAATGAAATGGCTACTCCCATCTGAAATAAGAATACATGGAATCCCGAACCGCAAAATAATGTGTTCCCTTAGGAACTTGCAAACTATCTTACTGTCTGCGGTTCGTGCGGGTATAGCCTCCACCCATCTACTAACATAATCTACAGCGAGAAGATTGTACTCAAAGCCGTTGCTGGAAGGGAACAGTTCCATGAAATCTATGCCCCATGCGTCAAAAATCTCACAAATAATGACAGATCACATCGGCATTGTATATCTAGCACTAACTGTCCCTACTGCTCTGTGACAATCCGGGCAACTCTTCACGGATGTATAAGCATCTTTAGTAAGAGTTGGCCACCATAATCCGCTCTAAAGTACCTTCTGCGTTGTCATCTTCCCTGAGTGATGTCCTCCTGTCTCTAAAGAATGACACAAAGTGAGGACACTATTATATTCCTCCTGAGGAATACAACTCATGTAAACACAATCCGGTCCTTCACGAAAAAGAATCGGATCCTCCCAGTGGTAGTATCATGCCTCAGAAACTAATCTATCAATTCGATTCTTTGGCCAACCCAGAGGACTTTTCTTTGTCACCAAAAAATTCACTATATCTGCATACCATGGAAGTTCGGTAACCGCAAAGATGCTCGCGTCAGGAAATCTCTCTGCAATCTCTGGCGTGTACTCTTCCAAAGGCTTTTCTATTTGTAATCGAGAGAGGTGGTCAGCTACCACATTCTTTACCCTAGGTTTGTCTCTAATGTCCAAATCGAATTCCTGAAATAATAGAATCCATCTAAGAAGGTGTGCCTTGGCATCCTTCTTTTCCATCAAAAATCGGATAGCTGAATGATCTGTGTAGATTGTGATTTTAGAGCCAAGAAGATAGGATCGAAATTTATCTAAAGCGAATACCACTGCCAACATTTCCTTTTCTGTCACTGTGTAATTATGTTGAGCATCGTCTAAAGTTTTGCTGGCATAGTGGATAGCAATAGGAAGTCCATTACTCCTCTGTCCTAATACAGCCCCGACCGCAAAATCTGAAGCATTCGTCATGATCTCGAAGGGTAGAGACCAATCAGGCGGCTGTAGAATAGGAGCATTGATAATCTTTTCTTTCAATGTGAGGAAGGCATTAAGACATTTATCATCTAATAAGAACTCGATGTCTTTGCCTAATAATTTAGTTAACGATCAGGCAATCTTGGAGAAGTCTTGGATAAACCGTCGGTAAAAACCGACATGCCCGAGAAATGACTGTAACTACTTGATGTTGAATGGTGGTTCGAGTCGCTTGATGACATCCACCTTGGCAGGGTCAACCTCCATGCCTCGGTGGGAGATGATGTGCCACATCAGCTCACTTAAGTGGATTGGATAACAAAGATACACGCCGTTTCATTTCATCACCAACGACTCGGATTAGACCTGCCCTTCCAAGAATACGAAGAACAATAGAGATTCATTGCTTTGTTCTTTGATTTTGACCAACTCTACAGTCGTTACTTTACGCTAGAGGGTGCATCAACTTCTCTGAGGTTGTCCACATATGCAAGTGCACTCAAATCAAGCCCATATCTCCTCAGTCTATACTTGGAGTGTCTTCTTCTTGGAGTGAGAAACAAGGTTCAAAACCTCCTCTAGGGGCTTTGCTTTGGTCCGAAGTTGCACACAAAACACTCAGTGGCTCAGGACGAAGGTCTCAGCCCAAAAAGGGAGGCTCAAAACTTTGTGGAATAGAGCGCAGTGAGGCTTAGGAGAAGGCGGAGGGAGGAGCCTTGATTTGCACCGATATGAGTCAAATCGATGGGGAAAATGGGCCGATTAGGTGAATAATGCGATAAGAAATGGAATGGGACTGATTGCGGTCGGATAACTGGACGAATCATGATGGATTGGGCAGGGAGCACAAGCTCCAGGCAAACAAAATATTTGGGTTTAACAATAAACTAATGATTGAAATAGATATCTAACTGCATAAATGAAATCTAAACTACATGTATTACCTAGGAACGAGAGATAAGAGCCTTCATTTGGTCGGATGGCCAAAGAAGCAGGACCATCGGAGATGCTTCGGCTATAGGGTGGATGTACCTCCTCCTTCGCTCCTCCTCGTTGTAGATCACCAACTACACCTTGCTATCACCAATATGAAGCTCCAGGGATGATTTGAGGAGCTAAGAGTGAATAAAGGAGAATCGAACTCAGCAAGGAGGTGGAAGGTGATTATTTATAAACAGAGTGGAGAGAGCTTATTGAATGGTGGTTCATGACGAATTGAGGGTATATGTAAGGGGTTTAAGACATGGACATGCATTAGGGATGATTGGCAGTTGGTTAGCATGAGAAATTGAGTCGATGTGTGTGATTAAACACTCGAGAAATGAGGGAGAAGACATGGTGTCTTCTTTGTCAGACAGGGGTAGGTGTTCTGGGTTGAAGAGTTGCCCCCGTTCAATAAAGCGAGCTCTTTGGTTGGTTCACGTGGACCAACCCTTAAAAGGGAATCCAGAAAATATTGTAAATTCAATAAATAATATTAAATGAATTTAATAATTTCAGGTTATAAATGGGAAAATGTTTATTATTTTATGCAATATTTAATTCTTATTTTTATTTATTTTTGATGTTATTTATAACATGTTACTTTTTACATATATAAATATTGGTGTAGTTACATATATGTTATATATTTTATTTTTATTTTGTGTTTTGCATTTTATTATTTTATATAAATTATTTATATATGTATACTTTATTTAAGTACACAGAAATATATTTTTATTTTACTTTTCTGATGTTATTTGTATACTTAATAAACATATATATTACTTATATATGTATATGTATAATATATTCATCCATGTATTCCGAACAATTATTTATTCTGATTTAGTTTTAATGTTTTATTTTATTCTAATTATGTAGATATATTATAAATACTATTTAGAAAATAACAAAATATAAAATAATTATAATATAAAGAATGAATATTTTATTCAAGTATATTGTACAATAGGGTTCCAAAACCTAAGTTTTCCATCTTAACTCCAAATTAAGTGAAACTACATTCATTAAATAAATTATTAAAATATGCAATTAAATTTTTTTTGTTGCACTTTGAGTTCATATGGAGGAGATACATGTCTGAGAAGTTGGGATTTTGAAATTTTATTCTGAGTGTAGAATGTACATTTTGTATCATTTTTGCACGAAGTAAATTTTGTAATTTTATTTTTATTTCTATTTATAAGTTTCGTGTTGAAAGTGTATAGATTTGGTGTATAAATAATACTGAATAAAATAGGTACCAATAAGTACTTATTGATGAATTAGAAATGAGGTTTTTGATGTGATTTCTATACCAATTTTTCTTCCCTATCTCTCCCTACTTTAATCCTTGTCGACTAAGTTATCATGATGACTGAGTCTCGGTGGCTAGAGTCATTAAGTGTCCTTAACACTTTACTCTTTTTTTCTTTTATTTTCTTTATTCTTTTATTTTAGTAATTAATAAAATATTTATACAATGATATATATATATATATATATAATATTTGTACACTGATGCAATGTTTGTTCTAGCAAATTAACGATATATGCATGCATTTAGCTAGGGAATGAAGGCGAAAATGAAAGAATAAAGGTAATGAAATGGGGATTCATCAACAGATGACACATCCAAAATCCTAGTTTCATACCATAAAAATATACATTTTGACCTATTTTATTATTCATTTTGTACACCTCAAATAATAAAATGATCAATGTGAAACTAGTATATAAAAATACATATAAAATTATATAAATAATTACACATAGAAATAATGCACTATTCAACTGGGACACATAGATGAAAAAACTGCAAATCAAACTTCACAGATCTATATCTCCTCCATATGAGCTGAAAATTCACTAAACTCACCTCCATTTATTTAAAATTAAATTATGTATTTAATGAAATTCATTTAAAATGGAGTGAAAATGTAAAAATCATCCTTCTAGGGTCCTTTCATGCTATATACCTGCATATTTTATTCATTTAATTTATTATTTATATTTGTACTACTCTTATATTTTTACATACTTGTAAGTATTATTTAAAACTTATTAAAAAATTAAACATAAAATAAAAAAATACAAAAAATACATCAAAATAAATAATACAACAAACTATATAGGTAGACTTTAACTATAATGTAAATACACATATTTATTTAGGTATGTAAATACAATCAGAAAAATAATGTAAAAATATGTTAATATGTATTTAAACATACAATGCAATTATAAATTTTGTATGTATGATAATAAAATCAAAAATACAAAATAAAAATAAAAAAACTCAAAATATAGGTAAATATACCTGTAAGTGTACCTATAAAAATTAAGACCTAATAAATAAGACTATAAAAATTAATAAAAATCACCTAAAATAGTGCATAAAATAGTAAAAATTTTTTGTGTTTCAACTTTTATTTAATAAAATACTGTCTATTTTATTTCAATTTAGTTCTTTATTTTTCCCGGATTTGTCCTCTTTTGGTCTAACATAGATCAATGAGGGGCGGTACTTCATTGACCTTGGGTCAACTACCCCTCCTGGATCCTTGTGCCTATCAGACTCGTCTCCTCCCCCCTTTCCTCCCTTTTTCTCGAATCATACAATGATCAAACTGCATGGAGTTTTGAATGAATTAATAGGATCTCCCTAATTCACACCAAATCTTAAGATCCTATCGATCTTCATTGATCGGGGCAAGACTCTCTTCACAAGTTGAGTCCTCACCTCTGCTATAAAGCTCCTTCTTCGAGCTCCAGTTGGTGATTCATCCCTCTTTTCCACATCGTAACCCCTTGCAATAACTCTTAGGTGCGAGCTCTTCATGACAGGAAGAGTTTTCCCTCGATTCCAAGGTGAGGAGAAGAGCAGTGAAGTGATTCAACCCCATCACCAGGAAGCTCTGTCGCATGGTTTTGTCTTCCTTCTTCTTTGCCAGGTGAGGCTTTATCTTTAATGCATTATCTTCGCATTTTATTTCTTAGCATAATAATATGATTAGTTTCCTTCGATTTTAACTAAAACGCAAAATCTCCAAATTTTTCGTAACCTATTGCTCTTGAGCTCAAGGTCCTTATTCCCAAGTCTAAACCATGTTCCGCTCTGCTGATCAGCTCATTTCGGTCCCTCTCATCTTCTTCATCTTCCCCTAAACCTTGTTCTGCTCCGATGATCTTGCATAGATCGGGTCCACGAGCTTCATCTTCTGCCATCGCAGAATGCTCATCATCCCCTAATCATTTTTGTTGTTTGTGCCCTCTTATGTGGTCGATAGCCTTCTCCCTTGAACCATCGTGCTTCCTGTGTAGGTGAATGGGTTGGAGGACCCCATCTAGGAGTCGATTGAAACTAGGAAGCATCGTCAGGTCCTCTGTTTCCACAAATACCTCAGGACCCCATCGATGGGTCCTGGGCCTTCTTGAGCATTCTAGAAGCTGCAGATCAGTAGCAGGATCTATTGACCACTTCAGCAGTTCGGGAGGTCATCTGAGGATCAAGTTCTGCCCGATCGAAACATCCTATGAGCATGTTCTTCGACAGTTCTTGTAGATACTTTGATAGTCATTGCATGAAGAATGAGCTCCAAGTTTAATCTCCTCTATTGGATCGAGTTGAGGTGTTGTGCGTCGTGGAAAGTTGGATGCACTCAAATGAAGTAATCTTGACCATACGTAAGAATTAGTGTAGGTATTTTAATCACAAACCCTTCGTTTTTTGAGTATTTATTTTTAGTGTTAAATATTTCAGTTGAAAGTGTAATATATTTTTTTAATATTTTTTATCAGGCCTCTGAAGTTGTTGGATATTGTATTTAGGTCCATGCTAGGTCACCTCACGTACCCATACATGTGAGGTGTTTGGTCATTTTACAAGGAAACCCTAGTGAGTTTCTTTTTTTTATTTGATCATGAAATTTGGAATATTGGTATTAAACTTTTATGGAAATTGCATGAGAAACCTTGGAAGTTATTTTATTTGAAAAAATACCCCTACTAGTTCTTATTTAATGTGATATATTTAGGTTATTTGCGACATTGGTCCTTAAATTTGCTATATTGTTATGAATTGAAAATAAACTTCTTGGAAACAACATTTGGATCCTTTCTTTCCCAAATTAAATTATTTTGTTTATTTTATGTGTTTTAAATCGCATTTCTTGCTTCAAAAATTCTGAAAAATTATCTTAATTGCTTGGAACTCATTTATAGCACATTTTTCTTGGTGCAGTTAACGTTATTTTTTCTATCTATAAAATCCAAAAACATTGCATGTTTTCCTGTTTGTTCTTAAAAATTATAAAAATTTTAAAATCTCCCTAAAAATTCCTAAAAATATATTAACTATACTCTGTAGTGTTGTAACATATATACAAAAATCACAAAAATTCAAAACCAGCATCTTTAAAATGACAAAAAATGAAACCTTATAAAAATCATAAAAATTCCCCAAAATCCAAAAATAGTGTTTTAACCTTATAAATTTTCTTTGTTTTATTTAATTTACATGAAAATTGATCTTTTGCCCTTATGATTTGTTAGATATTTATTAGGCCCATTTCAATCTTCTGATTTTCTTTTTTGCACAATTTTATGTTTTGTAATAATGAGAAATCCATAAAATTCTCAAAATTCCTAAAAGTAGAGAAAAATGTAAAAAAAAGCACAAAAATATTTTGTTTTGAAAATCTTCACTTTATTAAATATTTTAAACTTTCAAAAAAGGTCAAAATTCCTTTATTCTATATATACACCTGTATATCCCTATTATATATATTCATTATATATATTGTATCTACATTATTAGAATTAAAATCAACTGAAAATAATTGCAAATTAAAAATACAAAAAATATATAATTAAAAGCCACAGAAATGTTGAAAAAAAAACCAAAGTAGACATCTCACTTTTCTCTATTCCCATATACTCTCTGTGGTAAGATACTCTACATACTTGCACTACACATATTTTGTAGAGTGAAAATAAAAAATAATTTTTGATTCATACATTTGCATTGATTTATCGTACATTGTGGGTGGATTGTTGTTGAAATCACACTTATCGAGTACCGAGTGCCGTAAGAGCGGCCGACACAGTGATTTCCTGATCTACCTTGTCAGACTCCGCGTACCCTATAAGATCGGATGTTAGGTGCCCCGTTCTTTGCAGTTCAACAAATGATGTTGTTTCTAGGGAGTAATGGTTGAGTAGTATAGAGTAGTCTACTTTGTTTCATTTTCATTATTTGCTGCACTATCATCGCTTCTCTCTTTACTCTATTTTCTCTATAATCTGTTTTGACCATATTTCTTGTTTGAATTTGTTTCAGGGTCCTGCTTATTGAATGAGAGCTTCTTTGGATGCTCAAGGCACCCAAGAGACATGGAATTTGGTGATCCTACAACCACCAACAGGAGAGAGCAGCGAAAGAGGAGATGACATTATTTAGAGTAGATTAGTGTAGAATTAGTGTAAATTTTTGTGAGAGTGATTCATTTTCTTAATTGTAATAATATAAGTCAAGGACACAAAATCTTCAAGCTTATTTTACCAAGTGTTTGTTCACTTGGGGGGCTTGGACGATTTTTCACAATTTTCTTCACCTTCTACCTTTATTCCTTCATATTTTCCCTCATATATTCATTTGTTTCATGTGATTTGTGCTTTCCATATTATTTTTGTTTTACATCTTCATTTATTGAGCCCATAGATTCTAGGAGTGTATGATCGATTATATAGGTCCAAACCCTAATATCATTCATGTGCCTATAGTTTCACGTTTGGACTTAGTTAAATAGAACAAATTATTTATGATAATAGAAGCTCATATTTTATGGTGATTTACTAATTGCATTCATTTAGTGTAAACTTAAATTCTGTATAGGATCCCACATGTAGAGAGCTGAGAAGAAAAGTGAGCATTTTGACTAAGCATCACATCATTCATTTTCGACTTACATTACTTTTTCATCCTCTCCCTCTGATTTTGATTACATAGGCCTAGCAAAGAATTGATAAAACTGATAGGCCTTTGCATAAAAATATCCAAAAAGTTAAACTTTTTTTAAAAAAAGGTACAACTAAAGATAACTCCACCAAAATAAAATCGATTAATTTTACATTCATTGTATGTGGCGAGCCCCTCATTATTTCCAAGTACTTTCCAAATTAAGAGAGGCATGTCCCTTAAGGAATAGATCCCAAATACCAGCCAAGGTAATGCCTTATTTATTGACTGGAATCACAAAGTATTGGCACTTCTATCATAGGTAGGCGGGTAGGGCCTTGTCTGTTTGCAAACCTATTTTGAATTATTTAGCATAGGCCATCCCCTCACGAGTGTGTCTGTCTCATTGTTTCATGTCAAAGTAGGGCCTTGTCTTCTGGCATACTCAGTTCCAAAGTAGTGATTTCCTATCAACTTTGTCCTCTATTTTTTGGCTGCGTAGTGGATCCAGACCTAATAGCAAGGACCATAAAAAGTACATGCTACTAGTTACAAAGGAAATGGTAGGTACAAGATGAGTGTTTGGTAGTACTCACTCACCTATAGGAATAGATGCTTAGGACTAAATTTGAAAAGATTGCTTGAAAACCAATAAAATTGACAAGATAATTGTCCAACCTTCACGACTCATTGTGTTGAGTAGGTGAATTTACCCTTGTACTGAGGTTCTATTGGTTAGTGATATTTTGGTCAAGATCAAAAACATCACGCACTTGCGCCTTTTATTTACAGTAATTTTCATACTTCTCTTCTTTTTTTGATTTGATATGTTCTTTTATTTTCTATTTCATTTCTTCTTAATTATATGCTCCAATTCTACATCATTTCAATCCCTTTTGCTTCTGCGATGTCGTAGTCATGACAGTTTGTTCAAACCTTATGAACACCCAAATCGAATCTCGAATGATGACATCCCAATAATTTGAGGCAATTCTAGGGAACCTGGTTTGGACTTTGTGAATCATTCTTGAGACTCCTTGCTTTTTGTTTCTTCAGGATATGAGCACCACTCATGTCTTGAACTCTCCACTTTCTGGATGGTGACCAACCGGTTTCCACTCTCTCTTCCACTTTAATAAAGTTCAGAATCAACCCTGATTCTGAATTCTTCTCTACATATGGTACCCACTTCAAGACTGATCGAGTAATTTTCCTACTGCAGATATTAATGCCAATCTAGAGATCAGTTCATCAAACTCTGAACCTGAGATAGAACCCAAGGGCAAAGGGTAGTAAGTAGATCAGAATGAGGCCAACAACCAACTAATCACTTCTATTCATGCAATATAGTTGACATATCTTGCTCTCATCCAGGTTGCATTCCTGGATTTGTTGAATGATATGAGCAGAGATAGAGTAAATCTAGGAGGAGAAGAACATCATGGTATAGAAGATAGATAAGCAGGAGGAAACCTGAGAGGTGATGATGAGGTGAGAGAGAAATTAAAGCCGACTCTTAAGAGGTGATCTCACTTCTTCCCACATTCCATTTGAATAGAAATGAAGAACCTTGCATCCACCTCCAACAATTCAATCGCATATGAGGTACCATGTACTACCTTAACATCCTGTTGGAGGTTCTCATGATGACTGCTTTCCCGTTCAGTGTGCAAGACAAGGCACTCTATTAGATAAATAATATGGGGAAAGTAGTGATGATCTAGGAGTCCCTCAAGTCTGCCTTCCTGTATAAGTACTATCCTTTGGGTCATTTAAATCAAATGCATGTACTTATCTCCAACTTGTCACATTTATCCCATGAGACCATCCATGAGGCATGGGAAAGGTTTAAGGACCTCCAGGAGAAGTTCCCCCACCATGAAATTCCAAAGTCCAATCTGGTGTATAACTTTTTTGATGGGTTGAATCAAGAATGGAAGCTAGTGGATGCAACATATAGAGGATGCCACTTCAACAAGGGCAAAGATGTGGTATGTTAGCTTTTTGAGGAGATGATCGAAGGTTTGGTTGCCATGTATTCATCCCGTGCTTTCCAAAAGAACCCACAGATTCCTCCCAAACTAATGCATATGGCAGCATCCTACGAAGGAGAGAGAGATGATAGTTCTAATCTCAACATCATCGAGAACCATCTCTTGAAGGTCGACATTACTGAGAAGCGATCATAGAATCTTGAAATTTTGATTATGATCAAATAAAGGACCAAGAAGCTGGATAATATAGATCTCAAAGCAACGAAAGCTTCTGGTAAGAACCATTAATTCTTGCAACTTTGTGGCAACACATGACGAGACTCTTGTTGAGGCAAAGGAACCAGGATTGCAGTAATCAATGCAACATAGTCAAGGGCAACCTTAGTCCATTAGCACATATACTATGTGCAAGCATCAGACTAGGGATCTCCGTCTCTATGACAGACTAATGGTTGTGTATAACCATGAGGCCCTGACTTTTGTTGAACCCTTTTATCGACCTCCACTATAAATTCAAGAGGTAAATAGTGCATAAGCCAATGATCAGAATCTGACCCGTCTTGGTGGACAAAACGAGGGTCAAAACTTGGCAAATCATCCATACCACCCACAACAGGCTAGAAGGAGCTTTAAGTATAATCATAACAATCAATCTCCATAGAAAGCACAACCATGGATAAAAAACCACGAGAACCAACATCCAACATATTGATAATAATACCATCAACAATCAAGCGCTTATCATCAGAACCAGTATCAGTACCCTCCTTAGCAAAACTATCAGTCGTTCCCCCCCCCCTCATTCTTATTTGAGTCACTAGTCACCGCCTCCATACTAGTACTGAGTCAGTGAGCGCAACCCACTTAGCAGAATGAGGCGAATCATGTGAATCATACGCTTGACTGCCTGACACAATTGGTAAAGAGCTTGGGAGAAATGAGTCAGAATCTTTATGACCTCACTACCATGCAGTCCATCATCCCAACACAGGTTGAGGCCAACCGAAACAATTTCTTATGCTAGGAGCATGTAGCTTGCAATGTCCAATTCTTCGATTGAGTCAAGTATGAATGATTTCATTATGTTATCTAACTCTTTGACTCTCAAGAGTGGTAGGAAATTGTAATCATATGCAAGTGTGAATGGAAAGAATACAACTTCATAAGGAAAGTCTTCATCAGTTGTGCATGCATCAAGTTTTGGAGGAAGGATTGAGAAAGAAGATCATGCAGCACCAAATGCAAAAACAAAATACAAAAAAAAGATGAAAACCAAAAACCAAACTTCAACAATAAAAGCCAAAGCTGATTTTGCATGTAAAAGTTGATTCAAATGAACAATTTTTGAATGATATACATATTCCATTTCCTGCAGCAATAAAAAACAACAAAAAAATATAAAATTCCAAAAAGTTGTCTGATCCAGGTGTGATTGAAATCTTGCAAAATATCTACCTAGAAATCCCACTTATGAAATAAATGGAATACATGCTACCTGTGAAGAAAGGACTAAGAGAGGCATGCACTTCAAAGCGTCAACCCCACAAAAGCCGACACAAGCGAGTAATGGAACAGATTCTAACCATGGCAAACATTCACGCTACTAACAACCTCCAAAGAAAAAAGAAGGATCAAGGAGCACCTCTCATCCGATGCAAGATGTTTAACCAAGAGTTTGAGCGAACACTTCTTGACGATGGTTCTTCTATTAATATGATGCCTATTTCTCTACTCAAAGAATTTGGGTTATGATCATTGAAACCCACCAGAATGATTATGCAATTTACAGATATTTCAGTTAAGCAGCCAAAGGGAATTTTAGAGGATGTCATTGTCATAATCCAAGGAATATAATTGCTATTGAACTTCATTGTCTAAGATATATGGACACCTATGTCCCATTGTTCTATATCCTGGTCATATTGGGACAATCGTTCTTTCGAACCATCGAAGAAATAGTCAATTACGACACGGAAACATCACCTCTCCCTCAAGCAGTGATAAGATCTAGATAGATATGATCCAAGTATCAACACATGTGGAATCTGTATCAGACGAAAGAGATTGTGGGAAGATGGAGAAGAATATGACTTCTTAGCAAGATCAGAGATACACCATTGTTCTTGGATGATTTTGATACCCCGGAATTCCTATCCGATGAGGAGCAACTGGACAACACAGTTAAATTATCTTTAATCATTGAAGGTGAGTTGTTTAGTGATGCACTAACTGAGCTAGTTCATACACGTCCACTCCTGTCAGAGTAAAAGGAATTCATTGCTGATCTTTATGACACATTGAACTCAGAGACGAATGTAACCATGGTGGGCAGTACCCTATCGATTCATCTGATAGCTACAACTGTTACAGAGGTTAACACTAAGTTGATTCAAGCCCCACCAGAGCTAAAGCAATTGCCATCAACATTGAACCACGCCTTCCTTACAGGTGAGCCAAACATGTTCCCATTCATTATTAATGTTGAGCTTACCACTGATCAAGAGTCTCGTCTGCTAGAGGTTCTTAAAAGAAACCACATTACGATATGCTAGAAGATAATGTATGGGATTAACCTTTTTGTGCTCTCACTATATCTACTTGGAAGAAGACATGAATCCGTCCTATGAGTTCCAACGTCATCTAAACCCTAACACGTGGGAGGTTGTGATGGAAGAAATCACGAAGTGGTGTTATGCAGGTTTCAAATATCCCATCTCAAATTCTAAATGGATAAGTCCATAATGACACAGGTTTGCAAGGGTCTAAAGTAGTCTACACAAGGAGAGAATTACGATGTCGTTGAAGAGACCGCTCACAAAACTCGAATCCATCAACAACTAACCCACGATACAATGATGATAATGAATAGCAAAAATTTGAATTAAAATATATTATAAATCTACAACAAACATGTAGAGGTGTAAGAATGTGTAGAGGTCGAACACAAGGAGCAAACAATAGATTGTGCAATAAAGATCGGATTTTTTTCTTTTATTAAGTTTTATTGTTTTATTTTTGTTTCTATACTTTTTATATTTTTAAATTTTAAATTTTTATTTCTTTTTATATTTTTCAGATTTTTAACTCTTTTTCTTTTTAAATAAGTAATATAGGAATATAATAGGCTATATAATATAGAGTAATGTAATTACAAATACTAGTATAAAAATATAAAATACAACAAAGAAATTGTTTTGGGGGTATATATTTCTAATGTTTTTATGTTTTTGTCGATTTTTGCTAATTTTTATGTATTTTAAAAGTAAAAAATATCCCAAATTAGGGATTAAATAATATTGGGAGATTGAAATGAAGATTAAAAAACAAAATACATTCAAAATTATTAAAATCAATTGTAATAGGTAGATAATAATGTAAATAAAATTAAAAATAGAAAAACAGATTTTTGGATTTTTGGGTGATTTTTAGTATTTTTTGTAAGATTTTAGAGCTTTTAGATTTTAAGTCTTTTTCTTTTCTCTTTCTAGGGATTTTTATTCTGGAGATAAAACATGGTAAAAATAGCCAACATATAATTTTTTGAAATTTTACAAACATTTTTCAATTTTTTGTATTTTATAAGTTAGATAGGGACAAAAATGTGCTCATTTCATTTTTTATAAATAATTAAAATGCCCGAATTTGCCAACAACAAATATGCAACATGAAACACATACTAACAAGCATCTAACCTTATATTTACACAATTTTTGGAGCACAGGTGCAATTTTTAATAAATGAATTCAAAGCACAAAAAATAAGCGTATTAGGAAGGGTATATTTGCAAATAAAATAAACATCAAGACTATTCATGCAATTTTCCCATAAATTTACTACATTTATAAAAAAATATTGGACTAAATACATATACAAAAACATGCAAGGGCACTCCTGTGGGATGACACGTGAGGTGAAGTGGACTGGACCTGTGTGCAATTATCAATAAATAAAGAGGGCGATAAGAAAAATGTCCATTTAATTTACATTACAAATTTTATATACATAAATAATAAATAAATACAAAAAAAGAATGGGGAAATATGAGTTAATTACCCCATCCTTACGTTGGAACGGGCGGTCCTTATTGTTTCACTTGACACATGGCACGCCCTCTCTACACCCGATGATGTTTCAGCAATGGACGCGTGGGATTAAAACCTTAAGTTAGATATGACGGCTAGCGACGAGGTGCATCAAATGGCTCTTACTTAATCTGGAATGACAGCAAGATAGAATGACAAGGAGGGGGATAGGAATGACTAGGCAGGAACTCGCTGACGACGAGTTTCGATCGGCTCTTCTACACTCTTCTGGTAGTCTCAATCCAAGGGAAAATGATGTAGGGGCTCCTCCACTTCAAATGAAGCACTTAGGAGTTGTGTCAGAGCACATATGATGTATAACAAGATATGGGAAGAACACGGGCTCTAGGTAGCTCAACTTGGTCAAAATTCCCTGTAGAAAGGCCAAACACAAGAAAATGACAGGTCCGGGTCCAAGGAATGTAGTTGTTTGTGGACTTCATTGTCCTAGATATATGGACATCTATGTACCCTTATTTTATACCGTGATCATATTGGGACAACCACTCTTTTGAACCATAGAAGCAATAGTCAATTACAACACAAGAAAGATCACCTTTCGCTCAAGAAGTGATAAGGTCTAGATAGAGACGATCCATGTATCGACACATGTAGAATCTATATGAGACGAAACAGAGCTTGGGAAGAAGGAGAAAGAAGATTGTGACTTCTTAGCTAAGATCAGAGATGCACCATTGTTCTTGGATGATTTTGAAGCCCAGGAATTTCTAATGTTTTTGTGATTTCTGTAATTTTTGCTAATTTTTTTATGTATTTTAAAAGTAAAAAATATCTCAAATGAGGGAATAAATAATAGGGTGAAATTGAAATGAAGATTAAAAATAACAAAATACATCCAAAATTTTTCAAATCAATTTTAATATATAAATAATAATATAACTAAAATTAAAAAATAGAAAATCATATTTGCAAATTTTTTTGGTAATTTTTAATTTTTTTGTTAGATTTTGGAGATTTCTTTTCTTCTTTTAGGGGATTTTGGTGTGGAGATAAAACATGCTAAAATAAACAACATATAATTTTTTGGAGTTTTTCAAAACATTTGTCTAATTTTTGGTATTTTGTAAATTAGATAGGGACAAAAATGTGTTCATTTTATTTTTAATAAATAATTAAAATGCTAAAATTTCCAGCATAAAATGGGGCATAAAAAACATATTAGCAGGCATCTAACCCTAATTTTGCACAAAATTTGGAGAATAGGTACTATTTTTAATAAATGAAATCCAAGCACCAAAAGTACATGTAGTAGGAAGGGTATATTTGCAAATAAAATAAACATCAGGACCATTCATGCAATTTCCCAGAAATTTACAACATATATTAAAAATTATCGGACTAATACAAATACAAAAACCCGCAAGGGCACTCCTGTAGGATGACACGCGAGGTGACGTAGACTGGACCCATATGCAATTATCAATAAATATAACGGACAATAAGCAAAACATCCATTTAATTTAGGCTACAAATTTTATTTACAGAACTAATAAATAAATACAAAAAAGATTGGGGAAAGATGTGTAAATTACCCTATCCTTGTGTAGTATTAGATGGTCCTGATTGTTTCACTTGACACGTGGTGCCCTCTCCGCACCCGACGATGTTTTAGCGATGGATGCTTGGGACTAAATCCCCACGTTAGATATGATGGCTTACTGTGAGGCACGTCAGACAACTCTGTCTTAATATGGAATGGCGGCAAGATCGAGTGACAAGGAGGGACGCATGAAGAACTAGGCAAGAACTTATCGACGATGAGTTTCAATTGGATCTTCTGCACTCCTTCGATAGTCTGGAAGTCTCGGTCCAAGGGAAAAATTGAGTAGGGGATCCTCCACTTCAAATGCAGTCCTCAGGAGAAAAGTAGGAGCATGGATGACGTAGAACGTGATCTGGGAAGAACGCGGGCTCCAAGTACCTCTGCTTGGTCAAACTTCGACCCACAAGGAGTCTCTAGTCAACTAGACCCTACAGAAAGGTCAACTACAATTGGTTCGAGGCTTTATTTGTTGGGGAGGAGTGAAAGGTGGAGTGTGGTAGAGATCTCCGGCGGAGCGGCCATAGAGGAGACCTGGTCTCTAGATCCATGATGGATCTGGGGTATGTGGGAGGCCTAGGGTGTAGAGAAATAGTGAGGGAGTGAGGTGAAGGAGAAATGTGGTTTGTGGGATAGTCGAGAACAAGCAGAGGGGTTCGTTCGAGTGCAGATCTATCAAACTATGAATGTGGTGATTGTTCACTGAAACGAGGGATTAGACACTAGACTAATTGTTGAATTAAAAAGAAGGAATTAAATATTACCTAGAAAGTATAGTGTAGGATGATATCCTTGTCCTGGTCAGGACTGTACAAAGTACAGTATAGGAATGGAGATGGTTTCATGGTAAGCTAGGGATGTCAGTGTGGGTGACCATTCCCTATCCCCGACTGTCTAACCATGGGTCATGGTTGTACCACAGAATGTTGATCTCAGACACTGTGGAGGTTCCTCGTAGACTGACTCCACCTGTGGGGGTGTGTGTTGCTCCTACTGAGTGTACTACTGCTCCTCAACCCAGCTGCTCTGAGGCCCCTATACCTTCTCTTGTACTAGATGAACTCGATGTACAGGTACAAGTGGTGCAGAAGGGACAGGTAGTTGTATCTTGGCTACCGTATCAGTTAATTCCTCCACTTGTTTTGGCAATCATGAAAGCTCCTCAAGGTCAGTGACCCTCTTGTGGATTTGTTCTAGCATGGTGAGCTTATCAGCTATTATCCCCATGCTAGGGATTAGGTCAGTTGTCATATCTGCTATAGTCCTACTAGGTGTCTCATTAGAGAGGCTTGAGGGAGACAACTGATAGGTCCTGGTGGCATGAGATCTTCCTGTTTCTACCATCTTCTCTAGGATCTTCGATACATCATCTTCGTTCTTATTCAGATAGATACCTCCACAGACTTCGCTCACTAACCCCTGAATTTCTTGGGTCATTCAACAGAACAAGGTTTGGACTAAGATAGCCTTGGTAATGCCATGGCAAGGGCATTTTTGTATCAAATCATTGAATCTATCCCAGGCTTTATGGAATGGTTCGTGGGGACCCTGGGAAAAGCTAGCGATCTTCGTTCTGATCTAGTTAGTCCTACTGAGTGTGTAGAACTTCTTTAAAAATAAATCTTTGAATTGCATCTAGGTCGTACATCTAACCCCGAGATTCTTCAGCCAATGGACATCCTTATCTCCTAAGGCAAACGGGGTATCCTTGAGCATAATGTAATTTTGTCCAACCCTAGGATGACCTAAGTTGTTACATACTAGCTCGAAGTCTCTCAGGAAAGCATATGGTTCTTCAGTGGAATTTACATTAAATTTAGGTAGCAGACCAATGAAATGGGGCTTTAGCTCAAATGCTTCTGGGGGTACCTCAGGTACGAGCCAACTACACATCTCATTCTCATCTGGGTTGTAGGCATCTACCATCGGTCTATCTATTCCACCCGCCTCAATCACATGTCCCATCCTAGCCATAAAATATGTATTCAGCTGCTCGGCTCTAGCTAAATGGACAATGACTTGATGCATAGGATTATATCTGTGTTTCTCTTCGTCTGGGTTTTTCTTAGGAGGCATCTTGGTTTTCGATTGATCTTCTTCACCTGGAACAACAATGTGGTTTGTATTATAAGAAGATTTAGGAATGAACATATGCTCGCCGAGGTGAAGGTCTTCCTTAGAGAGATGAGAGGGGAGAAAAGGAATGGTTTTGAGGGTAACCATCCTGAGAGTGGGAAATCCCGAACTCAAGAGTGTCATGAGCTCGGGTTGGCCCTGATGGATATTGAGAATCCTCAAGCACATCACGGAAGCGTGTTGATCGCATCATATGCGATCGGGGTGACTAGTTGCACTAGTCGCTAGATGCAGCAGAATTTAAAATTTAAAATCAAGTGATGAGACCACATGATCACGAGAACATTTCTCGGATCGTTTCATCAAATCACAAAGTATAAGGAATACCTCTTGGAGTATGGTTGTAATCATGAGATCCCAAACAAGAGATACTACTGTCTTAAGTCCGATCCACGAAGAACACACTTGCGGGCGCGATGACGAGACGTATTCGTCCCGTAATCCTCGATGAAGATCCAAGCAATGAATCCCCTGATTTCGTCAAACGAAATCCTTCGTCTTCTTTTAGAGCAAACAATCCCAAAGAAGAAGGAGATCCTCGAGTCGTCGAAGGCGAAGGCGAGAGACTCTCCTTCTCAAGTGGACGGCCACTTCTTGGAGAAGAGAAAGAGAGAGGGCGAGAATGAGAGAGAGAGAGAGTAATAGGCTTCTAAAACACTAAAAATAGTGTACCTTGAAATGCTAGGTTAGCCCTCCTTGTAAATTAGTTTAGGATCTAATCGATCTCAATCCATGGGACACATAGATCCAACGGCCATGTTGGTCTATGTATTAATCAATGACCAAGATTGTTGTTGGTTAAAAAAACCAACAACATTAATTTATCTTTAAATTATATATATGTTGCAACATTATCAACATAATTTAATTTAACATAAATTAATTATTAAAAGATAACAATATAATAAAGGGGAGATAACAAATTACCTCCTAAAAATGAGGGGGCATCACCTTTGACTATGTCATTGGTGACGCCACCTCATTTGGTGGTTATTTATCTCCCTTTTATTTTATATTATTATTTCTCAATGTATTTGTAATAATCATTATTAAAAATATCCACTAAATTAATTCCAAATTAATTTGTGAATATATTAACCATGCCATTGATAAATATGTGAATCATATTCACAACCCAAACTAATTTGTAAATTGCATTTCCAATTAATGAATTAATGTGAATCCAATCCACATTAATAATTAACAAATGCTATTTACAAAAATTCTCTCTCTTCAATATATGTATATTATAAATCATATTTATAATACACAAATACTATGGATAGTATTATCCACATTCTCTAATCCTTGATAATTAAATACCATTTAATTATCTTGGATAATTATTCTCTCGATATGAATCTCATTCATATAATGCTTGATAATTAAATCTCATTTAATCATCAAGTCCTTCTTTCTTGGATATGTAGTTCATCAAATGAATTATTCTTGAACCCCTTCAAGAATAATGTGCTTTCTCCGCAGATACTTGGAGATAAGGACATGGCGATTGTATTGTTCCACGTATAGTGACTTGGATATTAAGATCTTATCTTAAATCCATATCTTACGAATCTCCCACATATGCTTGACTAAATCAAGACCGCAAATCTAATCTTTTCATTCATCTGAATCTCATTCAGACTAATGTCCAACATTTGGACCATGATCAGATTGCTTCTCTACTGAGAGGAGTCGCTAAAATCCAGACATGTTTCATCACTCCCTCAGAATCGAAGCGTCATGGTTATACATTCGTTTATGATCACATCACCCTCAGGTATTCCCAATACATGTACATCCTGCATACTGGAAGACCCACGGTCAACCTGAAGATCAAGATCAATTTTACACTGTCTTCTTTAGTGTTTGATCATTAAGTTTCTCAATCTTGGTTATTGGGAGTTGGTATCGATCATATGCTTTCTGAAAGCAAATATCATACCTTCAAATTCATGTCATGCTTCCAAAGCACGACGACCATGCATGGAATTTGATCGATCCCAATACCTCATGAGTGAGCTCATGTTTTGCGATTCATAAGTGAACCTGTATGATCCCTTTGAGAGATCGTATTGCTCATATGCCCTTATATGCACACCAGCTCGTCGGTGTATAGACCTTGGTTAGGCCATCAACCTATCGGTCTGCCAAATGTACATACTCAGACATATAGCAATACATTTGTCTCCGGTCAGAGGATGTGTGCCTATGCTGTGACAGCATTCAACATAGGACTTAGGTTATCTCGATCTCGTTAAGTCAACCCATTGACCTAACTAATCTGACACCTCCGAATCACTATTCCCATGCAGAGGACCTGCATCAAGAGGTCAGTCAGATATCAGCTTATGTGAGAAAGGATTGCCATCTCCTACTCATGCTGGAGATCATCTCTTCACAATCACTTGACGGTGCTTGATGAGTCCTCTATCTAATTCCTTAGATATTCATCCAAACACCAGCCTCTATGATTCATTTAATGAATCAACAGCTCTATGATCATAAATATGGCCATGGTACATAACACTAATTGTATAGAGGGACCTTTATGCAAATTATTTATTCTTCATTTCAGATCAGGGAATGATATGTGCAATAACATTTATTGCATAATGGCTCGTCGTGGGCTCGCATGTCCAACAATCTCCCACTATCCCAAAGAGCCATTAATGGGCTAATCATTTAAACCCACACTCATGTGACAATCATAGGCTATTTAGAAAAATAGCTAGGTAAGCTGATCAGTCACTCTGTTCCCGCGAGACTATGCCAAGTCCTTTTACGGCACTTGCATGTCTCCAGTAACAGTTCTCGCATCCAATGTGAATGTTGCATCTAATGCAACCAATACTTAATCTAGATAAAGCAATTATAGTGTCCTTGACACTATTGCTCAATCATAATTATTAAGCAGCATTTTATTAATCCTTATGAGAATACCTTTACTCCTGGAGATCTCTATCTCCAAAGGTATCCACAGTTAAGACCTTTTAGATATCTATCTATAAAGTCTTAAGCTTTTGAAGATATGACTTTGAGATCACTATTTCAAAAATCTTGTCATCTATGAAACTTTGTTATTACTGCAATCAAGTGTTTTCTCTCCATAGTAGGATTTGTAATAGTTTACTACTCCCACTGCATGGCAGATATCTAGCTTTTCTACACATCTAGCATACACTTAGCTTTTCATAACTGATGCACAAGTGCAAGTAGTTCTAGCATTCACTTCCTCAACTCTTTGAGGTGCTATCCCTTTAGATAGGTCAGTACCAAATCTCAAGGTAAGAAAGCCTTTCTTGGAATTTCCAGAAAATGGAACATGTCCAAGGTGTACTACAATGTGATAGTCCCAATACCCTCTTTCTCTTTGCTTCTGAACATCTTCAGAACTAAGATCCAAGAGGCATCTTTGAGATCATATCTCAAGGTATGGAATAGCCAGATCATAAAACACTTATTATCTTCCTTATATCATTCCAAATGATTAGGATATTATATACATTTAGTATGATGAACACAATGACACTCCCACTAAGCTTCACATGGTACATCAAGATTCTATCTGAAATCATAACATTTATAATTTCATCAAATCTTATGTTCCAACAACAAGAAGCTTATTTTGAGTCTATGGATGGATTTCTTTAGCTTTCACACCTCACTTTCCCAATCATGAAGCACTGGGGCTACTTCATGTGAATATCCTCAGAGAGGTATTCTTAGAGGAATGTAATCTTGACTTACATCTTGAAGATGCAATAGTCAAGTTGTGTAGCTAAGGTTAGCAATATTCTGATGATTTTAAGCATGGTCACCGAAGAGCAAGTCTTATTGCAAGCAATGTCTTCTCTTCCGGTGTTAGCTCATGGCTATGAACCATGCATTGAAGGTCTCTACCTTCTCATCAGGTTCCCTCTTTCACTTGAAGATCCATTTACACCTTAACGGGTCTTACCCTTATAGGTGGATCCTCGAGGGTCCATATACAACACTTGTATACGAAGTCTACCTTAGACTTTATTGTTAATATCCATCTTTCCATGTCATGATCCTCAGGAGTTCATCACATGAAGTCCAATCATTGTCAGACTTAACTGACACATGGAATACATCCTCAAACTCATTTGAAGAGGTATTTGTGCTCGATCTTTAATTGTCTATTTAGTTTCTGATTTCAAGAGCCTCATTATCTTCTCAAGATCAAATGATTTCCTACACTTAAATTTCATCTTGATTCTCAAGAGAGTCATCCTCTATCACATTATCAGAGATGAGATCTTTTAAGAATCTCAGGGTCATAAAGTAGGTATCTAATACCATCCTTTATTTTCCTATTGAAGTAGCACTCCCAAGTGCTAGATTCCAGCTTACATGCATGGAACCTTATTAAGGATATATATTTTAGTCTCTACTACACATATATACCTGGACACTAAGGGATAATTATGCTAAATTTCATTATTGATCAAATCATGTCACACATGATCCAATTGTATCTCCCTACAACTCCATTGAGTTTAGGTGTGTTAGGAGGATTGAGATAGAAATGATATTCATATCTTCATAAGGTATTCTTTGAATTCATCTAATAGGTACTTGCTACCTTGGTTAGATCAAATTCATTTAATCTTCCTTCAAACTTTGGTTCTAAACCAAAATTATGAAATCTTTGAACATTTCAAAGTTTTCTCAGGTGAAGAGAAGAAATCTCATATCATACATAATCACCAATAGATATCACATATCCATAATGTTCACTATGATACAGATGATCCACATACATCAATATGTATGAGATCCTGAATACCTTGACATCTTACACCTTTCCTAAGAGAAGGGTGTATTGGACATTCTTTAAATACAATATTCACAAGTATGTAAGATTTGAAATTTTAGACATTCTAAAGTTTCATATCTTACTAGTCTATTGATCTCATCAGCAGACATATGTCCAAAACTTGATGCCAGATCATTGCCAAATGATCTTCATCCTCCTATTGATCTTATAAAGGTTTTAATTTTCAATATTAGAAATCTTAATGAACCATTCATTAATTTTCCAATATTGTGGAGTCCACTAGATGTTAGATTACTATCTGAAATATATCCATCATAACTCTTTATGATAGTTCTATCTCAGAATTCATGTTTATTCCCAACATTTAGAAAAAAACAATGAGTGTATTCTAATATCTAGGTCATAGAGACATTCTCTAAGACTAAGGGCTTTCCCACTGAGAATATGAAGTCTATCTATCCAATAGAGATTGATGCAACAATTACATCAACATCCATGTAGATGACTATTAAACCTTAAGATCAAATTCCAGTCTTCTAATACATGTGCAACACATTGCAAGTGTTGTTAGAAGATTGAGATACAATTATTAGACTTTATCTTATGAAATAAGTAAGTCAAAGTCAATGATTATATGTAGATTATTCTAATGCTCTATCTGAGTCCTTCACTAAGGATTTTAGACAGACTTGACAGTCCCACTATCAACGCATCAACTTATTGCAGTATTGGCATTCATCCAACTCTTTGGATGTCATATGGAAGTCACAGAAGTACAATCAACTCTTTGATTTTCCTTCTCACATGAGTCCGACCCATGCTTCCACTGTGGTCTCTTCATCTATAAACAATCATTGTTCAAGACAAAGAATCTCTTATGTTGAATTCAAAGGATTTCAATGCTTCATTAAATTCATACAAAAATGATTATTATGAAGCTTCATGAATAACTTGAGTATAGATAGTAGAATGATGACACTCATCATATCTACATACATCTTAACTTTTGGGTTCAGGTAGGTATTCAAATATTTTTGAATACATCATCTCTTTCAAGCTACCATTCTGCATAATGCAGAGAACCATGTCATTCATGATTAAATGTCTAGAGCACATATGTATGCCAGAATATCTTCTTAGATTTTACAAGGATTAAATTGACAATTGCAATCATCATCTACATGTCACATCCAAAGTACACTCGATGAAAGATCAAGACTATAGAGACATACAAACCCTAAGGTGATGTCTTATTGTCTTAATTAATTGTCATTCCTCGTTATGTTGAGGAAACTTGCACATTGCAACCACATACATTATGTGTCAAATTGCAAGTACAATATCTGGATCATGAGTCCAATCCATGATATTTTACTGGTTATCATTGAGTATAACATTGAGTGGGTTTAATGAAGGATTATCTGAAATAAGAAATTTGCATAAATGTATATATATACATACATATTTTACTTTGATTTAGGAATTTTTATATCAAAGTTGTCTTGCCTTGTCAACAATGAAAGTTAATTCCCTTAATTACTTTCAATGTAAGAGATATTCTTACCATTATCTGTCTAGCAAGATCTGTGATCTCCTTTCCTATCTTTGTCACATCCCAATAATATGAGAACCTGCGACTCCGATAAAAAGAAGCGGGAACACATTCTGCCTTGCAAGTCCAACTTGTATTTCCCAATTCGGTCTTTAACACCTAGGCCCACCACCCCTAAGATGATGTTGACTCGTCATTAATTGAACCAACCGTCAACAGGCTTAGTACTCACTATACGCAATCCAATATCGCCCCAATAATATGAGGACCCGATATTGGGGTCACCACATATACGGCCTTACTCTTTCGAGAAGCAAAGAACCCAATCCAAATAAATCATATACAAGATTTGTCACTTCGGACAGACGTCTCCTATATACAACATCTGGCGACGAAATCCTTTGTCTTGACGGGAGACCATGGATGTCACTTATGTGATCCTCCACCTCATATTCAAATTATAATAATTAATTATCGTGAATCATATTCACATAATTAATTCTTCCAAGGGAAATACACATCTATTCTTAATAGAGTGTTTTCAATTGGATAGAATCAATTTAATCACATTAAATTAATTATCAATCCAATTATCAATCAACAAACTTGATTATTACTTGAATAATAGGTATAATCTCAAAGTCTGTATTATTTAAATTTTAATAATTAGAAAAAATACACTTTGACCTCTCCGGCATTATCGAGTCCCTACCTGTTGTCATGGCCAGTACCGACGAGAGTGGGACGGACCACATACGTTGCAACCCGCAACCCCAATGCTCTCCGACTAGGCACCATATCCACCTCAGGAAAGGATAATGCCAGATAGATCATCATATACTTTGAGATGCTCATCGATATTTAACCGAAATTATACCATATAATATACATCAAAATAATTTTGATAATATTATAAGGAGATTTTCTAAACAAATCCCCAATCCTATTCAAGCAAGAGGGTTTTTCATGTAAAAGTTGTCCTACAACTATTGCAGGATAAACTAAGGTTCTTCATGAAAAAATGTTTGTTGATGATTTCATATCAACCAATGATCAAGATCAATTATCTTATCATTATAGTTTAGGAAAATGTCATTCAATGAAACAATTATCTCTTTAAATATTTCATAAGTATTTATCACTAATTATTTTAGAAAATTAACTATTAATTTTCATTATCATATTTGAATGTTATCACAAGGTTCATGATCAAAAGATGTCAATTTCCAGCAGTGACCCCCAATCACTAAAATTAACTTATCTTGATCAATTGAAATCCAAAAATTGCAAAATCAGTTTCCTAAGATTGCCAACTTGATTTATGATAGAAATCGAGTGATATTTCACGTATTTCGAGGCGGATCAAAACAGTAATTAACTCATTAATTACGTATAGATCCGCAGTTTCCGCAACAGTGAATACATGGTTATTCAAAGGGCCATATCTTGAGCAAATGAAATCCAAATTACATAAACTCAGATCCTATGGTTTCCTTATTTAATGGGGAACAAAATCCAATTGAAATTTTCTGTTTAAACAATTTAAACAGATCTGAAAAAATTCAATTAAACAGAGGTGCGAAAATTGAAATGCATCAAAAATTTTGCGACCCTTTCAAACCCAAGTCGTCCTAGGTCTATGGATCATATCCAAAACCTTATTCAACCTAAGGCTCTGATACCACTTGATGGTTATTAAGAATCCTCAAGCGCATCACGGAAGCGCGTTGATCGCATCGTATGCGATCGGGGCGACTAGTCGCTAGATGCAGCGGAATTTAAAATTTTAAATCAAGTGATGAAACCACATGATCACGAGAACATTTCTCGGATCGTTTCATCAAATCACAAAGTATAAGGAATACCTCTTGGAGCATGGTTGTAATCGTGAGATCCCAAAAAAAGATCCTCCTGTCTTAAGTCCGATCCACGAAGAACGCACTTGCAGGCGCGATGATGAGACGCATTTCTCCCGCAATCCTCGATGAAGATCCAAGCAATGAATCCCTTGATTTCGTCAAACAAAATCCGCCGCCTTCTTTTAGAGCAAACAGTCCCAAATAAGAAGGAGATCCTCGAGTCGTCGAAGGCGAAGGCGAGAGACTCTCCTTCTCAACACAAAGTGGACGGCCACTTCTTGGAGAAGAGAAAGAGAGAGGGCGAGAATGAGAGAGAGAGAGAGTAGTAGGCTTCTACAACTCTAAAAAAATGTACCTTGAAAGGCTAGGTTAGCCCTCCTTTTATATTAGTTTAGGATCCAATGGATCTCAATCCATGGGACACATAGATCCGACGACCAAGTTGGTCTATGTATTAATCAATGGCCAAGATTGTTGTTGGTTAAAAACCAACAACATAATTTATATTTAAATAAAATATATGTTTCAACACTATCAACATAATTTAATTGAACATAAATTAATTATTAAGAGATAACAATATAATAAAGGGGAGATAACAAATTACCTCCTAAAAATGAGGGGGCGTCACCTTTGACTATGTCATTGGTGACGCCACCTCATTTGGTGGTTATTTATCTCCCTTTTATTTTATATTATTATTTCTCAATGTATTTGTAATAATCATTATTAAAAATATCCATCAAATTAATTCCAAAGTAATTTGTGAATATTTCAATCATGCCATTGATAAATATGTGAATAATATTCACAACCCAAAATAATTTGTAAATTTCATTTGTAATTAATTAATTAATGTGAATCCAATCAACATTAATAATTAACAAATACTATTTACAAAAATTCTGTCTCTCTTCAATATATGTATATTATAAATCATATTTATAATATACAAATACTATGTATAGTATTATCCACGTTCTCTAATCCTTAATAATTAAATCCCATTTTATTATCTTGGATAATTATTCTCTCAATATGAATCTCATTCATATCATGCTTGATAATTAAATCTTATTTAATAATCAAGTCCTTCTTGCTTGGATATGTAGTTCATCAAATGAATTATTCTTGAACCCCTTCAAGAATAATGTGCTTTCTCCGCAGATACTTGAAGATAAGGACAGGGCGATTGTTTTGTTCCACATCTTGTGACTTGGATATTGAGATATTATCTCAAATCAGATCTTACAAACCTCCCACAGATGCTTGATTAAATCAAGACCGCAAATCTAATCTTTTCATTCATCTGAATCTCATTCAGAGTAATGTCCAACATTTGGACCAAGATCAGATTGCTTCTCTACTAAGAGGAGTCATTAAAATCCAGACTTGTTTCATCACTCCCTCAGAATGGAAGCGTCATGGTTATACAATCGTTTATGATCACATCACCCTCAGGTATTCCCAATACCTGTATATATCTGCATACTGGAAGACCCATGGTCAACCTGAAGATCAAGATCAATTTTACATCATCTTCTTCAGGGTTTGATCATTAAGTTTCTCAATCTTGATTATTGGGAGTTGGTATCGATCATATGCTTTCCCAAAGCATATAGCATACCTTCAAATTCATGTCATGCTTCCGAAGCACGATGACCATGCATGGAATTTGATCGGTCCCAATACCTCATGAGTGAGCTCATGTCTTCCGGTTCATAAGTGAAGCTGTATGATCCCTTTGAGAGATCGTATTGTTCATATGCCCTTATATGCACACCATCTCGCCGGTGTATAGACCTTGGTTAGGCCATCAACATATCGGTCTGCCAAATGTACATACTCAGATATATAGCAATACATCTGTCTCCGGTCAGAGGATGCGTGTCTATGATGTGACAGCATTCAACATAGGACTTAGGTTATCTCGATCTCGTTAAGTCAATCCATTGACCTAACTAATCTGACACCTCCGAATCACTATTCCCATGAAGAGGACCTGCATCAAGAGATCGGTCAGATATCAGCTTATGTGAGAAAGGGTTGCCATCTCCTACTCTGGCTGGAGATCATCTCTTAACAATCATTTGACGGTGCTTTATGAGTCCTCTATCTAACTCCTTAGATATTCATCCAAACACCAGCTCCTATGATTCATTTAATGAATCAACAGCTGTATGATCATCAAGATGGCCATGGTACATAACCCTAATTGTACAGAGGGACCTTTATGCAAATTATTTATTCTTCATTTCAGATCAGGGAATGATATGTGCAATAACATTTATTGCATAATGGCTCGTCGTGGGCTCGCATGTTTAACAGGCCCAAGTTGCGCTTGGGCCGATGAAGATGAACTTCGTGAGGGGCTCAATGAGAGATTTGTGAAGCTTGAGTAAATATCCCCCCACTCAGTCATCTTTGATGGCAGAAAGAAGAATCGAGAGCACAAGTGTGTAAAGATAGAATTTGACTCCTGCCTAAAGCAAGCAAATGAATCACAAACCTTGTGTTCACACTTAATACGATGAACATAGGCTTTGAATTAGACATGAAAGTCAAATTGACAATTAGACATGAAAGTCAAAGTCAAAGGCTTTGAATTGCAATATGCAAGATGCTTTTTGAAGTTCTTACAAATTAAAATTATATAGAAAGCAGAACTCAATAAAAGAAAGGTCTTGAGCTTATTTATGAGCTTGAGTTGGAATAGACTTAAACTCCTTTGAGCTTCTTCTTTACTTAAGTCTGAGCTCCTAATGTTTGGGCTTCTTCTTGCCTTGTTAGCTTCCTTGCTTTTGACCTACCTACAAGAAAAATGCACAAGTTTTGTTATCATAAAAATATACATTACTCATGCATAAGATAACAATCTCCCTCTTTTGACGATGATAAATATTTTGAAGTGTATGCAAAAACATGTATGTGTGAAACCAATGTAAAATACTTTTTCTCCAAAAGCATTTTTTTAAACACATTTTCTCTCTGCCCATTTTAGCATAATAAAAAAGCTAAAAAGATATCAATTGTTGATGGAAATCAATTTTTGTTTAAAGATATGTATTAATAATATTCATGCTTTTCTTAATTTTTTTTATTTGAGATCTCCCTAAATTAGAGATCCCACCTAATTTTCGCTTAAATAATCCCCCTTAAAGAAAATAGTTGAGGGCTCATTATCAATGTACGATATACATGATCAATTTAATAAAAAAGATAAGAAGTCACTTACGGTTCTCGATGGTAGACTTCTCCAATCCTGATACGTCTTCCACGGCGATAGCATCCATCCTTAGTTGTACGCCTCGTATTTATTAGAGGGATCCATCTTGGATGTCGATATGGTCTCATTCATTTTCTTTGTACTTTGGTACCTATAAAGTTTTGCCCTGGTACCCTTTATTTTCATGTCCTTCATGTTAGATTGCATTGTACTTTAATTTTCCATCCCCGTCTTCTTATCAGAAAAGAACTAGTACAAGAACGATGCTTTTCTATTTTCCCTTCTTTCTTTATAAAGGTATTTTTCCTTTTAGCTCAGCTATTTCTTTTTCTAAGTGAGTTTATCTTCATAGTTTCTTAGATCTTGTTTAGTAAGTCATTCTACCTTTAGAAACATCTAGATCATTTAACAATATCGATTTATCATCTACCAAATTCTTGTAAATCCTTGATTGTCTACTTCTTTTTCAAACTTCATGTCTTGTCTAAATAGATCTCGAGAGGTACTATAAATTTTATTATAAGAAAGTTTACTTACCCCATTATAAGAATATGAAGAGTCGGATGAGTCAGATTCAACTAGTTCAACTAATGCCATATATGCTCTTTCACTATCTTCTTTATTGTTGCTTGGCTCTACCCGAGTTGCTTGTAGTGATCTCCTTGTGGGCTTCTTCTCATACTTTCTGAATTTTTTTTCAGTTCAGGAGTGTCCTTCACATACGCCATCTTAAAACATTGGAATCATAAAATTTTGTGTTATCCCTTTCCCTTCTGCTTAAGAAATAACTTGAACTGTTTGGTCAGGCATGCAATGTCATCATCGCTATCAAATCCTTCTTGGGACTCCTTATTGCTTTTCTACAGCTTTTATTCTTCTTTCTTTTATTCTCCAGCTTTGTTTCATAGGTGAGAAGATAATATGTGAGATCCTTCAAAGACGTTTTGTTGAAGTCTGTTGATTCTTCTATTACCATGACATTGTACTCTCATTTTAAAGATAGAAAGGTGATGATCTTACTTAGGAGTTCTCTATGTAGGAAGGTTTTTAACAAGTTTCCTAGTTTTCTCATGATAACAATGAACCACATATATTCACGCCCTTGATGCTTTCTCCTTTCCGCATTCTAAATATCTCACAGTCAAGGGTTAGCATTCTGAAACGAGATTCTTTTACCTTTGGAGTTCCTTCATGTGTAGTCTCCATACCTTTTCAAATCTTATAAGTTGTCTTCAAATGTGATAATCTATCAAATTCATCTTCAAACATGGTACAATATATATATATATATATAATTCATCTCTTTTAAGTTGAGCATCATTTTATGCTAGCTCGACAACGTAGTACCATGTCTCCTTCTCGTCAATAATCTTGAACTCATTACATTACACATTGGAAAATTTAATGACTGGAGGAAGATGATCATCTTGGTCTTCTAGACCAAATAGTTGTCCCATTGAAGTAGGGAAGCCGAATCACAATGTTCCCTTCAATGCGAGATCCTAAGATAGTCATGTGAGTGTTGGAGATTGATGTTCTTCATACAAAAGAGGCTATGATGCCAATTGTTGGGACCTTCATACCCGATGGCGTATAGGAGTGGATCATACTGTATGACCTGGATCATTGCAATTATAATAATCTAAAACAACAACATTGTTAGTAGCACTTTCATTCACAAGGTAAACAATCATGCCATAAGTGCACATGTACTTAATGTGGAAAACCTCCTGGAAAAAAATCACAAACACAGTCTCCTTACTTGGGCTTTCAACTTGACATGTACGGGTCTTTCTACTAATTTGAATTGCTTGCACAGGAAATCAATTGTATTACTAAAAGATGTTTACATGAACAACTTACAATTGTGTTACACTTAAGTAAAAACCCAATAACTTCAATATAAAAGATAAAATATGCAATAATGAATATGAGGTAAAACTAGAATGATCTTGAAGAGAGAGGAGCATGCTCATAAGATGATCATAGAACTTCAGGGCTCTAGGTCTAAATCACAGATCAAAAAACTACTCTTATAACTTTCTCTCAAAGAATAAAGTGGAGAGTAGAGAGAAGAGACTTGTTTCTCTTATCTTTGTATTAACTAATTGAGGTCTAGGGTCTTATTTACAGGCCTAGATTCTCCATAATAGTTGCATGCAAAAATGGCAAAGGAAAAACTTATTGAAATGCCATATTATTGATCTTGTACAAAGATGATTGATCAGAGTGAAATGATCGATCTAACAAAGAGGTTGATTGATCATAATTTAAAAAGTGATCGATCAGGTAAATATAATGATCGATCATTAAAAGAACTTTTTAATTCGAACATTGATTGATCATGACAAGAATGTGATCGGCCAGACATGATCGATCAGTCAAGAAATCTGGCTGATCAAAGGCGGTCGTTGATGGCGAGAAGTTTGAATGATCAACTTGACATTTTGACTTGAATGTTAAAGACAAAGTCAAAGGTATTGAAATGCAATATGAAAGATGCTCATTGAGGTTTTTTACAAACTAAGATAATTACAAAATGCATGACTCAATAAATGAAAAGTCTCAGTCTTCTTCTTGAGCTTGAGATCCTTCCTTTGAGCATCTTCTTTCATTAAGATTGTGCTACTCATGCTTGAGCTTCTTCTTTGTCCATTGGCTTCCTTACTTTTTATCCATCTATAAGCTAAATGCGCAAGTTTTGCATCAAAATATGCATGCTCATTTACGAACTAACTATAGAAAGCCAGACAATTATGACAATTTATTCATGTGATATTTGAATGATGCAATCAAGTTTGAAAGTGGAATGGGACTAACATTCATCTATGATGTAGAGAAAGGTTTGGAATCAGCAATGAAGATCGTCTTCCCAGATGTTGAACATAGTACCTATATGCATTAGTTGTAAAAGAATTTCAAAAAGAAGCTATCAGATGTGTATGAATCACATGTACAAGAATTCCAAGAAGAATTTATCAAATGAGGAGTTGGAGATAATGGTGTGGTCTATCGTGTGGGCATTCAATGCTAAGAGATATATTCACCAGATCTCTGAGGATTTAGAAGCACAACGTAACTGCATCTGAATACTTTGATAATATAAAAGAAGAGTCGAGTTGCCATCAATTCAGTGAAGATGCTTAAGCGTCATTGCCTAACAAACAATCTAAGTGATCCCTTCAATGTGCATATCTTCCCAACAAGACACCTATTAATTTGTGACCTTATTGACTTGATAAGGTAGAAAATGGTGACCACCATGGAGGAAAAGGTTCGAAAGTCAAAAGGTTGGAAGAAAAGTGTCGTTTCATCTATGTTGTCTTATATGAGATCAATAATAAGGGATATCGAAGGTTTCATTATAAGAAAGGTTAATGATATAAATGTTGGAATAGAATGCCCTTAAGATACGTGTTAGATTTTCAAGCTAGGGTTTGCTTATGCAGAAAATGCCAAATATGTGGATTTTCATGCACACATGCTACAACACGTGGCAACATTCACTACAAGAAAAATGAGTTGTAGCCACGGAATATGGCTACGGAAACTTCTGACCACGATAATTTCGTGGCCACTAGTTTCTCATAGCCACAATCCGTGGCCAAAGTCTTCATATAAGAGTTATGGTCATGATAAGTTTTGTGGCCACTTGTAGTGACCACGGCATATTCGTGGCTAGAAAACTCTCGTGACGAGACTTGTAGCTACGACTATTGGCCACGATGTGTCGTGGCCAGAGCCCAATTCTGTGGCCACAAACCTCATATCTGTGGCCATAGTTCTGTAGGCACAACTTGTTTTCCTTGTAGTGATTAAAGGAATAAAATGGGAAAAATTATGTTGATGACTATTACATGGTTAGTCATTATAGGAAGGCTTATGATTGTTTCATTTCACTTACGCCAGATAATGAAGCGACCCAAAGTTAATCTCCAACAAGGTGATACCTCCCTACACCACAAGACATCCTGGGAGACTGAGAAAAATCGTATTTGGCCAATGGACGAGAAGATGAATAAGTCAAAGTAGGTGTAGTAGATGTGGTGCGTATGGGCACCAAGATCTAGCATGCAAGGAACCCATATATGCACCAAGTCAACCCATTATACAACGAAGTGAAGAATCATGCTCCAGACATTACTCAATGAAACTCAGGCTTCCACAATCATACAAGATACCTTGGCAAACTGAAGGTGCATTAAATTACAAACACATTTCATGATCATATTTGACCATATTTATAATTATTATGTGTAAACTAACTCAAACGAATGGCTTCTTTCTAAATGATTGGGTGTGGGCTTAGAACAGTATGGACAAGGGGAAGAGGGGGAATAACTCCAACTCTTCGAGGGCATGGCAGAAAGAGGTCAAGAGATGAGGCACTATTTCTAGATGGGCCATCCTACTTAATGAATTGAGGTTAACTTGTGATTAGTTCAATGGCCACGAGTTAGGGTTCTTAAATGTTCACTTGGGACTCTTTTTGGCAACTGTTAGCAAACACTACTATCAGCACTGTTATTAGTTGGAAACCTTGCAAGTTCATTAATAGACTAACTAATTACTTGATTAATTACCATCTAAAAAAACCATTTATGTTCTTTAAAGAGTGTAGTTGGTGTAAGTACTTCCGGTTCTTTTGCTGGGCTCTCCAAAAACAAGCTAACACCCCGAATGCGCAGCTGGCAAGGGCAGTGCCTAAACCAGCTCCAACAGGTACTGCAACTGCATTTGTTGCAGTGGATGTACCATCATCATCAGGATGAAACAATAATAAGGGAACGATAATAACGATATCCCTTATTATTGATCTCATATAAGACAACATAATTTTTCCCATTTTATTCCTTTAATGTTGCCACGTGTTGTAGCATGTGTGCATGAAAATCCACATATTTGGCATTTTCTGCATAAGCAAACCCTAGCTTGAGAGGGAGTGTTGCAACTGCATTTGTCGCCAAGCCTACCATTTTCGCTGGCGCCGGAATTGAGCTCGTCTTTATCAGAGGATGAAACAAGTAACTTTCCATAGTAATTGACCAAGAAATTGTAAACTTCATCTTTGTTCCAATCATCGTTACTAACTGAATCTGATGACAATAATGATGTGACGTTGCTTGTTTTCCAAATGAAGACGAGTAGCATTTTGGGCAAATCTGCTTTCTGGGCCATATCATCTTCGGGAATTTTGGGTCACCAGATCCAGAATCCTTTTCGACTTTCTGTAACCTTTCATTTACTCTGTTGTTTGCACTCCACAACCAAAGAGACAATTCCCGGGATGTATTGAATGGGGCAGACACCCTGCACACATGCCGCAATAAGTGATAAAAGTAGATGTATCGTAGGTAATTCAATATTGGAACAAGAGCTACTTGGTAAGGAGAAACAAGGTTCTTACTCTGAACACATATCATTGAAATGCTTGCGACAGTCCTCGCAAATGAAGAAATTATAAATGAAGTCACGTATGGCGATAAATGTTGAATGACTTTCTCCATCTCCAACTCGAACAGACAGTGAGTGAAGCAGCACCCATAAGCCACAGCTTCCATAAAAAAGATCATTGCTTGAAGTGAGAAATATCTGTTTTCTGAGATGTTGTTCGATAAAAACTATCTAAATCTCTTCAAGGGATTGTTTCCTTTTATTCCTTGTACATGGATCGCGAAAATCTCCTTTGTGGGAGCACCATCTCAACAAAATAAGGTGGTTTTTATTTAATACTTATGTTGCTAGCGGCAGCTTCATTTTCTAGAAACAAGCATATGTGCATGCATTCAGCCAGGCTGTGTATCATCAAGGCCATTCGTCATTGTTAGAAAATAGGAATGCGGAAACGTATCAGAAAATAAAATAACAAGAACATGGAAGAACAAGATTTCAACGTGAAACCCTACTCCTTAAGGAGCGGGATGAAACCACGGGAGAACGTCTCAAATGGTTGTTTTATGCATTGCACTTTCTCATCTGAATACAATGGGTTTGGGGTCTATATATAGCCCCCACTGAGTCTCCACATCTCCATATTAGTAGATGTGGGACTAAACAACTGGATGTGGTAAATGGATCCTGAAGAGATCCATTTACCCATGTACAATATAAGTGGCGTAGAACCAAAGACTCCAACACTCCCTCTCAAGCTAGAGCATGCAATGCTCAGCTTGGACAAACGAAAAGAAAACTCAACTCACGCTACAAGACACTACAGACAATATCAACTCAACAGGCACAACTGTCGGCTGATGTCGAGGGCGTTGCTTCTCATGTCATGCGGGTGAGGAGGATGAACAAGCTAGAGTGTGAGTCAACTGAATCTCCTCGTCGGAGAGACGTGCTCTTTATTGCGCTTGTCAAAGTCACTGCAACTGAAATGAGTCTCTACACGAAGAACTCTGGACCGCCACAACAATGTGGACAACCGCTACATCTCAGAAAAGGGTCGAAACGAGCATCGCTAATTATCCATACGCAGATCTGTGAAGATGGGTCTCTCTCATATGAACCTCGAAGTGGGTTCTCTCTCACAGGAACCTCGGAAGGATCTCTTATTGAAGTTCACGATCACTTGAGAATGGAGTCCGAAAAGTCTCCTCGTTAGAGAACTGGGTCTCCCCCATCTAGCATAGAGAATGGTACTATACTCTGGAGTCCCTATGAAACCACATGAAAACCTTAACCAACATGGCATAGGAAATGATACTCTACTCTGGAGTCCTTATGGATCACATGAAAACTCTGGCCGAAACAACAAGAATGATGGGGAGCATGACAAATGATGGCAAACATGTGCTCAATTGAAAAGACCGCATACATGTGTACGTCTGAAACTGAAGACTCGGAACCAATTGAACGTCGAGTCTGATCAACTGTAGAGTCTAGAAATCTGACTGGTCTGGAATCTAACATTTGAATATGGAATATGGAATAGACTTGTGACTCTACACAATACTCCCCCGTCCTCCCATACTAGTCGGAATACATGATATCGACTATGTTGGGAGAAGACAATAAAATGGGGGGTAAACAAACCCAAATAAGCAGTCACATTTTCAGCTTTTTTTCTCAATGAAAAATTTCTTCTCGGCTATTCAATTTTTTTAACCGTCACTTTTTTGTGTTTTCCTCAACTAAGTCATTCACTATTTTTTTACGGCTTTGCAAATCATTTTTAAATCATTTTTTTATTTGTATATGACCTCTCTTTTTTGTACGCAGCCCCTTTTTATCAAAAAAATAACCAACATAGGCCTCTCTCTCTTTTTCAAAACAGGACACGTCCCCCTTTCCTTTTTTATTTTTTTTTAAATAACCCGGGGCCCCCAATTAAAAAAAATCTTTCTTTTTTTTAACGTAGTAGAACGACCCACTAGGGTTCTACAAAACCTGTTAATAGAAATGAAAGAGAGGATTTGTTTATTCCAGGGAACCCTAGGCTCTCTTATATAGAGGGAGCCTATGGGTAAATTACATAACACGGAACAACAAAAATAAGCATGACACATAAGTACATAAAGACTAGAAATATCTCTACACTCCCCCTCACGATGGAGCATAGATGTCAATCATGCTCAGCTTGGAAGAACATTTCTGAAACGGCCCTCTGAGCAATGGCTTAGTAAAAATATCTGCAGTCTGCTCTCCTGAACTAACTTGGGAAGTAGAAATCATCCCCTTCTGAATCATATCCCTGGTATAGTGGCAGTCTAGCTCAATAAGCTTCGTCCTTTCATGAAATGCGGTATTATTAGCAATAAATAACGCGGCTTGATTATCACGTTGTAACTCCATAGGTAATGGTACATCTATATGCAGATCTGTCAATATAGCTCGAACCCACATCATCTCCGTACTCGCCTGTGCCATGGCTCTGTACTCATCATATTCAACACTAGATCTAGCCACCACTGTCTGTTTCTTGCTTTTCCAAGAAACTAAGGAACTGTCAACAAATACTGCAAAACCTGAGGTGGATTTCCGGTCTCTAGGACATCCTGCATAATCCGCATCAGCACAAGCAGAGATAGAAAGATTTGTTTCTTTCCTGAACAACAATCCTGCACCCGGAGACGACTTTAGATATCTTAGTATCATATATACGACATCCATGTGTATATGTCTGGGTTGTTCCATGAACTGACTCACCCGACTAAATGCAAAGCCAATGTCAGGTCTGGTGATAGTAATAAAGAGAAGTTTTCCCACCATTTCTCTATATCTTCTTTTGTCAACTTTCCTCTGTATCATCTCCATATAACTTCATACTGGGATCCATGGGAGTAGTAGAGGGTCGACACCCGATCATACATGTCTCAACAAGCATATCTGTAATGTATTTCCTTTGGGTCATCACAAGACCCTGTGCATTCCTTGCAAACTCCAATCCCAGAAAGTATCGTAGAGTACCAAGATCCTTCGTCACAAATTGATGGCCTAAAAATGCTTTTGCCATCTTTATGCCCTGCATGTCATCTCCCGTAACAAGTATATCATCAACATATACCATAATAACAACAATACCTCTGGGAGTCTTCTGGACAAACAAAGAATGGTCAACATTTGATGTTATGAACCCTTGCTTCTGAATGAGATTTGAAAGCTTTTGAAACCATGCCTACGGACTTTGTTTAAGACCATATATGGCCTTGTGAAGTCTACACACCATATGGCACTCCCCCTTAGCAGCAAAACCCGGAGGCTGCTGCATGTAGACATCTTCCTGCAGATCTCCATATAAAAAAGCATTTTTAACATCAAGCTGGAATAAGGGCCAATCACGTGCCACTGCGACTGACAGAAGAACACATAGAGTTGAATGATGGGCCACCGGGAAAAAAGTGTCCATATAATCCACGCCATAGTCTGAGTGAATCAACAGGCCAATAGTCTTGCTTTCTAGCGATCAAGGCTGCCATCCGCATTATATTTCACAGTAAAGACACATTTACAACTGACCACAGAAGCACCTGGTGGAGCATCAACCAAGCTCCATGTACCACGAGATCGCAATGCAACCATTTCCTCTTCCATGGCTAATCTCCAGCTACTGTCTTTCAAGGCACCCTGATAGTTTCGTTGTATCTCCATGGTAAATAGCGAATCTCTGGAAATCACCAGTGAGGCGATGGAATGAAACATGTGAAGTAAGTGGATAAGACGCACACATCCGCTTGGATTTTCTCAAGGCAATAGGTACATCCAAATCATCAGGAGTGTCCACATGTACATCATTGTCCTGCACTTGTGCATTATCAGTTCCATCATTACTAATATCATATGGACATACTTGGGGCGTGGTGGATGAATGACGACCTCCATGAGCAGGATTCTGGCGACGAGTATAAAATTTTGGTAGAGGTGGTACTGGTGGTAATGGAGGTGGTGGTGGTGGTGACGGTGGTGACGGTGGTGACACAATAGGATTAGGTATGTGATCAGACTGACATACAGGAGGAGCTGGCACATAAATGTCATCATCAGTAGTAGAAAAAGTCATCCTGTCACCTGTAGGTGAGAAATACATGACATTTTCAAAGAATGTGACATCAACACTGACATAATATATGTTATTCACATGATCATAGCACCGATAGCCCTTTTGAGTATGAGTTCCCCAAAAACACACACTTGACAACCCAGGTGAGAGCTTGTCATTCCCTGGAGTGAGATGATGGACAAATGCAACTGAACCAAAAACACGAGTTAGTGTGAACAATTCCGTGTCAGGAAAGACAACAGAAAGAGGAACTCTCTCACCCAACACAGAAGATGGCATACGATTGATCAGATAACCTGCCATAAGAACAACATCAGCCCAAAAAGACAGAGGAGCACAACTATGAATATGTAAAGTCCGAGCCACATCAAGGAGATGACGATATTTTCTCTCTACAACACCATTCTGTTGAGACGTGTAGGCACAAGTTGTTTGATAAATAATGCCACAAGACAAGAAGAAATGGGACAGAGCATGAGTGCAAAATTCTAATGCATTATATGTGCGCACAATCTTCACATTAAGAGAAAAAACATTCTGAATTTCATTGATAAGATTTTTGATTACATCTCCCGCTTCAGATTTATTTTTCAATAAAAAGACCCAAGACAATATAAAGAAATCATCAACGACCACTAGGTAAAATATGTGTCCTTGGTGATCAGGTACACGACTCGGACCCCAAATTTCAACATGCAATAACTCAAAAGGGGAGCGACTGCTCCTAGACTCACGACGAGGGAATGTAGACCTGTGATGCTTCCCCAACTGACATGCTTCACACTGGAATGAAGACTTCGGTGGAATCTGGGGTAAGATATGACGCAGCTTCTGAAGAGGAAGATGACCAAAACGCAAATGCCAGGTAAAGGGAGAAGTATATCCACTGGATTGAGATGAGACACCAGCATAGGAGGTGCGAACCAACCGATAACGTGCATCCTGCTCACAACCACAACCAATCACCCTGCCCGTTAGAATGTCTTGAAAAATAAGAGATGATGGGTCAAATATAGCTCGACAATGCAAATCCTTTGTAAGCTGACTAATAGAGAGTAAGTTCATCGAGAAATCTGGAGCATGCAAAACATTCAACAGGCGAATGGAGGGTGTCAAACTAATCTCTCCCTGTCCAATGATGGGGGAATGAATCCCATCTGCTATTACTACTGATCTCCCTGGGGAAACCTCCCTATAAGATGTAAACTTATCTCTGTCCCGACAGAGATGATGTATCGCACCGGAGTCCATGATCCATTCTGAAACATCAGAACTGTGACATCATGTAAAAGCATATATGCTACTCGATGTGCTTGCCATGGCTGAAGTGGTGGTAGAGGCAGAAGTTGCGATGTCTGAGTGTCCTCCTGGTGAATCAGTAGTGGCAGGAGGCATGATATCTCGTAGTCTAACGACAAGATCCTCAAACCGCTGGTCTGAAGTAGATGGCGGTGTGGGCACAACATGCTCGGCTACACAGGCAGATGCCAAAAAACATGCTTAGAATAGCATGTATCTTTCGCATGACCTGGGCGATGACAGAAGGTGCATGGCTGACGGAAGCGGCCACCTCGACCACGAGGTCCACAACTGTGAAAAGAGGAGGGGACACTCTGCCACGGGAGGCAGCCATCGCTGAAGGAGGTGACATAGACGCTGGAGAGGAAACCGAAATTCGACTGAGTCGTCGATACACTTCCTCCACTGGAGGAATAGTAGCATCTGCCATTATCTGCGAGCGAGCCACATCATACTCCGGGTCTAGTGCTGCTAGTAAGACCTCCACCATTGTAGCATTCCGGAACGTCTTCTGCTACTCAGGGGTCGTCGTCAGTAGAATGATACTGTAAAGCTTCTCAAACATCCCCCGTAGGAATGTATACAACGAATGCAGCGGTCGGCCATTCTGCTTGACCGTAAATATGTCATGCTGATGTTGTAGGATCTTGGTCTCGTTCCTCATCTGCGAGAGTATGTCGCAGCAAGAATATCCCACATGGCCTTAGCCGTGGGCTGATGTAGGACATCATTGGCAATCTCCATTGTTAGAGTGCCAGAAAGCCAGACCATGGCATACAAATCATCAGCCTCCGGTGAGGCATAAATCCCCGTCTTCTCTGCCGGCTCATCTTTGGTAAGAATGTGCTTCTTACCGTTGGACTTCATGAGGCTCATGAACTGCATCGCCCAGAGTTCGTAATTTGTCCCATCCATCTTGACTATAGGCGCTGGACCTTTGAAGGCACCAATGGAGGGCATATCAACCTTGTTTTCTGACATAGTTGCCGGAGACGAAGAACTAGGGTTTGTAGTCTAATGAAGAATCGTCTACATAAACATGTGGAGATATGAGTGCATATGTAGACTTATGCACTCATACCCATGACGAGAAGAGGTGATGTCGAGTTGGATAAAAGGGGCGGCTTAGGGCCCACGCACGACGCCCTTGGTGAGGAGAAGAGGCGGCTGAGTAAGGGAGAGGCAGAGGAAAGGAGAGACGACAGGGAGGAGGAGAGGCGGCGGCGAAAAGGAGAGGCGACGAGGATGGGGTAGGCGATAGATATGGGGTGGCGGCTATGGTTTAGGGTGGAGGCTCTGATACCATGTTGATACAGAGATGACTTGTTTATTCCAGGAAACCGTAGGCTCTCATATATACAGGGAGCCTATGGGTAAATTACATAACACGGAACAACAAAAATAAGCATGACACATAAGTACATAAAGACTAGAAATATCTCTACAAAACCCTCCTCAAATACCATGCCCCCCGATGGGGCTTCTTCCATCGCTGCCTCCAGGAGAATAGAGAAGGATATGGTGCCACTGTTGTTGCCTGTCGTCGCAGAAGATGCGTGCACTCACCGCCTGGGGCAGGTGGCATGGAGAGATGTTGCCTGGGGCTTGAATCCTTCGCCTGGAAGTGGCGACTCGACATAGAGGGTGGCCATATGGGAGAGAGGAGCCTCTTCATCGCCAGGGGGATCGGGTGCATCATGATTGTGCACGAGAAGGAATGGAAGGAGAGGCGGCACCGTTTGAAGCATCGTCGCTCGGAGGAGAGCCACGATGGAGCGGCTAGAGGGTAGGCGGAAGCTCCTAGAGCTCAAGGGCATCTCATGCTTCTACTGTGTCGCTCGAGGAGGCACCTTCGCCTGGAGGTGCGAAGGGGAGGCCTGGAGATGCATGGGTTGTGCGCACTGGAGGTGATCGCCTGGGGTCACACACAACCTTGGAGTCTATCTGGATGTCGCGAGGGAAAACGCGAGGCATCGGAAGCCTCGCGCCTGAAATCTAAAGCATGTGCCTCCGCCTTTAGGTTTCCCGGTGGGAAGGTAAAGCATGACGAGGATAGTATGGGCCAACTCATAGGGATAAACGACAGAGAGGGAAGCTTAATGTCACAGGAGTCATGGAGTGTAAAGGGAGGGGGATGTTTACATTATTATTTGTTACGGAAAAATAGCAGAGAGGAGAGAGGGTGAAAAGGAAGGGAAAAAAAGTTCCAAGAGGATAATTGGTTGGGGTGGAATAAAAAAAGATCCATACTATCGGATTGGATCAAATTGGATTTTGACTATGATCCAATCCATAGTTTCACAATTTGAAAAATCTCAATCTAATCCAATCCATTTGAACCATAAAATCAATCCAATCCACTAACAGTCAATTGGATCGGATTACATATTTTATTCGATCCATGTACACCCCTAGTTCCAATACCATGTGAATGAAATACTTTCACCCTTTCGGGGTTTTTATATATTTTTCTTTCATTTATGTTAAAACTCTAAACCTAATGCTCACACCATAACACTTATATAGTTTACATGTGGTTTTACACATTCCACCAAATTTGAATTCTTAATGTCTTCTAACACTATATTTAACGACAACGGATGTTGAGGGGAAGCATCTTTTGGGAGGAACGAAAGTGTACCCATCATGTAGTTTAACACATCAGGAAGCTAGTGATGAGACAAAGGTCTCCATAGCTGAGAGAGAAAGATGGACAATAAAGGAAATGACAAGGACTTTTAGGATATGAAATTTCATTTTCTGAAAAAGCACTTCATTTTAATGCCAAATAAAGTTCTAATCGATATCAAAATATAAACTTATGATTCAATGGTTCTTACTAAAACAAATATTATAATTTAATCAAATATCAATTATTTTCCAACCTAATATCCACCATATTAACAGGTTATCAAGAAATAACAGAGTAAAATTTCTACGCTATGGAGATATGTCACTTTTTAGAAAAACAAATATAATAACATTAGTAAGAAATATAAGGATAAAAAAATAGCTGCCATTGCTCCCAAATTTTACAAATATAAACATGCATCACTAAGAAATCACCGACGGAAGCATCAAAATCACTTCGATAAGTACCTTCTATAAAAGTCGTCTTCTACAAGTACGAAAAACATGATATGAGGTAAAAAAATGTACAAAAAGTAAAATTTACATACCTGAATCCCCTGATTTCATTTCTACTCCCATGACAGAATATCTACACCACAAGAGCATGGATCAGTCAAATTCTTGCAGATACTTTGGGTCAAATTTATTGGATAAAAAATTAGAAGGTGGTCTTTCAGTTAATTGACAATCCAAAGCTCACGAAAACAAATGTAAACATGTGAAAAATTGCAGCTGAATTACCCTCAATTAAATGGTCTGGTTGTAGCATAAGCCATAAATGAAGATCTCAAGCAAGCAGGAGAAAGAGGAGCAAAAGTGATTGAAAGAGGGTCAAGAAAATGGAAGCTGCAATTGGGGGTCTTGTGGGGAGTTGCCCACAGGATGACTTTACAATGCTTTTGATATCTGGTTGGAGCTAGGTCAATATGGTGTAGGGCCCCCGTCAAATGCATCTTTTGTGGTAGGACGGCCATCAAAGGGCAACGAGTCCCTGCAGTACTCTCAAGGCCTTTCCAGAGGTTGGCATTGATTCTACTCCCTTGCACTGTGTACTCAAGGATAGAGACATTCTAGAGGTTGAACCTCATGGTCATGATCTTCAAACTCTTAAAGGTTAGTTATCATGGTCTCCAAATTCTTGAAGGTTGGTTTATTTTTATTTGTCAGGGAGGCATCAAGGACAATTCCTTCCTTGACAAAGGTTTCTCCTTAACTCATGTGCGCAGAGTGGAGAGGAGCTTTAACAAGGAGCATAGGTTTCTCCTTAAGGGTCCATGCAGTTTCACACCCTTACACAGTGCCATAACAAGGAGCACATTTGACTAGTTCAGAGCCGACGGACAAAACTGGAGATAATGCTTCATAGAAGCAAGATGATGCCTATGTACGGATTTGGCTCTCCGGGAAGCTCACCACGGAGATTGCCAATGACATCATCAATCAACCCCCAGCCAAGGCTATGTGATATATCTTAGTTGACACATATGGGCAAGCTAAGAATGAGAGCAAAATACTCCAGGTGCAGCATGACATTTGTGAAAATCCCGAAAACCCGAATATGGGCTTAAATGCAAATTTCTCCGAATCTAGGCTAAATAGCAAATCTTCTTTTATTCCAGCATCCAAAAATTTATTTGAGCATTCCATCGTGTAGTGCTCATTGAGACATTTCCAATGAGTCCAAGAACGCAAAAATCTGAGTTCGGTAGCCCGAGTTATGGCTATTTTAGTGGAAGGGGGTCCAAGTCACATTCGGATCATGGCCCATATCCGAATCCAAGTCCCAACCCATATGACTCAAAACTCTCTCCCTCAAAACGCCCAAATCACATTTCCAGACATCTCTCCTCCCTTCCTCCTCCCTCTCCCTTGCCAGAGCTCCGTCGGAGCTCGCCGGAACACCTCGGGTCAACAATCAAAGACCACCTCCACGTAGAGGAGAGTGAGGCCATCCTCGTGGACGGTTTCATCTCGCGAACGGAGCAACGACCGCGGCGTTATTCGCAGGTGAAGTCAATGAGGGGACGGAAAACTTGAGGTATGATGATTCCCTTCCTCTTTGCTGTCGGATCCACGCACCTTTATCGAACTTGTGTGCATGAAACACCCTAGAGCCCTCGAACATCTAGATAGTTATCTTTCCCTATGATAGGTATGGGTTGTAATGGTAGCTTATAGTCGATCATTTCCAAATTGTGACCTTGAGTAGACCAGTAGGCCCTATGTATGAACCTCCTGGTTCCAGGCTCATGTCTTTTTTATTTTTCGTAGATATGGGCCTGAGAGTTATATATATTTTGGGAAAAAGAAAATCCATACATCAAGATTTCCAAGAAAGAATTTACTGCATTGAAATGAAAGGACTATCGTTTTTAGCCGCAGCAGAACATGGCCCAGAAATGTTGAAATCCATATCACCTGGTCTATGGATTGAATCGTTCCTGGAATAAGGCATCAGGTCCTGCTTATACCTACATCTCTGAATTGATTCACGGTATCAAGTCACCAAGTCTAAACCTACATTAAGTGGACTTAAGTGGTGAAATTATGTTGATAGCTGGCAGCTATTTCAGATGCTCTGACATTCAAAATTTGTATGTATGTGTGTGTATGTATATATATATACACATACATACATATATATATATATATAGGATTTTTATCCAATGCGCACAGGGCTCATTAGCGTTTCGGTGAGCACCATTTGTTGGCCACACACGTGTATTACCAATTGAGTAGTTACCTATTTCGAAGGATGTTGTTTTTGGAAGGAGATTAATATGCAAAGCGATTTAATAATAAGTGGTATTCCAATTATATCGCGTCCTAAAAAATAGGAAGATCGTTTCGGAAAGAAAACATTCGAATCGATGATTTCTTGCAAAAAATCGAGATCCAAATGCTAATGTTAGTAATATATATATATATATATATAATAGTCAAGTAAATGGTTGTTGCGAGATCAGTAATATCCAAAACAACGGTCAGTAATTTACATTCATTTTATTACATGGTGCAGAATTCAGTAATATATACACAATGGACAAGTAAGTGCTTGTTGTGATGTCAGTAATATCCAAACAACGGTCAGTAATACATTCATTTTTTTACATGGTGCAGATTTCAGTAATATATACACAATGGACAAGTAAGTTCTTGTTGTGAAGTCAGTAAAACCATAACAAATGGTCAGTAATTTCCATACGTTTTATTACTTTGAACAGAATTCAATAATTTAGAGATGATAATCAAGTAATATATATACAGTTATCAAGTAAATTATTGTTTGTGTTCAGTAATGTATATATCTATGTCTTATATCACATGTTCAGTAATATGAGTACGATTCTCAAGTAATATCTACTATGAGATCAGTAATAACAAAGTAATGGTCAATAAGTCATGGGCATAGCTCAAGTAAGAAAGTAACTATTTGTTAATGCAATGCACATTACATCGGCAATGGTATTACTAACTATTTGTTATGTTATTATTGATCTCACAACAAGCATTTACTTGACCATTTTATACATATTACTAAATTCTGTACAATGTAACTATTTGGATTTAAATTACTGATCATTGTCTTGATATTACTGATCTCACAATAAGCATTTACTTGACCGAATTATATTTATTACTATCATAGAGTTTGGATGCTTAATCATCTGCGTGGGATCCTTTATTTGAATCGTTTTTTTTTCAAAACCGTCTTCCAATTTTTAAGGATGTTGTATAATAGGAAATATAGGATTTTTTTAAAATACGTGGTAGCTTATAATTAGAAATATAATTTTTACTAATACACGTGTATGGCCCAGAATGGGTGCTCATTGAAACGTTAATGGGTACAGGGCTCATTGGATAAGCCCTATATATATATATATATATATATATATAGATATATATATATACACACACACACACACACATATATTACAGAGAGCTGTAGCATGGGACTTTGTACAGTATTAAACTGCTAAGGCATAAGGAGGGTGGCTCCATAACATTTTTGTAAAATCTTGTTTGCTGCCTATTTCTTGGATCGGTGGCACGAGAGCAACTTTTACCATCAAATATGTGTCACTTCCTGTAGAATGTATCCAAATCTCAATCATTATATTCCGTTCTTTCTCACAAGGAATACCAGCCAGTAGATGTGTCTTGAGGAAGGGTGGGACTCTGAATTTGCCTTCCCCTGGAAATTGTGTGCATTCTCTTTCTTTTCCTTGTAAAAAGAAAAAAAACAAACAAATGCCCAGAACGGGGGCTCGATTCAAGTGAATTTCGACATCCGGCTTTTTTTTGTATGTTGGAATCTGAGAAGTGGAAGCGGAATTGATAAAACAAGAAACATAAGAAGAACAGAAAGATTTACGTGGAACCCTACTCCCTAAGGAGCGGGATGAAACCACGGGAGAAGCCCTCAAAGGGGCGGATATTCTATTGGAATTTCTCAATGAGTACGGGGGTGAGGGGCTCCTTATATAGCCTCTCAGACAGCCCGGAGTCCCACCGCTCATCCATGTGGGACTAAACATGAGTGGAGTAATTGGATCTTGGTGAGATCCAATTACCCACCTATTACATTCTCTAACACTCCCCCTCAAGCTGGAGCTGAGAAAGTTGCAGCTTGCAACAAAAAGGAAGTATATCACATCTTCACACGATACATCACAAGAAGAACACATGTCCACTACTGGTAGAATACCTCGCACGAGGACGGGTCTGCAGCTTTTAGGTCATCGGAACGAATCTCTGTCATGCCTGTAGAACCGCTGCGATATCAGGTCACCAGAACATATCTCTGTCGTGCCTGGAGAAGAATCGTTGTAGAAGAAGTCCAGCGCGGGGAACTGATCGAGTCATAAAAGAAGAAGTATACGCCTCGACGAAGAAGTTGATGCTTGGTGAAGAGTGATGATCTGTAGAAATTTGGAGTGATGGTCTGTCAATCGTGGACGTGTAGATGTCCTGAAGAATTTAGATCGGACACCCCCTTTCTCCCATACTTGATAGAATAAAGGGCAGATAACATCAAGTTGGGAGAAACAAATGAATAACATGCAACTTTTTTTTAATCATTCATTTTCATAATCATTTTTTTCTCTTTTTTTTTGCGCTTTATCTTTTTTTTAAGCCGTTAATTTTTTTCGGCTTTCCTTGCAACTTCTCTTTTTTTTCCACGGCTCTTCCATCATTTTTTTTCAATTGCGTACGGCTTTTCTTTTATATTGTACGCGCTGTTGGACATGTGAGCCCACGGCGAGCCATTATGCAATAAATGTTATTGCGAATATCATTCCCTGATCTGAAATGAAGAATAAATAATTTGCATAATAGGTCCCTCTGTACAAATAGGGTTATGTACCATGGCTGTCTTAATGATCATACAGCTGTTGATTCAATTATTGAATCATAGAGGCTGGTGTTTGGATGAATATCTAAAGGGTTAGATTGAGGACTCATCAAGCACCGTCAAATGATTATTAAGATGTGATCTCCAGCCTGAGTAGGAGATTGCAATCCTTTCTCACATAGGCTGATATCTGACCGACCTCTTGATGCAGGTCCTCTGCATAGGAATAGAGATTCGGAGGTGTCAGATTAGTTAGGTCAATGGGTTGACTTAACGAGATCGAGATAACCAAAGTCCTATGTTGAATGCTGTCACAGCATAGGTACGCATCCTCTGACCGGAGACAGATGTATTGCTATATGTCTGAGTATGTACATTTGACAGACCGATAGGTTGATGACCTAACCAAGGTCTATACACCGGCGCGTTGGTGTGCATATAAGGGCATATGAGTAATACGATCTCTCAAAGGGATCATACAGGTTCATTACTGAACCGGAAGACATGAGCTCACTCATGAGATATTGGAAAGAATCAAATTTCGTGCACGGTCGTCTTGCTTTGGAAGCTTGACTGAATTTGTAGGTTTGATATATACTTTTGGAAAGTATATGATCAAGACCTAGGTATGATATATGCTTTTGGAAAGCATATGATCGATACCAAATCCCAATGATCAAATGAGAAACTTGGTGATCAAACCCTGAAGAAGACAGTGTAAAATAGATCTTGATCTTCGGGTTGACCATGGGTCTTCCAGTATGCAGGATGTACAGGTATTGGGAATACCTGAGGGTGATGTGATCATAAACGATTGTATATCCATGACGCTTCCATTCCGAGGGAGTGATGAAACAGGTCTGGATTTTAGTGACTCCTTCCAGTAGAGAAGCAATCTGATCTTAGTCCAAGTGTTGGACATTGATCTGAATGAGATTCAGATTTAATAAGAAGATTAGATTTGCGGTCTTGATTTAATCAAGCATCTATGGGAGGTTCGTAAGATCTGGATTTGAGATAAAATCTCAACATCCAAGTCACTATACGTGGAATAATACAATCGCCCTGTCCTTATCTCCAAGTATCTGTGGAGAAAGCACATTATTCTTGAAAGGGTTCAAGAATAATTCTTTTGATGAAATATCCAAGCAAGGACTTGTTGATTAAATAAGATTTAATTATCAAGCATAATATGAATATGATTCATATTATTATCCAAGATAATTAAATGAGATTTAATTATCAAGGATTAGAGAATGTGGATAATACTATCCATGATATATGTGTATTATAAATATGATTTATAATATGTATATATAAGAGAGAGAATTTATGTAAATAGCATTTGTTAATTAATAGTGTGAATTGGATTCACATTTGTTAATTAATTGGAAATGCAATTTACAAATTAGTTTGGGTTGTGAATATGATTCACATAATGTTCAATGGCATGATTGAAATATTCACAAATTAATTTGGAATTAAAATGGTGGATATTTTTGTAATAATTGAGAGATAAAATAATATAATAAAAGGAGAAATAAAGCCACCAAATTTAGAGGTGGCGTCACCCATGAAAGAGTCATGGGCGACGCCCCTTAATTTTAGGAGGCTATATTGACTCCATTTTATTATGATGATTAATCTCTCAACTAATTTATTTATGTTGAATTAAAAATGTGTTGATAATGTTGCAACATATATTTAATTTAATCATAAATAAATGTTGTTGGTTTTAACCAACAACAATCATAACCATTGATCTTACATATACCAAGCCTAGCCGTTGGATCTATGAGTCCATGGATTGAGATCCAATGGATCCTAAACTAATATAAATAGAGGGCTAGGGCAGCCTTCCATGGAACATTATTAAGAGTTGTACAAGGTGACAACTCTCTCTCTCTCTCTCTCTCTCTTTCTCATTCTCGCCCTCTTTCTCTTTCTCTTCTCCATTAAGTGGCCGTCCACTTTGTGTTGAGAAAGGAGAGACTCTCGGCTTCTTCTTCGACGACTCGTGGATCTCCATCTTCTTTGGAGTTTCTTACTCTAAAGGAAGACGACGGATTTCGTTTGACGAAATCGGGGGAGCCATCGCTTGGATCTTCATCGAGGATTGCGGGAAGGAACGTGACTCATCATCGCGCCCGCAAGTGCGTTCTTCGTGGATCGGACTTAAGATAGGAGGATCTCTACTTTGGGATCTCCCGATCACAACCACGCTTCAAGAGGTATTCCTTGTACTTTGTGGTTTGATGAAACGATCCGAGAAGTGTTCTCGTGATCATGTGGTTTCATCTTTAAAGTTAAAATTTTAATTTCCGCTGCATCTAGCATCTAGTACGACTAGTTGCTCTGATTGCATACGATGCGATCGACACGCTTCCGTGATGCGCTTGAGGATACGTAATATCCTTCACGCGCCTCCTTTTTTTCCCTCTCTCTCTCTCTCTCTTTAACAAAATAAATGTGGCCCAATTGAGCTCAAAGAAACCTTAGCCCATTTGGATTTTACAAAATACATCTTTTTTCTTTTCTCTCTCTCTCTCTCATTTCTTTTTTTATAAGGACGTTACCCAATTTTTGTTCTGGCCTTTTTCTCACTCATTTCATTTTTTTAACGAAACACGCGCCCACTTGGGCTCAACACACTTCCCCTCCCCTTTTTTTTATAACAGAGAGGCCCATCGTCCCCTTTTGACATTAGGGTTCCCTTGGGGGACCCATCTTCTTCAGAACCCCCGCCGCCTTGAAGGCCCCCCCGTAAGGGGGTTCGGTCGCTGCCAGGGTTCCCCATCGGGGAAACCCAACTGGATCCTGTGGTTGGAGGAGCCATAGGTAATCGACAGGAGCATCGCGAGTGGGGCCTGGAGCATCCCGCCGCTTGGGGACTGGAGTGGGGCGCGTGGGAAGAGGAGCACCCCCGCCCTGAAGGATCGCGCGCCAAGGGTACTGTGCGAGGAGTCCTGCGCCTGAACAGGAGCGAGGCGCGAGGATGCACCGTCAGGGGCGCCGCCGCCTGTGGCGCTCGATTTGGAGGATCGCGCCTGGCGGTGCTTGTGCCGCTTGAAGCCTATAGATGCCCTGAGTGTGGCTTTGGGAGCATCACGAGGTGCGCCGCCTGCACCAACTGCCCCTGAAGGTGTCGAGTCTGAGATACCACGCGAGTTGAACTGCTAGGTCTGAGATCGCCTGGAGAAGAAAACGCGCATGTTGCTCGCCTTGAACGGCTGGAGCGGGTGCGCGCACAAGAGTCAAGGATCGTGAGAGTAACCTCCGCCTGGAGGTTTGGGACTGTGCTGCCGATGTGTTGCTTTGTTGCCGCCAGGAATCCTAGGGCAGGATAACGCAGCCTGGATGTTGGCTCGAGGAGCGGAGATGTCTGATGAGGACTATGGGAGCCCGTGCCTGGATGATCTGAAGATGTATGTCAGGAAGCATGACGACCAAGATTAGGGTTTGGCGAAGAAAACCCTAATTTCTTTCAAACAACATGATCATCGGAATCGAATAAGAGAAAATCTCCAAAATAGATAATGATCTTACAACTTGAACATAAATAATTAAAATGAGAATTCAAATCGAATCTCGAAAAAAATAAATAAAACATGATTCCTCGAGAATCGAACCCGCTCTGATACCATGTTGGAATCTGAGAAGTGGAAGCGGAATTGATAAAATAAGAAACATAAGAAGAACAGAAAGATTTACGTGGAATCCTACTCCCTAAGGAGCAGGATGAAACCACGGGAGAAGCCCTCAAAGGGCTGATATTCTATTGGAATTTCTCAATGAGTACGGGGGTGAGGGGCTCCTTATATAGCCTCTCAGACAGCCCGGAGTCCCACCGCTCATCCATGTGGGACTAAACATGAGTGGAGTAATTGGATCTTGGTGAGATCCAATTACCCGCCTATTACATTCTCTAACAGTGTGCATTCTCTTTCTTTTCCTTGTCAAAAGAAAAAAAACAAACAAATGCCCAGAACTGGGGCCCGATTCAAAGTGAATTTCGACACCTTATACTGAATGCCTTTGATCTTGATCATTGTTCCGTGCTTAAAATGTGAGGGCATTATGATTCGATGGTTAGTACTAGAATGAGGTTGCAGCTGGACCATTGAATCAGCATGTATTGGGCAGAACCTGGGTGGTTGGGTTATCTCTGAGGTGACGTAAAGTGCATGATACTTAGCTGTGAGCCTTCTAACTCGGGGCAGATGGAGATACTCCATGTAGGTTGTTTTGCTGGCTGAAGACAAGGTAGTGGTTTTGATCCTGAGGATGTTTTGTTTGTTTCAAAGTCAAGTTACATGATTGGTAAATGTATATGAAAATCTACAGGTTTTGATCCTGAAGGCAAGGTGGTGGTTTTGATCCTGAGGATGTTTTGTTTGTTTCAAAGCCACAGCTGTTGTTGCATCTGCAAAAGCTGGAGTAACTGCCTTCTCCTGCAGCTGCCAGCCACAAGAAGCAGCAGCTGCTGCTTTCTCCAGCAATCCCCCTCCCCTGGAGCTGCTCCCAACCTGATGCTGGAGCCTCCTATTCGGCCAATTCTTGCATATATTTGATCATCTAAACTTTGAGATCCAAGGTACAATCCTTACACATTTTTTTATGAATGGATCTTTGTGCTCTCTCTATCCATGTCAAATTATCTTTTTTTTTAAATCTGTGAATATGTCCTTTGGTATCTGCACCGATGTTTTTTTTCTTTCCAATAATTCTCTCCTCCGTCAGTAACAATCATCACTTTAGGCGCCTATTTACATGCATTATAAGATATAAGCACCGGAGTTTCTGATGTATGCAACTCGGCCTCTTATTCCCATTTGTGTTGCTTTTCACTTACAGTTATTGATGTTTTATTTCTTTAATACCTTTGTTACTTTTGTTGTTAAATGATGATGCCTTGATCCAGTTGAATCTGAAGTCCAAGGACAGTGCAATCTCTCCCATCATGCTCGATTTAAGATGGTCGTACATATTCTTAAACAATATGTTGGCACAGATTATTAATAATTTAACAAAAATAATAAGATCGTCTGATATCTATATCTGTACTGAAAACTAATATCATCTTCTCATAATATTCATGAGAAGCAGCCCTTTTGTCGAAAAGTATTTAATAGTTTAGAAAGATGTGAATTTGCAGCATCAGGAATATTTGACTGTCCAACCCAACTCTAGCCAAAGACCTGCCCCATCTCTTTTATTGAATTTTTATTTTAAAGAAACATTGATTGTGGGGTTTTAAAGTTCGATTATCTCAGACTCAAAAAAACTTGTACAAAGTGCTATTGAATTTGTTATTTTAGAGAACCATTGATTGTGGGATTTTAAGCTCGATTATCTCAGTCATGGGACCCTTAGAAAACTTGTACAATCTGCTGCTAGATAGAAAACTGCATTTGCAAAAGAGAAAACTGATTTTTTATCTGGACTATGGTTTGTCCTGTTTCATTTTCCTAGATTCTTTAGCAATTTCATTTCAGAAAATTTTCAAACCGCTTTCTTCCCCTGATAAATTGTCCTTTGTCTCTGTTGAGATTTAGTTGGACAAAGATATTGAGGTTAGCCTGTGGGTTGTTGCTAACATGCTCCGAATATTTGCATAGGACGTGGCACTGAGCTTGGTGTTGTTTCTCTTTTTATTTGTTGACAGTACCAGATGGCAGTGCTCTCTTGAATCTTTATTAAACATCATTCATCTTTCCGATTTACAAGGGCACAATATTAGCTAAGTTGCAGAGTTTGATATATTTCAAAGATGTAATGTTCATAGGCAATCTTTCCAAAGCAGTAATTGAAGAGAATAATAATAGTACCTAAATAAAAAAACCTCAGAATATTGATACTTTGTTGGGAAAGGCGGTCTAGTAAAACATTTAAATGTAAAGGCGCTCATGGGATGGACTGTTTTGAAACCGCTTCTAAATTATTAACCATGTCAACCACTTTTAACTACTATAGTCTGAATTTGATACATGCTTAAGTACATGAACCAATGATTAATAAGATCTTTTGTTTTATAATCTAATCAATGATATCTAGTTAATAGCGCCGGTCACGGTGACCCTTACACCTGACCGTGCAAGGGCGCGGTGACCCTCAGTTGGGTGGAAGATCGGAAGCCCAATTAAGGCAGGGGCCGCCAAGTGCACTGGTCTTGGATCCCAATCCTCATTACGATTTTTACATGAGCTTGCAATGTTTTTACGCTTTGTTGGGATCCCGACTTTTGACCAGTTCTGCTAACCAATGTTCTTACGGTGCCTATGCTAGGGGACCCTCAATTTTAGTTTTTCTTAAGAGCTCGTTAGCCCGTACCGGTCAGGTCGGTTTTTGGAGTGACTTTTTTGGAGAGTCTCTCCCACCCGTCTCAGAGGTGTAGTTTTGGAGTAGGCCTAGGCCTCTACTGAACCACACTTCCACTTACAGGGCAAGAAGGAAGAGTCGCTTAGGAGATTTCTTCACCGCTTGAGTTTTGGTTATTGACCCACCACTAGGCTTGGTGATGTGTTACAACTGAGAGTTTGGTTACAGTTGAGTTGGCTACAGTTGAGTTGGTTACATTTGAGTTTGGTTACAGCTGAGATTGGTTACAGTGAGCTTGAGGCAGAAATCATCAATCATTAACAATCATGAATCTTCGACATTTAATCAAACTTTAAATATGCTACTACAAATGTTAGGAGAAACTAGTGGACGTGTTGGGAACTTAGTTACTCCACCGCATGCCTACGGAGGCACCCCGATCCTTCATGCCTTAGAGTCATAGTGTGAGGTCACACTTGGACTAAGACCATTGACTATCTACTAGGACTTGAAAATTTATACAGAAATAAAGATCAGATCAAAAACTCACCATCCTCAATACCAAGTTCCGTGAACACGGTCTCAATGTTAAAAGATAATAACCTATATGTGGGATATTAAAAATAAATATGAAACGTTATATATAGAGAGAAAGTTATGGGGGGATGGGTAATCAGAGGTTTCCATACATAATTGCTTGAAAACCAATTTTTATGCAAGTAGTAGGTTAAATTTAAATTTCAATACTTATCTACTTGCTTTCTTTTGAAACCATTGAATTACATGTTATTGTATTATATATATATATATATATATATGTTGGATTGTATGCAACAATCTTTGACATTCTTTTGTCCCTTGCATATACGGCAGGTAAAGCACCTGCATTGCAGTAGCTGGCTGATGATACCGAGCATCTGTTATACTCATCGGTACACATGTTGTTTTTGTTCAGATAATGTATAATGCCTTCTTTCTCTTCTATATTTTGGAATACATGTACATGGAGTTTCTTCTGTTACATGTAATTATATATGGAAATTAATAAGATGTGAATTGGTGGCACTTGTTAACTATGTGATTGTTTACATCATTATGAATGTCATTTCGAAACGCAAATTTTTTTTCCTAAATTTCGATAACCTAATGCGATCGATAGTGAATATAATACTATGAGTGATGTGTAAACAGATATCCCGGATCCACAGGGCCGGAGTTGACATTGAGTCTGAAACTAAACTAGAGAAGTCTACATAGTATTCTCATTTTCTCACATACTTGTTTGGAAATATTACGCTCAACCAAGTTGAAAGAAGAAATGAAGATTGGAAAATATAATCTCTTCTTTTGTGATTTATCTATCTCTTTTTCTACAAGACACCATTTTTTCTCGTCTTTTCTCCTTTTTTAAAGATGTTCTCTTTCTTTTTTAATCAATAGTAAAACAAGTCAATAGGGCCCAATATACCTCTCCCTTTTTCAAGATTTGGCCAACAATTATGCCCAAATATTATTTCCTCTCTTTTTTATTCAATCCAATTGAGCCCTAAAATGCCCCCTTCTTTTTTTATAATTCAATTTAGGCTCGAATAAAAAATAACCATAGGACTCCCCCTTTTGTTTAGAGTTCTCCGATGGGAACCCTCTCTCATCTCCTTCATCCTCGATGGGGCACAGCCCTTGTGCCGCTTGGGATGGGGCGTGATGGCTTGGATACCGTCGTCGCCACAAATGGGTCTCTTCTCCTTGCGAGAGTGCCACTGCATGCATCATGGAGAAAGTCACTGGCACAAGGGGCATGGGGTCTGAAGATGAGAGGAATGCTGGCGAGGAGCATGGGGTCTGAAGATTGGGATCGATGTAAAAGCATAGTTGTTTATGCTGCATGCATGGGTTTTAATGCCTAGAAGTGTTGCAGCTGGTGCGACGAGAAGAAAGTTCTATGGTTTTGATGCATGGAGGAGGTACGCATGAGATGTGTATATCCTGAAGGTTTTTCATGGTGTGTTTGCATGAGATGCATGCTGCATGCGTGTCACCGATGACGTTCTTCGCTTTGTAAGCATTGATCAGAACAGAGATGAGACTATGTTTACTGCTCCAGATGGTTCCCAGACGGGAGAGCTCCAACTTCTTTGTTGGCACCATCACCGAATACGAATTGCTCTAGATGGACATAAATTGCTCATGATCGAGGGGCTCAGCTTGATGGGTGATCAGAGGCATTGCACCTAGATCGCTTGCGATCGCCTAGAATTTCTTCATCTCATCTTGCGAAGATGCATAGAATTAGGGTTTCATCAAAACCCTAGCTTTTAATGACGATTTTCTTAACTTAGGAAAAAATATGGTCTCAATAATGACCCGCTCTGAATTCGGGTTCCTTCAAACTTAGCGATGATAGACTTCCAAAACTTGTGCATAAAAAATATGGCAATAATGATCTTCGATACTTGAAACAAGAACATAGAACATTACGGTATTCTCCACATAAAGTGGAATAGAGGGTCGTAGGCCATTATCAAAACTTTGTGCTCGGTATGATAAAAAAAGATGCCTTTAAAAATAAAGATGAATCATTACGGTATATTGAGATACAAGTTATCTTTTATCATTTTATGTATTTTCGTTTCTTTCTGTCAACATGTAATTTGCCTAACAGATTTCTCCTTCATATAAGAGAACCCTAGGGCTTCATGAATAAGCAACTCATTATCTCCTCTCTACATGGTATCAGAGCGACAGTCCTAGACTTGAGTTCTCGTGCCCCAAGGCCCTAACCCCACACGCTAACCCTTCTCCTTACATGTCATGCACCGTCATCGTTGCCAGCGGCCCTTGTGTACCATCATCGTCGCTACAAGCAGCCAGTGTGTGTGTTGTATGCCGCCACCACTAGCCCCTCTTTGCACCACCATCACTACCAACGGCCCCTGTACATCATTGTTGGGCTCCGTGAGCCCATCAAGCACTAGCTCGATCGCCTTCGGGACACTGTTGGATCTTTGCCAATGGCCTACGACCCTCCTATTCCGTTCAGATGCCGCCCAGTACTCCGAAACGGTCTGATTTTAACTAGAAAAGGTGATTTCGGACTAATAAATCATCTTTTCCGTCCCTAACGCGATCGAGAATTGTCGAGGATGGTTGTATGAGTTTACACGTACAACCAATCCTTTATATGAGTGTGTAGACGCGCTCGGATAGGTCTACTACCCTAGTAGAGTTCCATTTCGAACTCTTTTTCATCATGTCAGAGAACAAGGGTGGCATCTTCTCTTCGTTTGGAACTCATCCTAAAGATGGATGGGACCCTCATGCAGTGCAACAACAAGGAGCACATTTTGGCACAGCCAAAGCTGATGTATAAGACTGCAGAGAATGCATTGTAGAAGAAAGATGATGCGTACGTATGTATTTGGCTCTTTGGTATTCCTACCGCAAAGATTGCCAATGACATTGTGAACCAACCTTCCACCAAGGCAATGTGGGATATTCTCCACATATAGCCAAGTGGAGAATGAAGCCAAGATTCTTCAGCTACAGTTTTATATCTACACGACCAAGCAGAATGCTCATCTCCTACATACCTTCTACACTTCGTTTCGTGACATGTTCAAGAAGCTTCACATCCTCATGCCAGTGACCACGTCTACCGAGCAGTAGATGGCATACAAGAACTCCACGATGGTTGGAGTTTTATTGGTTGCTCTTGATCTTGAATACGAGGCAGCACATACATAGCTTCTTACAGGTGCAACCATACCTCACAAGGAAGAAGCATAAAGTTGCTTTAGCAGGATTACTGTGCCACTGTGGCAAAGGAGGCGGACGTCATCGTGGCCCTTGTACATATTGTCATTGTCTGGGTCATTCCGAGGATGTATGATATCAGAAGAATGTCTACTACATCTGCTAGAGTGGTCGAGCAGATTGAGTCTCCAGACAATTCTGCTCCACCTAAAGATTCACGTTTTGATGACACTGTCTCCTGTCTAAGGCTATGACAGAGTGGATCATGGACGTTGGTGCTTCCTACCAAGGCCTTAAATGTTGGATTTCAGTTATGTTTCGATAAAAGCCTGGAAAGAGAATTTTGGTGGAATTTCGATGAAATGGACGGAAATTGAGAAAATTACTTAAAATCTCATTTTTTCTAAAATTAGGATTTCTAATACTCTTTTACTCAATAAATGACATGGAAAGATGATTTTTAGCTAATAGCAAGATAATAACGTGATGTGTTACATTAAATTTCCATCCAACGGTTCTAACAGTAAAAAAATAAGCATACTACTCCGAACTAGAATCAGATTTAGAATTGAAATTAGAAGCCATTAGTTTCAGTTCTTGAATATGAAGAGAATGGTGACAGGTGCAATACTAACATAGAAATACATATGCGAAGAAAGAACACGACTTATAAGAATGAGGTGACACATATGATAACTACTAATAAAACATAGAAATGGCATAGCCTTCTCCCACTTTAAGTAGGATCAGCTACATGAATTCGTTCTCAAATCCATATTGAAAGATCCAACTATTTTTTACGTTGGTTGTTCGCTACCTAACACAACCCCTACAAGGGAAACACCATTAGATGGGTCCCTAGATGGGAACCCTAGTAGCGCAGACTCGTGATTTGGGTTCCTACAAGGGGAACCCTAAATAGTAGCGAACATTTTTTTTCTTTTATTTTTTTTCTCCTTTGAAATTTTTGTAAAGATCCCAATTGGGCCGTGAGTTTTTAAAGAAAAGAGGGAAGAAGAAGAGAGAGAAAGCCTAGTGGGTTGCTGCTCGGAAAAAATTAGCGAAAGAGAAGCCATCAAAAAATTAGAATAGTTCATTAAAAAGGAAAAGCCAAGAAAAATTGCGATGACTTATTGGTTTCTGTTTCTCCCCATTTTCTTATCTTCTCCCAACTTGGTTGATGTTTTCTTTCTGACAAGGGATAAAGAGGGGGTATTGTGTAGAGTTATAAGCGGATTCAGATTCTCCAGGCCATATTTCAGACTCTATAATTTTTAAATTAAGACTCGACTTTCAGATGGGTTCTGAGTCTTCGGTTTGATGGGCACATGGATGCGATCATCAGTTTTGTGGTCTCCATCTTTGTTTGTGGTCTTAGAGTTTTCCTGTGATCCATAGGGACTCCAGAGTAGAGAACACATTCTCCATGCCATTGTGGGCTAGGGTTTTTATGTGGTTTTATAGGGACTCCATAGTAGAGATCACATTCTCTAGGCTAGTATGGGAGAGACACAGTTCTCTGACGAGGAGACTTTCAGAATCCATTCTCCAACGACCATGGACTTTGGCGAGGATGTCTCCACAGCTTTTTCAGTTCGACCCTTCAGAAATGGAATAGATGTCCACATGATACAGTCTTCTACATCTGGAGGGCCAGAGTACTCTGACAAGTAGACTCTTTTCAGTTTCAGTGACTCTGTAGACGCAGTACAGAGCACATGTTCTCTGACGAGGATACCCAGTTCGACTCATACTCCAACATGCTTGTTCTTACTCACATTCACGGCATGAGAAGCAAAGTCCTTGACAATGACCAACAATTGTGTTTGCGTTGAGTTGATATTGTTCGTGGTGTCTTGTGTTTGGAGTTTGAGATTTCTTTCTATTTGTCCAAGCTAAGCATTGCAAGATCCATCATGAGGGGGAGTGTTAGAGAAAATGTGTCACTTGTGTAGATGTGTAATTGGATCCCTCCAGGGTCTAATTACTACATCCAATGGTTTAGTCCCACATCTAACAATTGTGGGACTTTGAGAGTTAGTGGGGGCTATATAAGAAGCCTCACACCACCCGTAACAGATGAGAACGTTCAATGAGCACATTAGTCCTTTGAATTATTCTCCCGTGATTTTGTACCGCTCCTTAAGGAGTAGGGTTCCTTGTAAAATCCCATTGTTCTTATGGTGTATTATGTATCTCTGTAGAAACCCCGTACTATTTTTATCTAGTTGTTATGAATGATTATTCTAGACTATCTTGGATTTTTCTTTTGAAAAACAAGTCAGAAGGCAGGTCTTTCATTACATCTTTCATTATTGAGATAAAGAATATTTTCCCTTCAACTATCAAGTTTATTCGCTCCTCAAATGCCTTAGAGTTATGCACATTATAGCTTTCTGAGTTCTTAAGGTCTCTTGGCATCATATATTAGACATCGTGTGCTTACACTTCTCAACAAAATGATGTTGTTGAATGCAAACACCATCACTTATTTGATATGAACATGAAACTTTTGATCCAAAATCGTGTCCCTCACTCTTTCTGGGATGATGCGGTTCTCACTGCTTGCTACTTGGTGAACCTCATGCCATCTTCTGTCTTAGGAGAGAAGGTCCAATTCTCGATTGTGTTTCCTTGAGAAGGACATGTTCTCCCTTACACTTCGAGTGTTTGGTTCGTGGCTTTTGTTCACCACCTGACATATGGCCATGATGAGCTCTCCCCTAGAGTTGTCAAGTGTATCTTTGTAGGCTACTCTCATACTATAAGAGGTATTGTTGCTTCGATCCATTTGACGGAAGTACTATATTAGTGCTTGTAGAGAAAGAAGATAGAACACAATGAGAATCATTATTCAAGTGGTCTAGGGGTCCTTATATAGGATGAAACCCTAGAGCAGTCACAAACAAGAAATTACATAAACCAGTGTTCATGAAATCGGCTTGTGTGGTCGCATATGCCTATGCGGTAACCTTTGCGAGTCGAATACATGAATCGCAGCTCTATGCGCCCATCGTGCATAAGCAGGATGCATAAACAGGTTGTGTGGCCGCTTAGGCTTTACTGGGTTAATCGGATACAGATCTAATAACCCATAAACCCCTCTCAAATACACCTCTCTTTCAATCGATACCCCTCTCTCCCGATCGATACCCCACTCCATCGAAACCTTAAATCCCTATGATATGCTCCAAGCTCCTCCGCCTCCAACTTTCGCTATGAAACCCCTCAATCTCTAACTCCGTCATCGACAAGTCCCTCCGCCTCCGTCACAGTGATGCCGAGCTTCCACTCGGTTGGGTTCAATTCCAAGTACCGATGTGATGGAGGTTGCTCGTACTCGATGGCCTTAACCATCGCATGATTGATATGATCGCATTCAAGCTTGGAGATTGTTATGGTACCAAGTCTGCGAATTCCAATCTCTATATTGCTCATGCTCCTATTTTTATTGAACTTACAACTACATGTTTTTTTGTCTACTGACTACAAAATATTCGACCAATCTAAACTTTAATGGCATGTCTCTTTGTGTTTGGTTGAAATTTGGCTAAGAGCAATGTAGCTGAGATGTCAAGTAAACAACATATTGAAATAGGGGGTCCTAGATTTATCTGATTCATGTTGTTTTTCTTGTTGGTTCAAATTAAACCAACAATTCCTTTTTAACGGTGACACCATAATGATCTCTAATAAAAAGTAAAAAAGTTACAAGATGTGTTCTAAAGAACTTGTTATAATATCATTGTTTTGACAAAAACTGTAATGGTAGTTTGATCATACTTTTGTTTGACTATTAATTCAATAGGATTATTTGGATGAGGATGATTACTAACCTTAGGAGATCATTCTTTTCTCGAATGATTTAATTGCGTTGAACATATTTATGTAGTACAACTTCAACTATAATCATTTTTGTACACACAAATATATATATATATATATATTTAAATAAATAGATAGATAGAAAACTATGTAGAATAGTATATACCCTGCGTATGCCCCCGCATATCGCTTAATCACTATTCGGTGACCTATCCGAACGCATACACATATTGCTTTCCTGAACCTTAACATAAATAGCCCCGAGGGTTTACAAGTAAATAAATGGAACATAAAATCATATCTAACACTCTCCCTCAAGTTGGATCATATCAATCAATCATACCCAACTTGGAGGTTATCCATGGGAGGTGCTTGCTTGGTAGGGTCTTCGTGAATGTGTTTGCAAGCTAAAGATCGGTCGAGATGTGTGAGATAGTAATCTACCCTCCACTTATGGCATCACGAATAAAGTAGTCGTCAATCTCGATGTGCTTGATCCGCTCACGAAATACAAGATTCGTAGCAATTTATGTAGCGGATTAGTTGTCACAATATAGAGGAATAGGAGTACTAACAACAATACCAAGCTCCTGTAGAAAAGAGAGTAACCAAGTAATCCCACTGGTAGCCTGAGCCATCGTCATGTGTTGGAGTATTTATTATATGCGTCACTTGAGTTGTAGATGGGTAAATGGATCACTCAAAGATCCATTTACCCCATCCAAGTCGTTAATCCCACATCTACCAGTTGTGAGATGTGGAGACTCAGTAAGGGCTATATAAGAAGCCCCTCATCCTCTATATCAGAGGAGAAAGTGCAATGACTTCTCTCATTTTTTCATCCCGCTCCTTAGAGAGTAGGGTTCCACATTAAAATCCCTTGTTCTTCCATGTTTATTATTTTATCTATGATTTCGCTTCCGCGTTTCATATTTTTTAACATGGTATCAGTGCGAGTTGATTCTCGAGGATTTTATGTTTAATTTTTATTTGAGAGTCGGTTCTTGATTATTGTTGAAGATTTGTTTGCATTGTTCAAGATTCATCTAAGGTTCAAAAAGCTCTAAGGGTTCTCTTTTGGAACCCTAATTCAGTTTTAGGGTTCTTTGTACAGCGCCTCTTCGGAACCGCCGCAGGTGGTGCTCCTCTCTCGGCATCAGTGGCTCATGCAGTCGCATCCCTAAGCACGACAACTATCAGGAAGCACAACGCCATCTACAAGCGATGCCAAATGCATTCAATAGTTGAAGTCGCACCAACTCCTCCATCTTCCAGCCTTAATATCCCAGGGGGTAGCGACAGACTTCCAGCCTACAGGCTTCGCCCATCGACGACAACGAGACCCACCGCGTGCCTCCAGGTGGCGGAGACCAACATCAGGCAGCGCAAGATCGCACGGGCTCTACTTCCGCGCTGCCCTCTTGCTCCACGCAGATCAGAAGGTGGTGTCGCATTCTCTTGTTCCAGGCGACTCCAGACGTTGCAACTCATTTGGTCTTCTCCAGACAAAACTCCATGCACGCAGGCGATGCACGAGAGTAGGCGGCGCACAACTCCAGAAAGTCGTACCCCCATCTCGAAGTTCCAAGGGGTACCGCCTCCACGCGAACCCCATCGCGGCCAGCCAGCCCCATTAATCCTCTCAGGTGGCTCCCTCCAGGCGAGCCCCACCTTATAGCGAGTCCCTTTCGATGCAGAGGCTCCTTCGAGGTGGCGCACGGTGATCCAGGCAGCGGAGGTCTAGGAACCTTCACGCAACTCCTCTTCATCTCAATCTATAGGAGCATCCCCCCCCTCTTTGCACGATGCTCAAAGAAAAAGAAGAGCGCCTCTCTGCGCGACGCCTCTAGTCCACGACATCTACAACACCATCATGTTCACTGATTCAGCTCTAGGCAGAGCCCCTCTTGCATGATCTCCCTCCTGCATGCAAGCAACAGGCCCATCTCCAGAGCGGCAGCACTCCGATCTCAACGTTGCTTCCAGGCGAGGACCGCAGCTTCAAAACCCCAGGGGGGGCGGTGGTGTTCGAAGGAGGTTTCCCAACTGGGAACCCTAGTTGCAAATGAGAAAAGAGGCTCGATGGCACTCTTATTTAAAAAAAATGCTCCTTGGGCTGCAGAAAGAAAAAGGGGGGGGGGGAATGGTCTGATATTAAAAAAAGGGGGACCAAGTGGGCCACAAAAGAGTGAGGCCCAAAAGTAAAAATGTGGGTTGCTACATACTTGGGCCCTACTTGGGCCAAGTGGATTTGTTCCAAACAAGAGGGTATGTATAAAAAAACGTACGCAAGAAAAAAATTGCAAAAAATAGAAGGAAAGTTGTAAAAAATGATGCAACGAAAAATAAAAAGAAAAAATGATTTAAAAAATGATTGATGTGGAGAAAAGAGATAAAATGGGATATCTATTCCATAGGGCTAGGGTCTCTTATATAGAGAGAAAACCCTAGAGAGTACAAGAGGAAAAATACATAAATACCCCTGAGGGGTTACGGAACCTGAAGGATTAAAGGTTACGGAACGCAAAGGGTTAAGGGTTACGGAACCCGAAAGGTTACAAACATAAGTGTAATATAATAATTCTAATACTCCCCCTCAAGTTGGAGCATATATGTCGATCATGCCCAACTTGTATACTAAGTACATTAGGCGCTTCCTTGGAAGAGGCTTTGTGAGGATGTCTGCAAGTTGAAGTTCAGTGGAGATGTGTGGAGTGCTGATTCATCCTTCTCATACTGCATCACGAATAAAATGGCAATCAACTTCAATGTGTTTTGTCCGCTCGTGGAAAACTGGATTGGTGGCGATGTACGTGTCAGACTTGTTGTCGCAGAATAAGGGTACAGGAGTGGCCTTTGACATGCTAAGTTCTGTTAGGAAAGAAACAAGCCATGTGATCTCACATGTGACCTGAGCCATTGCCATGTATTCTTCTTCCGCATTGGATCTGGATACCACTATATGCTTCTTGCTTCGCCAAGTGAAAAAATTATCCCCAACAAACATGGCGTATCATGTAGTGGATCAGTGGTCCTCAGGAGAGCTAGCATAGTCAGAATCTGTATAGGCGGATATATTAGTGTCCATTCACCCCATAGAAAAGTCCACATCCGAGATATTCCTTCAAATATCGAAGGATCAAAAGAACATCCTGCCAGTGATTGTAAAGAGGCTTCTCCATATGTTGATTGGCTCTGCTCACAACATATGATATATATGGCCTAGTAATACTAATATAGAGTAATTTTCCCACTAAGCTTTTATATCGTGTTGCATCCTCAAAAGCTGGATCAATAATTGATGAATATTTTCTCACTTCTGCAGGGATGCCAGTTGGCTTGCATCCAAGAAGTCCTGCCTCAAACAGAATATCGAGGCAATGCTTTCTCTGTGAAATGTAGTGCCTATTACTTCGATGACAAGAAAATAACGAAGTTGGCCGAGATCTTTTGTGATAAAGACCTTTTAGGGGAAGGCCTTGGTCTCATGAATACCATCTACATGAAGGATAAGGTTAGATCCTTAAGCCCATAACGGAAGCGTGAGAATCGCATCGTATGCGATCGGGAGCGACTAGTCGCACTAGTTGCTCGATGCAGCGGAAATTAAAATTTTTCAAGTTACTAAACCACATGATCCAAGAATACTTCTCGGATCATTTCGTCTAAACCACAAACAAGTAATAGGATTACCTATTGAAGCGTGGTTGCGATCGAGTCTCTAAACGAAGAGACCTCTTGTCTCAAGTCCAATCCGATGAAGAAGACGCTTGCGAGCGTGTTCATGAAACATGTGCTTCTCGCAATCCATGTTGAAGATCCAAGCCACGGATCTCCTGATCTCGATAAACGAGATACGACGTCTTCTTCACGAGCAAGGCACGCCGAAGTAGACGGAGATCCACGAGCAAACCATCGGGCAACATAACGACGACGTTGCGACGATGGAGAACTTCTCTAGGGCATCCATGATGGACGGCACATGAGAGAGAGAGAGAATGGGCGTGTAGAGAGAGGAAGAGAAAGAGAGACTTATGTTCTCTTGTGTGTAAAGAAGAGCAATGGGGTGCCTCTCCTTTTATAATATTTTTGGATCCATGGATCTTAATCGATGGGCAACACAAATCCAATGGCTCTCATTGATTTGTGTTTCTTTTAATGGCTAAGATTTCTGTTTGTAAAAACCAACAACAACTAATTTAATTTAGATTAAATCTATATTAATAAATCACTATAAAACAATCCCAAATTAAATCAATCAATCATGGAGATTATGGAATGAAGATTGCCTCCTTCCATAATATTGGATTTGGTGGCAATAACATGCAATCTCATGAGATCTCATGAGATTACATTATTCCATGGAAATCTCCAAGATTTACAACAACACTTGTTGTAAATTATTCTACAAAAAAAATTAATAGTTATTTTGTGAATATTACAATCTTGCCATTGGAAAATTGTGAATCACATTCACAACCCAAAATAAAATGTGAATTACATTTTCAATTAATTGTCCAATGTGAATCCAATTCACATTAACATTTATTTAACAAATGTAAATTACAAATAGCTCTCTCTTATATATTATAAATCACATTTATAATATATATGACTAATATGGATATTGCTATCCACATTATTCATATCCATGATAATTAAATCACATTTAATCATCTTTGATCTCTATTCTCGTGTGCCCAAATAATATGAATCGCATTCACATTATTCACATCTTTGATATAAATCATTATGAATCATATTCATTATGATCAATTCTTCCAAGGGAAATAACAACTCTATTCATAATAAAGTGTTTTAATTTTAATTGGATTCCAATTAATCTAATCATATTAAATTAATGATCCAATTAACATCCAACAAACAATCTTTATTGTTACTTGAATTATGGTATTATCTCAAATACATATTATTTCTAATTTTAATTACACATTTAATTATATTTGATAACTCTCCTTATGATATGAATCAAATTCATATTATTCATGACATTAAATCACATTTAATTATCAGTTTTCTTAATGCTCGGATACACATATCAACAATGAAATTATCCTGAACTCTTTCACGGATGATGCGCTTTCTCCGCGGATACTTGGAGATAAGGACAGGGTGATTGTATTGTTCCACGTATAGTGACTTGGATATTGAGATCATATTTCAAATCCAGATCGTGGGCCTCCCATAGATGCTTGATTAAATCAAGACCGGAAATCTAATTTTCTCATTGCATCTGAATCACATTCAGATCAATGTCCAACATTTGGACCGAGATCAGATCACTTCTCTACTGAGAGGAGTCACTAAAATCCAGACCCGTTTCATCACTCCCTAGGAATGGAAGCGTCATGGTTATACAATCGTTTATGATCACATCACCCTCAGGTATTCCCAATACATGTACATCCTGCATACTGGAAGACTCGGAATAGACCCGAAGTATTAGATCAACTTTACACTGTCTACTTCAGGGATTTAACAGTAAGTTTCTCATTCGATCATTGGGAGTTGGTATCGATCATATACTTTCCAAAAGCATATATCATACCTAGGTCTTGATCATATACTTTCCAAAAGTATATATCAAACCTACAAATTCAGTCAAGCTTCCAAAGCGAGACGACCGTGCACGGAATTTGATTCTTCCCAATATCTCACGAGTGAGCTCATGTCTTCCGGTTCAGTAACTGAACCTGTATGATTCCTTTAAGAGATCATATTACTCATATACCCTTACATGCAAACCAGCGCGCCGGTGTATAGACCTTGGTTAGGTCATTAACTTGTTGGTGTGCCAAATGTACATACTCAGACATATAGTAACACATCTGTCTCTGGTCAGAGGATGCATGCCTATATCGTGACAGCATACGATATAGGACTTTGGTTATCTCGATCTCGTTAAGCCAACTCATTGACCTAACTTATCTAACACCTCCGAATCTCTATTCCTATGCAGAGGACCTGCATCAAGAGGTCGGTTAGATATCAACCTAAATGAGAAAGGATTGCCATCTCATACTCAGGCTGGAGATCATCTCTTAACAATCATTTGACGGTGCTTGATGAGTCCTCAATCTAACTCTTTAGATATTCATCCAAGCACCAGCCTCTATGGTTCAATAGTTGAATCAACAGCTGTATGATCATCAAGATGGCCATGGTACATAATCCTAATTGTACTCAGGGACCTATTATGCAAATTATTTATTCTTCATTTCAGATAAGGGAATGAAATTCGCAATAATATTTATTGCATAATGGCTCGCCGTGGGCTCGCATGTCCAACAATCTCCCACTAGCCCAAAGATCCATTAATGGGCTAATCATTTAGACCCGCACTTATGTGACAATCATAGGCTATATAGAAAATAACTAGGTAAGCTGATTAGTCACTCTGTTCCCGTAAGACTACGCCAAGTCCTTTTACGGCACTTGCATATCCCCAGTAAAAGTGCTCGCATCTAATTCGAATGTTGCATCTCATGCAACCAATACTCAATCTTGTTAAAGTAGTTAATGTGTCCTGAACACTACTACTCAATAATTATTATAACCAGTATTTCTATAATCCTTATCAGAATACCCTTATTCATGGAGATCTCTATCTCCAAAGGTATCTGCAGTTAAGACCTTTTAGATCACTATCTAAAAAGTCATAAGCTTTTGAAGATAAGATTCAGAGATCACTATCTCGAAAGTCTTGTCATCTTTGAAGATATAGTTATTACTGCAATCAAGTGTTTTATCTCCATAGTAGGATTAGCAACATTTTACTACTCCCACTGCATGGCAGATATCTGGCTTTTGTACACATCTAGCATACACTCAGCTTCTCCTAACTGATGCACAAGTGCAAGCAGTTCTAGCATTCACTTCCTCAACTCTTTGAGGTTCTATCCCTTTAAATAGGTCAGTACCGTATCTTACGGGAAGGAAGCCTTCCTTGGGATTTTCCAAGAATGAAACATGTCGAAGGTGTACTACAAATGTGATGGTCCCAATAGCCTCTTCTATTTTCTTCTGAACGCCTTCAGAATTAAGATCCAAGAGGTATCCTTGAAATCATATTTCAATATATGGAATAGCCAGTCTATAAAACACTTATTATTATCCCTATATCATCCCAAATGATCTGGATATCATCTACATTTAGCACGATGAACACAAAGGCACTCCCACTAAGCTTCACATGGCTCGTTAAGATTCTATATGAAATCATAACATTTATAATTTCATCAAATCTTATGGTCCAACCTCAATCAGCTTATTTGAGTCCATTGATGGAGCTCTCCAGCTTTTATACCTTGCTTTCCTTAACTATGAAGTCCTGAGGCTACTTCATATGAATATCCTCAGAGAGGAATTCATAGAGGAATGCAATCTTGACTTCCATCATGAAGATGTAAAGGTCAAGTTGTGTAGCTATAGTTAGCAATATTCTAATGGTTTTAAGCATGGTCACCAAAGAGCAAGTCTCATCGCAAGCAATGTCTTCTCTTCCGATGTGTAGCTCATGGCTACGAACCGTGCTTATCATCAGGTTCCCTTTCTCTTGAAGATCCATTTACACCTTTATGGGTCTTAACCATATAGGAGGATCCTCGAGGGTCCATATACAACACTTGTATATGAAGTCTACTTTAGACTTTATTGCTAACATCCATCCTTCCATGACATGATCCTCAGAGACTTCACCATATGAAGTCAAATCATTGTCGGACTTAATTGACACATGGAATACATCCTCAAACTCATTTGAAGAGGTATCAGTGTTTCATCTTTAATTGTCATTTTAGTTTCCGATTTCAGGAGTCTCATTATCATCTCAAGGTTAAATGAGTTCTTTTACTTCATTATCATCTTGATTCTCAAGAGACTCATCTTCTAAGAATCACATTCTCAGAAATGAGATCTTTTAAGAATCTCAAGGTCATAAAGTGGGTATCCAATACCATCCTTTATTTTCCTAATGAAGTAGCACTCTCTAGTGCTCGATTCCAGCTTATTTACATGGAATCTTATTAAGGATATATAATGTAGTCTCTACTACATATATACCAGGAAACTAAGAGGAAATTATGCTAAAATTCATCATTGATCAAATCATGTCACACATGATCCAATTGTATCTCCCTTCAACTCTATTGAGTTAAGGTGTGTTAGGAGGAGTGAGATAGATATGACATTCATTTCTCCATAAGGTATTCCATTAATTCATCTAATAGGTACTTGCTACCTTGGTTAGATCAAATTCATTTAATCTTCCATCAATCTTTGGTCCTAATCCAAATTCGTGAAATCTTTGAACATTTCAAAGGTTTCTTAGGTAAAGAGAAGAAATCTCATATCATACATAATCATCAATAGATAACACATACCCACAATGTTCGTTATGATATAGATGATCTACATACATCAATATGTATGAGATCTTGAATACCTTGACATCTTACACCTTTCCCAAGGAAGGGTGTATTGGATATATTTTACTTTTGAATACAATATTCATAAGTATGTAAGTTTTGAAATTTTAGACATTCTAAAGTTTCACTCTTACTTGTCTATTAATCAAATCAACAGGCAAACGTCCAAAGTTTGATGCCAAATCATTGTCAAATGATCTTTATCCGCCTATTGATCTTTAAAGGTTTAATTTCATTATTAGAAATGTTAATGAACCATTCATTAATTTTCTAATTCAGTAGAGTCCTCTAGATGTTAGATTACTTTTTGAAATATATCCATCATAACTCTTTATGATAGGTGCATTCCAGAATTCATGTTTATTTCCAACATTTAGAAACAAACATTGAGTGTATTCTAATGTCTAGGTCATAGAGACATTCTCTAAGACTAAGGGCTCTCCCACTGAAATTATGAAGTTTATTGATCGAACAAAGATTGTTGCAATAATTTCATCAATATCCATGTGGATAACTATAAACCTTAAGATCAAATTTTCCAGTCTTCTAAAACATATGCAACAATTGCAAGTGTTATTAGAAGAATGAGATACAATTATTAGTCTTTAATCTTATCTTATAAGAAAGTCAATTTTAATGATTAAATGTAGATTATTTCGATGCACTATCCGAGTCCTCTAAGGATTCTAGACAGACTTGATAGTCATACTACCAACACATCAACTTATTATAGTATTAGCATTTATCCAACTATTTGGATGTCATATGGAAGTCATAGAAGTACGGTCAACTCTTTGACTTTCTTTCTCATCTTGGGCCTGACCCATGCTTCCACTGCGCTCCGTTTATCTATAAACAACCATTGCTTAACATTAAGGATCTCTTATGTTAAATTCAAAAGAATTCAATGTAAGAGTATTTCAACATTTATACATGCTTCATTAAATTCATAAAATATGAATATTATGAAGCTTCATGAATGACTGGAGTATAGACAGTATAATGATGACACTCATCATGTCTACATCCATCTAGACCCTTAAAAAACATTAGTTCAGGTGGGTATTCAAACATTTTGAATACATCATCTCTTATAGAGCCATCATTTTGCATGATGCAGTGAACCATCTTATTCATGATAAATGTCAAGAGCACATATGTATGCCAGAATATCTTCATTGATTTTATAAGGATTATTTGACAATTGCGATCATCATCGACATGTTACTTCCAAAGTACATCCAATGAGAGATCAAGACTATAAAGACATACAAACCCTAGGGTTGTAGTCCTATTATCTATTTAATTGTCATTCCTCATTATTATGAGGAAACTTGCACATTGCAACCACATACATTATGTGTTCAACTGCAAGTACAATATCTGGATCATGGGTCCAATCCATGATATTTTACTGGTTATTATTGAGTATATTATTGAGTGGGTTTAATGAAGGATTATCTGAAATAAGAAATTTGAATAAATATATAAATATATATATTTTACATTGATTTAGGAATTTTCATATCAAAGTTGTCTTGCTTTGTCAACACTGAAAGTTCATTCCCTTAATCACTTTCAATGTAAGAGATATACTTACCATCATATCTCAGCAAGATCTGGGATCTCCTTCCTTATCTTTGTTACCTCCCAATAATATGAGAATCTGCAACTCGGATAAAAAGAAACGGGAACACATTCCACCTTGCAAGTCCAACCTGCATCTCCCAATTCGATCTTTAACACCCGAGCCCACCACCCCTAAGGTGATGTTGACCTGTCATTAATTGAACCAACCGTCAACAGGAATAGTACTCGCTATGCGCAATCCACTATCGCCCCAATAATATGAGGATCCGATATTGGGGTCACTACGCATACGGCCTTACTCTTTCGAGAAGAAAAGAGCCCGATCCAGATGTGCTTGCATACATGAGCTGTCACTTCGGACAGGCGTCTCCTACATACAATCCCTGGCGACGGAACCGTTCGCCTTGACGGGAGATCATGGATGTTACTTATGTGATACTCCATATCATATTCAAATTCTAATTAATCATTATGAATCATATTCATTACGATTAATTCTTCAAAGGGAAATGACACATCTATTTATAATAGAGTGTCTTAATTTTAATTAATTTTAATTGGATTCTAATTAATCTAATCATATTAAATTAATGATCCAATTAATATCCAACAAACCATCTTTATTGTTACTTGAATTATGGTATAATCTCAAATACATATTATTTCGAATTTTAATAATTAGAAATACATCATGATTTCTTAAGCATTATACTAACCCTACCCGCTGTCATGGCCAATACCGACGGGAGTGGGACAGACCGCATACAGTGCAACATGCTACCCCAACGCTCCCCGACTAGACACGATATCTACCTCGGGAAAGGATAATGCAAAATAGATCACTTTGTACTTGAAATGATCATCGGTTCTTCAACCAAAATTATACCAAATAATAATAAAAATCAAAATAATTTTGATTAACATTATAATGAGATTTGCTAAACAAATCCCAAATCCTATTCAAACAACATGTTTGTTGGAATGTAGATCATGTAGATCATGTAACCAATTAGTGATCTAGATCACATCTAATCAAATATTGGTTAAGGCAATGCCATTTAAGGAAATAATTATCATCAAATATTTCACAAATATTTATGCACAATTATTCCAGGAAATTAAACAATTTAATTTCACTAATTGATTAAATGACAATCACTAGGTTTTTGATTAGGAAAGTATTTCCAGCAATCACCCTCACTTACTAAAAATAGCATATCTCAATCAATTTAAATCCAAATTAAGCAAAGTAAGTTCCTAAAGTTTGCTAATTTGATTTACGACAGAACCTAAGTAATTTGCACGTATTTCAAGACGTTTGAAATCCACAATTAACATCTTAATTACGTCATAATCCGCAGTCCCCGAAACAGTGGATACATGTTCACTAAAATGATCATAACTTGAGCATACGGAATCCAAATTACGTAAACTCAGATCCTACGGTTTCCTTATTTAATGGGGAACATAATCCAATTATTATTTTCATGTTTAAATAATTTAAACAGGGCCGAAAATAATCTCAAAACAGAGATACGAAAATGAAATGCAAGAAAACTTTCGCAAACCCTAATGAACCCAAGTCGTCCTCGGTTCATGGATCGCATCCAAAACCTTCGACCTAAGGCCCTGATACCACTTGAAGAATATGGTTAGATCCTTAAGTGCATCACGGAAGCGTGTGGATCGCATCGTATGCGATCGGGAGCGACTAGTCGCACTAGTTGCTCGATGCAGCGGAAATTCAAACTTTTCATTTGACGAAACGACATGATCCAAGAACACTTCTCGGATCATTTCGTCTAAATCACAAAAAAGTAATAGGATTACCTCTTGAAGTGTGGTTGCGATCGAGTCTCTAAACGAATAAACCTCCTGTCTCAAGTCCGATTTGACGGAGGAGACGCTTACAAGTGGTTTGATGAAACATGTGCTTCTCGCAATCCATGTTGAAGATCCAAGCCACAGATCTCCTGATCTCGACAAACGAGATACGACGTCTTCTTCATGAGCAAGGCACGCCGAAGTAGACAGATATCCACGAGCAAACCATCGGGCAACATAACGACGACGTTGCGGTGATGGAGAACTTCTCTAGGGCATCCATGATGGACAACACATGAGAGAGAGAACGGGCGTGTAGAGAGAGGATGAGAAAGAGAGACTTATGTTCTCTTGTGTGTAAAGAAGAGCAATGGGGTGCCTCTCCTTTTATAATATTTTGGGATCCATGGATCTCAATCCATGGGCAACACAAATCCAATGGCTCTCATTGATTTGTATTTCTTTTAATGACTAAGATTTGTGTTTGTAAAAACCAACAACAACTAATTTAATTTAGATTAAATCTATATTGATAAATCACTATAAAACAATCCCAAATTAAATCAATCAATCATGGAGATTATGGAATGAAGATTGCCTCCTTCCATAATATTGGATTTGGTGGCAATAACATGCAATCTCATGAGATCTCATGAGATTACATTATTCCATGGAAATCTCCAACATTTACAACAACACTTGTTGTAAATTATTCTACAAAAATAATTCATAATTATTATGTGAATATTGCAATCTTGTCATTGCAAAATTGCGAATCACATTCACAACCCAAAATAAAATGTGAATTACATCTTCAATGAATTGTCCAATGATAACAAATTCACATCAACATTTAATTAACAAATGTAAATTACAAATAGCTCTCTCTTATATATTATAAATCACATTTATAATATATATGACTAATATGGATATTGCTATCCAAATTATTCATATCCATGATAATTAAATCACATTTAATCATCTTGGATCTCAATTCTCGTGTGCCCAAATAATATGAATTGCATTCACATTACTCACATCTTTGGTAATTAAATCACATTTAGTTATCTTAGATAACTCTACTTATGATATGAATCAAATTCATATTATTCATGATAATTAAATCGCATTTAATTATCAATTTTCTCAATGCTCGGATACACATATCAACAATGAAATTATCCTGAACTCTTTCACGGATGATGCGCTTTCTCCGCGGATACTTGGAGATAAGGACAGGGCGATTGTATTGTTCCACGTATAGTGACTTGGATATTGAGATCATATCTCAAATCCAGATCGTGGACCTCCTATAGATGTTTTATTAAATGAAGACCGCAAATCTAATTTTCTCATTGCATCTAAATCACATTCAGATCAATGTCCAATATTTGGACCAAGATCAGATCACTTCTCTACTGAGAGGAGTCACTAAAATCCAGACCCATTTCATCACTCCCTAGGAATGGAAGCGTCATGGTTATACAATCGTTTATGATCACATCACCCTCAGGTATTCCCAATACCTGTACATCCTTCATACTGGAAGACTCGGAATAAACCCGAAGTATTAGATCAACTTTCCACTGTCTACTACAGGGATTTATCAGTAAGTTTCTCATTCGACCACTGGGAGTTGGTATCGATCATATACTTTCCAAAAGCATATATCATACATAGGTCTTGATCATATACTTTCCAAAACTATATATCAAACCTACAAATTGTCAAGCTTCCAAAGCGAGACAACCGTGTACGGAATTTGATTCTTCCCAATATCTCATGAGTGAGCTCATGTCTTCCAGTTCAGTAACTGAACTGTATGATTCCTTTGAGAGATCGTATTACTCATATGCCCTTACATGCACACTAGCGCGTCGGTGTATAGACCTTGGTTAGGTCATCAACTTGTTGGTGTGCCAAATGTACATACTCGGACATATAGTAACACATTTGTCTCTGGTCAGCGGATGTGTGCCTGTATCGTGACAGCATACGATATAGGACTTTGGTTATCTCGATCTCGTTAAGTCAAGTATTTGACCTAACTTATCTAACACATCCGAATCTCTATTCCTATGCAGAGGACCTGCATCAAGAGGTTGGTTAGATATCATCCTAAATGAGAAAGGATTGCCATCTCCTACTCAGGCTGGAGATCATCTCTTAACAATCATTTGGTGGTGCTTGATGAGTCATCAATCTAACTCTTTAGATATTCATCGAAGCACCAGCCTTTATGATTCAATAGTTGAATCAACAACTGTATGATCATCAAGATGGCAATGGTACATAACCCTTGTTGTACTAAGGGACCTATTATGCAAATTGTTTATTCTTCATTTCAGATCAAGGAATGAAATTCGCAATAACATTTATTGCATAATGGCTCGTCGTGGGCTCGCATGTCCAACACTGCATCATCTCCTGTGATAACCATATCATCAACATAGACAAAAAGGATGATCGTGGCAGTAGACCATCGTCTAACAAAGACAGAGTAGTCAGATGTTGTCCTCTGAAAATCAAGTGTGTTGATCTCCGTAGTGAGCATGTCAAATCTTGCTCTTGGGCTCTGCTTCAGGCCATAAATGGCCTTGCATAGTCGACATGCTTCCCCTCGACTACATACCTTGGCCGTTGCATCATGTAGACCTCCTCTTTAAGATCACCATAAAGAAAAGTGTTCTATACATCAAGTTGATAAATGTGCCAAGCCTTGTTGGCAGCAACAGAGAGAATGGCAAGTATCGACCCCATTCTGACAACAGACGAGAAGGTCTCAAAATTATCGACTCCAAAGGTTTGTGTGAAACCTTTGGCAACAAGTCTGGCTTTCAACCTATCAACAGAACCATCAGGCGACTGTTTGATCAAGAAAGACCCATCGACAAGCCACATGGTGAACTCCCGGGGGGCACTGCACAAGATCCCACGTGCCTCGAGAGGTAAGTGCATTCATCTCCTCATCCATGGTCTGTCACCAACCACGATCTTGCATTGCACTGAAATGATGTCTTGGAAGGTTAATAGCATTTAGAGCATCTGCAAATCTTGTCACAACTAGATAAACCATATGTAGAAGTAAAATGTGACACGGAGTGATACGTACATTTCCTTTTTTGCTTGCGTAGAGCTATAGGAAGCTCCCCAGGTACATCCGGGACAGCAGTGGTGGGAGCACCTAAGTGGTTATATCATCCTGCATAAAAGGGACAGGCAAAGGTACAGACACTGGTGTAGAAGGTATAGAGGTACACTGGCAAGTATAGACGATTGGTGGAGGAGGGAGGTCTAGAGGAATGTCACTAACAGTCTGTGTGAAATAACTTGTTCGCTCAAAGAAGGTGACGTCAACAGATATATAGTATCGACGTCCAACTGGATCATAGTAGTGATAGCCTTTTCTAGGTACGAGAGTACCCAAGAAAGACGCATTTGATGGCACGAGAGGATAATTTGTCAGTTGCATGAAAGTTAGGAACAAATGCAATACAACCAAAAAATCGCAGAGGTATTGGAAAAGGAGACTCGGTAGGATAAAACAAGGAAAATGGAGTTTCTAGAGTTTCCCCTTTAAGAATAGATGACGGAACACAGTTGATGAGATACACTACAGTAAGGATAGCATCTACCCAATATTGTTTATGAACACTCATTTGACTAAGAAGAGATCTGGCAACATTTAGCAAGTGTAAGGTATATGAACATGATGTTTGGTGAACAATTCCCTGGGATGCAAAGAAAGAGGTCAAGTCATGTTGTGTTAACTCAAGAGCATTGTCGGTACGAATTATCTTAACAATGTTAGAAAAGTAAGTTTTAACATATTGAAAGAAATCTCTGACAATTTAATTAATCTCCGAACGCTACTTTATTAGATAGACCCAAGAAGATCGATTATAATCGTCAACGAAAACTATAAAATAGCAATGACCACTTAATGTACGGATCGGACAAGGTCCCCAAACATCACAGTGAACAAGATGAAAAGCAACAATACTACGAGACTCAGTACGAACTGGAAACGAAGTTCGATGGTGTTTTCAGAACTCATATGCCTTGCACTGAAAGGGCTTCAGAGTAGAGTTCAGGAAACATCATGGAGATGGCCTTGGCAGAGGGATGTCCAAGGCGCAGATGCCATAGGAGTGGATCTTCGGACATAGTTGCAGCACCAACAAAATTGGAGTCTGAGGGTATGTCAAGGTAATATAGGTCGTTCTTCTCATGAACCCCACCAAAAATCTGCCTCGTCTGAATGTCCTGAAAATAATAACAAGACTCATCAAATATCACACGACAATGAAGCTCACACAAAGCTTGTGAACTGACAGCAAGCTAAGAGTAAAATTACGAGCACAGTGAACCCCTAAAAGTCGGAGTTTGGAAGAGAATTCCATAGTTCTGACAATATTAAGCTGTGATTGAGTCCCATCAGCGACTCGAACTGACTTCACAGAGGTAGATGGTATGGAAGAGGTGAGCAGACTACATTCTCCAATGAGATGATTAAAGGCACCGGAATCAATAATCCAAGCTGGAGGAGGAGCGATAGCAGAGTTGGTTATTGTACCTAAAGGAGTGGCCAGAGCAGCAGTTGTAGTGTTACTAGTGGTGGTAGGCCCTGGAGTCTGAAGGATCTGCATTAGGCAGTAGTAATCTGCATCATTAAGATGAATAGTCTTGCCACTGGAGGTAGGCGATGCCTCTTCCACATCATAGGCATCCTCATAAGCATTATTGGCGCTATAAGAAGGTACGCCAAACTTCTGCCATCATCGTTCAGACGGGTGGTTCCACCTACCACAGTAGAGTGCATGGGAAAGTAGAGTCTCACCCACAACTACGATCAAAGTCACTGCCTCGTTTAGATTCCCGTCCACGTCCACGACTTGGATCACGACCGCATCCTCCTCGCAAGCCATATCTGCCTCCTTGCCCAGATGAGGTGATGTGTACAAAGTTCTTGGTTGAAGGCAAGACGGGAGGTCGGGCAGCGGATGTCTCGAGCTCCTCAAGTCAGCCAAAGATGGCCTTCATTGTTGGTAGTGTCTGATATAAGAAATTGCTCCTTCGCTGCATGATATCTAGAATGCAAGCCATCAAGGAAGCGATATACCTGCTAGTCAGAACGGTCTTGTATCTGTTTGGTGCAACATGAGGTCTGGAGTATTGCAAGCTCCTCATACATGCTGGATAGATGCCTGTAGTACTCAATGAGGGTGGAATCACCCTGAGATACCGACCAGATTCGTCTGTAAATATCTGCAAGGTGTGACTTCGTCTTCTTCTGGGAGTATGTTTGCTCGAGATCCTCCCACATTTCCTTAGATAACCACGTAGTTATCAGTCTGTCAGTTGTCGTACTCTTTGTCCTTTTAATCTAAAGGATCTTTAGTCAAAATGTAGAGTTCCTCTGACCACCAATGAACACTATAAAAGATCGAGACTAGAGCACGTAATTTTCTTTACCCTTGAGTTTAATAGTAGTACCTTGTGCCATAATATTCGTGGCCAAGGGCTTTGTCTTGATAGAAGAAGGCGCCATGGAGGTCCTAAAATAGAAAGACGATCCCGTGATCAACTAAGGATGCATATAAGAGCTAAAAAATGCCCTAGAAATCATGTTTGCCCTTGAAGAATGGCTGAAAACCCTCAATAGACAGCAGATCTGGATTCTTGGAAGCGGTCTGTGATGAGTTTTGGATCTCCAAAGAGTCCTACGGTACCCGTGGAGGGTAGCTGTGGGGCTGACGACCTTCGTACGAGGTTTTGAAAGCGCAGGGTTGCGCTAGCAGGAGGGTTGTTGCACTGGAGGCGATTGGAGGGCCTTACGCGGGGCCCTAATTCAAGGAAGAGGGCCCGCGCAGGCTTTCGCGAGGCTTAAAGGTGGCAGTGGGGATTTTATGTCAGAACCCCAATCTAGGACCGTTGCTCTGATACCATGTGGAGAAAAGAGATAAAATGGGATATCTGTTCCATAGGGCTAGGGTCTCTTATATAGAGAGAAAACCCTATAGAGCACAAGAGGAAAAATACATAAATACCCCTGATGGGTTACGGAACCCGAAGGGTTAAAGGTTACGGAACCCGAAGGGTTAAGGGTTACGGAACCTGAAAGGTAACAAACATAATTGTAATATAATAACTCTAACAATGATAATTTTAACAATTGAGAAGGCTGAATATATATATATATATATATCGACTAAGTGATGTTTTGTTTTCCCCATTCTCTTGTCTTCTCCCAACTTTATCGATGTCATTATTTTCTAACAAGTATAGGAGAAAGGAGAAGTATTCTGTAGAGTCACAAGTCTATTCCAGATTCAGATGTCAGGTTCTCCAGATCAGCCATATTTTTCTAAACTCTATAGTTCAGATATTCAGACTCGACATCAGATTGATTTCGAGTCTTCAGTTTCAGACAAGCACATGTATGCGGTTTTCTTTTCAGATGTGCACATGTTTGCCATCATTGTTTGGGGTCCCCATCTTTTGTTTTGGACAGAGTTTTCATGTGATCCATAGGGACTCCCGAGTAGATATCTCGTTCCCTATGCCATGTAGGCTAGGGTTTTCATGTGGTTTCATAAGGACTCCATAGTAGAGATCTCATTCTCTAAGCTAGTATGCGAGAGATCCATCTTCAGAGATCTACGTATGGATAATTAGCGATGTTCTTTATTCGATCCTTTTAGAGATGGAGCAGTTGCCCACATTATTGTGGCGGGACAAAGTTCTCCTAGTAGAGACTCATTTTCAGTTGCAGTGACTCTGACATGCGCAATACAGAGCACATGCTCTCCGACGAGGAGATTCAGTTTGACTCACACTCCAGCTTGTTTGTCCTCCTCACCTGTACGGCATGAGAAGCAACGCCCTCGACAGCAGCCGACAGTTGTGCACATTGAGTTGATATTGTTTGTAGTGTCATGTAACATGAGTTGAGATTTCTTTCTGTTTGTCCAAGCTGAGCATTGCATAATTTGCTATATGTGTCACTTGAGTTGTAGATGGTAAATGGATCACTTCATGATTTATTTACCCCATCCAAGTCTATAGTCTCACATCTACCAGTTGTGAGATGTAGAGACTCCGCGAAAGATATATAAGAAGCCCCTCTCCCTCTGTATCAGATGAAACAGTGCAATGAAACATATGGCCCTTTAAGGCATTCTCCTATGGTTTCATCCTGCTCCTTAGGGAGTAAAGTTTCACGTTAAAATCCCTTGTTCTTCCAAGTTTATTATTTATCTCTGATTCCGCTTCCTCATTAAATATTTTCTAAAGCCATGTATTCTGTCGCTACACTGGATCTGGATACTACAGTGTGCTTCTTGCTTCTTCAAGTGACAAGATTCCCTCCAACCATCATAGCATATCCAGTAGCGGAATGGTGATCCTCATGTGAACCCGTATAATCTGCACCAGTATATGCAGTTGCATCAGTATAGTCATTTGCCCCATAGAATATGTCTTGTTTTGGTGACTCCTTCAAGTAGAGAATGATCTAAAGAACATCTTATCAATGATTGTAATATGGTTGCTCCATGTGTTAGCCTGCTATTCTCACAGCATAGAATATATTCAGCTTGATGATAGTAAGGTAAAGTAGTTTGCCCAACATACTTTTGTACCAAGTAGTATCTTCGAAAACAAGATCAGCTGAAGTGAGTGCTTCCTCGTGACTGCAGGGATACCATACGGCTTACATCCAAGTAATCGAACCTCAATATATCCAAACAATATTTCCTCTGTGAGAGGTGAAGTTCCTCTTTAGTGTGTATCAATTTTATGCCAAGAAAGTAGCGAAGTTGACCAAGGTCCTTCGTGACAAAGACCTTCTGAAGGAAATCATTGATCTCAATTATGACTTCATCATCATCACATGTGACAACTATATCATCAACATAAAATAGCAAGCATGACAATACTAGTGGGTTGTCGTCTGACAAAGACAGAGTAGTCGGATGTTGTTCTCTGTAAGCCAATAGAGTTGATCTCAGTAGTGAGTCTGTCGAACCATGCCTTCGGACTCTACTTTAGGCCATAGATTGCCTTGCGAAGTCAGCACACACACTACCCATCGACTTCATCTCCAGGAGATTGCATCATGTAAACCTCCTCCTCAAGATCGCCATACAAGAAAACATTCTTCACATCGAGCTGAAAGATAGGTCATCCGTTGTTTGCATCCACTGAAAGAATATTGAATATTCCATATATAGCCCATCCATACAACTAGGGAGAATGCCTCGAAGTAGTCAACCCCATATGTTTGTGTAAAACCTTTAGCCATAAGTCATACTTTCAGACTATCAATGGACCCGTATGGTGCATGTTTGGTCATGAAGACTCATCTGTAAGCCACAAGTCTCATCCCCATGGGATACGATACAAGGTCTCATGTTCCCCTAGATTTGAGAGCAACCATCTCCTCATTCATTGTCTATCGCCAGCCATAATCTCGTACGTACAGTGATGGTCTCTGGTAATAGAAATAATCATGAAAGCATCTGCATATCTACTGCTAGAGCATGATAAGCTAGTAGTAGAAGTGAAATGAGACATAAGGTGAAAGGTATGTTGCCTCTTTGTTCTGCGAAGAACGATGGGAAGCTACTGAGGATCATCCGAGACAACAGTGGTAGGGGCACTCGAAGATGACATGTCATCATGCAACAAAGGAATAGATAAAGGCACATGCGCGGGTGTAGATGTATGCTTGGGATTATACACAATTGGTGGAGGAAGATCCAAAGGTATATATGTGAGAACTGTGTAAAGAAACTAGTCTGCTCAAAGATGGTCACATCTGCAAAAAATGTATCGATGCACAGCAGGATCATAACACATGTAACCCTTATGGGTGCGAGAATAACTAAGGAAGACACATTTGATTGCTCAAGGATCATCAGTAGTATAAAAATTATGGACGAAAGCTATACACCCAAAGATTCTCATAAGTAGCAGAAAAGAGGACTCGTTAGAATTAGAGTAACGAAATGGAGGACCTTTTACGGTCGAAGATGGGGCCTTGTTGATAAGATGAACAGCAGTAAAAGCGTCATCTACCCAGTAGATTTTTGGAACCTTCATCTGAGTGAGAAGGGATTTAGCAATATAAAGATGTCACAGTTTCCATTCTGCTACCCCATTTTGTTGAGAGGTATATGAACAGGATGTTTTCTGGACATTTCCCTAGGAAGCAAAGAATGTCGTCAACTCATGTTGAAGTGAATTCCAAAGCATTCTCAGAACAAAATAATTGAACACCATTAGAGAAAACATTTTTGATATATTGAAAGAAAGTCTTCATGATTGTATTAATCTCCGAACTTTTCTTTAACAAATAGATCCAAGAGGATGGTCTATAATCATAAAAAAATAGCAAATACGTGTGTCCACTCAGAGTACGGACTGGATAGGGTCCCCATATGTGGCAATGGACAGGAAAAAAGGAACTTCACGAAAAGGCTCGGTACGTGCAGGGAAGGATGTTCGATGATGTTTCCCGAACTGGCACGCTTCAGACTCATAGGGCTTCAGCGTAGAGAGTTCATGGAACATCATGGAGATAGTCTTGGCAAAAGGGTGTCTAAGGAGAAGATGCCAGAGGAGAGGATCATCGGAGATAAATGCAGCACCAACAAAACTAGAGTCAGACGGAATGCTAAGATAATAGGAGTCTTTCTTCGCATGTCCACCAAAAATCTATTGTCTGGATGTACTTAAAATAACAACAGAACTCATCTAAAATAACCCAACAGGTAAGCTCAATACATAGCTTCTGAACAGACAATGGACTACGATGAAAAGCAGGGGCACAATGAACTCCAATCAGTCGGAGTTTAGAGGAAAACTCTACAGTTCCAACAGCAATAACAGGGGAATAAGCCCAACTAGCAACGTAAGCCGTCTTCACATAGTACAGGATTAAAAAAAGGTAGGCAGATTACCTTCTCCCGACAAATGTGTAGATGTCCAAGAGTCAATAATCTAAGCAGGACTGGAAGTAGAAACATAGTTGGCTACTGTACTTTAGGTATAGCCAGACTAGCAGTAAGAGCAGAAGTAGTACTATCACTGGCGGAGGGGCTGGAGTTCTATAAGAGCTACCTCATATGCGAATATACGAAAGCGGTCAACGGTGCATGTGTTCCACCAAAGTGCTGATCAGGCGTGTCATCTGTTGTACCATAAGAGGGCTCATACGAGATTCTCATGGGCACTGTTGGCATTAGCCTGTATGCCAAACTTTGCCCAGCAATACTTAGACGGGTGGTTCCAGTGTCCATAATGTGTGCACACTGGATACCGGAAGGTGGTAGAATCACATCCACAGTCACGATCAAAGTCACATCCACGTCCAAGGTTTAGGAAAGCGGTATGCGTATGCGTTCGGACTGGTCACCGAATACTGATTAAGCGGTATGCGGGGGCATATGCGGGGTATATGCGTATCTAAGCGGTTTTCTAATATTTAATTTAAAAATAAAAATATCTATAAATAACATTACCAATGAAGTTATGTATCTAAGTAGAGTTAAAGAAGATCTAATAAAAACGGTTCACGTTAGATGGGTGTGCATGTATACTTTTAATTGCCTCATATTTAATCACAAAAAAATATTTACCATAAAAACTTCGCATTATATAATTCGTAATAACAAAACTTCAATACACATACATGCACTACATGAGCAAAATCTTAATCGGCATATATAAAAATATTCGACAAGTGTTCGAGTAATATCCAAGGAAGATAAGATGGAGCGATTCTCGTGGAGATCAAAGGAGCTCGGCGGTCGGTGGGCTCAAGGGGGCGACAGGCGGGTTGCTGGGGCTGGCGGCGATCAGGGTGTTGACGAGGGGGGCTGGCAGAAGGTTTCTTATGCTAAGCCTGGTCGGCGGTGCTTCCGCTGTGACGCGCGTGGTCACATTGCGTCTGCATGTAATGCTCCACCGCGCTGCTTTCTCTGTGGTCGTGTGGGGCATCGCATGGCATCTTGCAGGTTTTCAGCGGTGGCGGCCACCCGCCTCCGAAATCTGTTCGATGGTCCTAGACTGGGCTCGCGGCGCCCAGTTTCGTGTGCTCGTGGCGGTGCTTCGCTTGGTGTACGTAACTCCCGCTCCTTTGCGCAGGTCGTTGGTAGTGGCGGTGTTGAGGTGGGGGAGCTCGGTGGTGATGCGGGTGGGGGTCCTGCACCTGTTGGTGGGGCTCCTGCATCTGTGTGTGTGTGTGGGGGGGGGGGGGCGCTCGGTGGCGGTGCGGGTGGGGTTGCTGCTCCTGTGGGTGGGGTTCCTGCACCTGTGCGTGGGGTTCCTGCACCTGTGGTAAGGGATGACCGTGGCGCCGGTTCCGGGTTCAACGAGGGTGGTGGGTTGCATGCAAGCGCAGCTGTAACTGAGCCTGGGTTCTTGGTGGGGGATTCGGCGCCGCACGCAGGCGGGCTTGTTGTTCGTGGGGGAGGGGTGTTCGAGGTGCGGCCCGAGGTCGTGGGGGTTGCTCCAGCGGCGCGCCTTGCTGCGGTGGGTGTCAGGATCTGGCCGGATATTTCGTGGGATGCCATTCGGTCGTCAACTCTGGGCCTTCTGGGGAATGCTTTCGACGGGGACTTCGTTGTGCTGGATGACTCTCGATGCTGTCTTCCTGGACTCTCCCCGGTGCAGCGGGAGTGTCTTCTTCGTCGTTCTGATGATCGGGATGTCCTCTGGCGCCTTTTGCGCGTGGCGGATGGTGCGCTTTCTCCTTCGGAGGTGTGCGTTGCGGAGGTTCGGGGGGTGCCTTTTCTCTCCCGCACGGTGCACGCTTTGTCGAAGGTGGTTGCTCGTTGGGGGCAGGTTCTTGCTATTTTGGATGATGGCTTGGCGCCTGGCGCCGTTTGGTCATCTGCGACGGTCCTTCTCGAGTGCTCTCCGAGGTTTATTCAAGATATGGCTGGCAAGGATCTCTTCGAGAGGTTACTTCTGGGTCCCTGGTCCTTCAGGGTCGAGGTTTCTATTCTGCCATTTTCGCCGGCGATGGTCGCGTCAACGTCTTCCCCGGCTGCGCGTGGTGGCGGGTTGGATTCTCGGTCTGGGAGGGACGCTTGGGCTTCTCGAGCCCACGTGTCTTCTTCCCGTGATGTGTTCGAGGCGCCGCCTAGAGGGGACTTCACTTCGGGGCCTTCGTCTGCGACCCCTGGGGAAGCATGTGCAAGTACTGGTGCCAGGGATGTGGGGGCTCTTGATTTTTCCGAGGTGGATATGACCCCTTCTACTTCTTCCATTCTGTCGGCTGGCTCTTGGCGTTCGGACTCCTCTTCGCACGTGGCAAGGCTCGCTTTGGGTCCATCTCTCGGACTTTCTTCCGGATCCTTGGCTCTTTCGGATGGGGCTTCTTCTCGGGTCTCTAGCCAAACGGATAAGGATATGATGCATGGGGTCATCTATGTGTTCTTCTTCGTCAAGGTTTCTCTTAGGAGAAATCTTGATCTTGGGTTCATCCTCTTCACCTGAATCAATAATGTGGTCCTGATTAGAAGAGGATGTAGGAATGAAGATATTCTCACCGAGGCAAAGGTCTTCCTCGGTGAGATGGGAGAAGAGAAAGGGAATGGTTTCAGGGTGACAATCCTGAGAGTGAGAGATCCCAAACTCAAGAGGGTCATGAGTCCGAGTTGGCTCCAGTTGCGCTTGGACCGATGAAGACATACTTCTTGAAGGGTTCAATGAGAGATTTGCGAAGCCTGAATAAATATTCCCCCAGCCAGTCATCTTCGATGGCAAAAAGAACCGATGAGAGCAAGGTATTCAATGAGGCGCTAGTTCTACGGTGTACGTAAATGTGTGGAGTAAACTCACACAACACAAACACAATGAAAAACCCTCAAATTCACCAACTCAACACGTGATGGCCGTAAAGGTTCAACCGAATTATCTTGTAAGTTAATTGGTGACAAATGCAAATCTTGAAAGATTAACGAGTTGTTAGCTGCTTATACTTTCCTACAGACTGTCCCAATTATTATAAATAGTTGCACCCACTTTCAGCCAGCCAGTATAGGAGTAAGTGCAGACCATATAAACACGGCTACTCATTTCTTGAGTACAAAGTCTTTTAAAGCGTCCTCTAAACCTCCTACTCTGCTAAGGAAATCCGGACCATTTACCTGCTACTCGTAGATCATCATTGAAAATTATGTAATCGTTTTTTTGAACCAGGAGTCTATCTGAAAATCCTGGCATTGGCTCTATCCTAGTGTTGTCTCTCTCTCACTTGCAAATAAATCAAACAATGAGGGCTTTATGCACCCGTAAAACAAGGTTCTTTTTATTCCAAATTTTTTGGTCAACATGTTCAATTCAGTCCCAATTTTAAATTAGGTTGTCACTTGAATTTTAATCTCAACACAAAATTATGACTACCGTTCAGTTCAATTTCTTTTTAAACCCTAAGTTGTAAAATAATGGAGGAGTCGGAAATCAGAATGCAAATGTGAAACAATGATGCATGCTCAGAAGAAGGTATATTTACAGTGACTCCCAGCACTCTAAATGCATTATGCAGAACTGAATTTTAAAATTTACACTGAATGCATGCAGATCGAGAAAACTGCACCTAATCAATATACTATTAGCGGGGAAGAAATGATTTTGATTTGGCTAAGTTGTACGTTGTTATGTGCATATCATTAAAAATATCAGAAGATGTGATTCTTGCAAGATGTGTGGCCTAACGATTGGCCCGTACAAATTATAATTAAATAGTCGGGTGCCTATCCTAATTTCGCCACTCAAGTCAGACCCCACCCATACCGGAGAGTGAAATAGGCCCGATACACCACAAAATAATGTCCAAATCTGATTACACACGCGAGATTCCAAATGGAATCCGCTGGAAATTATGCAATAAAATAAAATGCAGAAAATAAAATCCTAAAGACTATACTCTCTCACGACTCGACTCGATCTTAAATTTATGCAATTCATTCAGTCAGCTATTTTCCCAGAAAATGCCGGCCTCCGAAGTTCCTGAGTTGTTTTGCTACCTAAGCGACTGCTCCATGGCGTCAAGCCCCTCACATAAAAACAAGATGGTGGTCAAAGAGATAAACTCAATAAAGCAAACAAAATAAAATACTTTAAAAAATGTTGAAAAATAAATAAAGAAATATGCACAAGAAGAACCGAGGGTCAGACTACCCAGGGGTTGCAAAACCTAAAATCAAGATTTTCTAAAAATTAACCTAAGTCGTGCCTTCCCAGCAAGGGCACCATTGAAAAATATGAGAATTAACCTTTTAATAATGTTGAATTAAAGTCCAAATTTCGTTGTAGGTAGGCAAAATCAGATTATCGAAAACCGTAAATTTAATTATTTTCCAATTAAAACGAGCGGTCACAATTTTTTACTTGGGCAAGCCCAAGGTTGAACTCAAGATGGCCACTATTTCCTTCGATTGGTTTAAAGTCGATCTACAGGTTAGATTTTCAAAGGAATTTTTTTTGGTATTTTTAAATGCAATTTCAGGCTAGTTTAAAGGTTAAAATGCAATTTACAATCAAATTAAATCCGAAAATCCTCAAACTTGGCCAGAAGGTGAAATATGATGAAATTAAACTATTGTGATTTTTTGGAAGTTTTGGATGTAATATGAATTAATTATGAATAAAATATGTAAACTAGATGATTTTGAGTTAATTAATTTTAATAAATACCAATGTCAATATTTTCCAAAATTTAAATTATACTGTTAGAGTAATCGAATGCTCTGTTGTGTTATTCCATAGAGCCCTCGGGTCTCTTATATAGGGAGAAAACCCTTGGGTAAATTACAGAGTCTTACAAAATATAAATAGAAATTACGGAACAATAAAACGTAACATATATATAAGTCTCTACACTCCCCCTCAAGATGGAGCATAGATATCTATCATGCTCAGCTTGGAAGAACATCTCTAGAAAGGTCCTCTGAGCAGTGGTTTGGTGAATATGTCAGCCGTCTGATCCTCTGAACTGACATGAGAGGTGGAAATGAAGCCCTTCTGAATCATGTCTCTAGTAAAATGACAATCCACCTCGATGTGCTTTGTTCTCTCGTGAAAAGCCGGATTATTGGCAATAAACAATGCTGCCTGATTGTCACATTGGAGATTCATAGGCAAGGGGACATCTACAGTCAAATCTTCTAAGACTGCTCTAACCCACATCATTTCTGCAGTTGCTTGTGCCATGGCTATGTACTCGGATTCCGCACTGGACCTTGCCACAACAGTCTGTTTCTTGCTTTTCCAAGAAACTAAAGAGCTTCCTATAAAGATAGCAAATCCAGAAGTGGATTTACGATCCCTTGGACATCCTGCATAATCTGCATCTGCACAAGCTGAAATAGATAGATCTGTATCTTTCCTAAATAGCAACCCTGTGCCTGGGGAAGACTTCAGATATCTCAATATCATATACAAGGCATCCATATGAACTTGCCTTGGCTGCTCCACAAATTGACTCACCCGGTTTACTGCAAAGGCAATATCCGGTCGAGTTATAGTAATATATAAGAGCTTACCCACCATCTCTCTGTACCTTCTTTTGTCCACCTCCTCGGTATCATCATCGTACAGCTTCATGCTTGGGTCCATAGGTGTACTTGAAGGTCCGCATCCAGTCATTCCTGCTTCAGCTAGCAAATCCGTGACATATTTTCTTTGAGTCATCACCATTCCTTGTGCATTTCGTGCAAACTCTATCCCCAGAAAGGATCTGGTATCGTGCCCAGATCCTTCGTAATGAACTGGTTTCCCAACGGGGACTTGGTTATCTCAATCCCCTGAGCATCATCTCCTGTGACCAAGATGTCATCAACATATATCATCACAACAACTGTACCTCTAGGGGTCTTCTGGATGAACAATGAATGGTCCGCATTTGATCTCCTGAACCCCTGTTTTTCAATTAGCTGAGACAGCTTCTGGAACCATGCTCGGGGACTTTGTTTAAGGCCATAGATAGCCTTATGAAGTCTGCACACCATCTGAGTCTCCCCCTCAGCAGCAAATCCTGGTGGATGCTGCATGTAGACTTCCTCCTGTAGGTCTCCATACAAAAAAGCATTCTTGACGTCAAGCTGAAAAATGGTCCAGTTACGTACCACAGCAACAGATAGGAGGATGCGAAGAGTAGAGTGTCTAGCCATTGGTGAAAAAGTATCCAAGTAATCTACCCCATATGTCTGGGTAAATCCCCGTGCTACAAGTCTTGCCTTGTACCTATCAAGACGTCCATCCGCATGATATTTCACCGTAAAGATCCACTTGCAACTCACCACGGGGGCACCTGGAGGAATGGGAACAAGAGACCAAGTCCCTCGAGACTGCAGAGCACACATCTCCTCTTCCATGGCTAGACGCCAGCAATCAATCTTCATGGCATCTTGATAGGTCCGTGGAATCTCAACAGACGAGACAGCAGCTACAAACTTCTGGAAGTCCCCATTGAGACGATGAAATGAGACTTGAGAAGCAAGCGGGTACGAAGTACACTGTCGCCTTGGCTTCCTTTGAGCTATAGGCCGATCAAGATCATCTATGACTGGCGGATCCTCCTCCTGTTGTAAAGACTCCTGCACCGGTGCATTGGCTAATCCATCATTAGTGGTAACATCAGAACATACCTGAGGCGTGCTGGATGGTTGGTATGTAGCTTGAGCTGGCCCTGTTCGCCTTGTATAGAACTTAGGAAATGGTATAATTGGAGGTGTTGGTGGTGGTGGAGGTGGATTAGAGGATTGACTCAGACTTGGAGGTGGAGGCACATAGACCTGAGAGTCCGTGGATGTGGAGGAGATCAGTCTGTCACCTGCAGGGGAGAAGTACATGACTGGTTCAAAGAAGGTAACATCAGCACTCACATAGTATTTGTTATGAATGGGATCATAACAACGATATCCTTTCTGTGTCCTGGAGTAGCCCACAAAAACACACTTGATAGCCCTAGGAGAGAGCTTATCAAGTCCTGGAGATAACCGGTGGACAAACGCAACAGTACCAAAGACCCGAGGTGTAAGTGTAAACAAATCTTTGTCAGGAAATAGAAGAGAGAAAGGAGACTTTTCGCCAAGTACAGTTGTAGGCATGCGGTTAACCAGATAGCATGCTGTAAAGATAGCATCCCCCCAAAATGATAAGGGTGCGGAACTTTGAATAAGTAATGTGCGAGCAATATCAAGAAAGTGTCTATGCTTTCGTTCTGCAACACCATTTTGTTGAGATGTGTATGCACATGTGGTTTGGTGAATAATACCTTTAGAAGAAAGGAAGCGAGCAAGAGAACGAGTGCAAAATTCCAAGGCATTGTCCGTATGCACATACTTAACAGTAGACGAAAAAACATTTTGAACCTCATTAATAAGATTTTGAATAACACTTCCTGCTTCTGATTTATTTTTGAGAAGAAAAGTCCAGGACACTCTAGAAAAATCATCAACAACAACTAGATAAAACCTGTGCCCCTGATGATCTGGGACACGACTGGGACCCCAAATATCTATGTGAAATAACTCAAATGGAGAGCGACTGCTCCGACCCTGATGACTGGGGAAGCTGGACCGATGGTGCTTCCCTAACTGACATGCTTCACAACGAAAAGACGAACCCGTAGATATCTGAGGCAGGAGGTGGCGCATTTTCTGTAGTGGCAGGTGACCAAATCGAAGATGCCAGGTATATGGTGAGACGGAGCCCTGAGAATGTAGCGAGACTCCAGCGTACGAGGTCCGTACAAGACGATAGAGGCCATTGTGCTCAGAACCACAGCCAATCACCCTGCCCGTTAGTATGTCCTGAAAAATAACAGAAGATGGATCAAATATAGCACGACAATGCAAATCTCTAGTAATCTGACTAATGGATAATAGATTCATAGAGAATTCTGGTGCATGTAAAACATTCTGTAGGTGCATAGAGGGCAGCAAATCCGTCTCCCCCTGACCGACGATCGGGGAATGAGTACCATCAGCAATGAGTACAGAGCGACCAGGCTGAACAGCTCTATAGGACTGCAGGATATCTCTATCATGACATAGATGATGGGTGGCTCCAGAATCAACAATCCAACCTGTGAGATCATGGTTATGGTATGAGACCGGAGGACTACCTGAGGCAGTGGCAGAGGCAGATGTACTGGCATATGCCGAAGCAGCAATATCAGAGGCGTCAGCACCCTCTGACGATGACTGTGGCATGATATCACGAAGCCGTGCCACTAGCTCCTCGAACCTGTGATCTGGAGTAGATGCTGGTGGACCCTGGACATGATCCGTGACCCATGCAGAAGGAGAAAAGCCATGCTTGGAATAGCACGTATCCTCCGAATGACCAGTACGACGACATAATGAGCATGTAGACCGTACACGACCTCCTCGACCACGTCCACCACTTCCTCTGCCACGAAATGAGGACGAACCACCACGTCCCCTGGAAACTGCCATTGCTGATGGAGGTGCAGTCGCTGTATTCGATGGAACAGGTACACGACTGAGCCTCCTGTATACTTCGTCCATCGGTGGGATGGTGGCATCTGCAAGGATCTGAGAGCGTGCTGCCTTGTACTCAGGGTCAAGGGCAGCAAGTAATACGCCAACCATAGTGGCGTTGCGGAACGTCTTCTGTTGTTCCGACGTGGCTGTGAGCGGAATGGTGCTATAGAGCTTCTCGAACATTCCACGAAGCGACGTGTACAGGGAATGAAGAGGCCTCCCATTCTGCTTCGTGGTGAAGATATCATGCTGCAACTGGAGCATCTTCGTCTCGTTGCGTACCTGAGAGTACGTCGTGGCCAAAATATCCCACATCGCCTTGGCGGTGGGCTGATGGAGGACATCATTCGCTATCTCCGTCGTGAGCGTTCCTGAGAGCCAAACCTTGGCATACGCATCATCGGCCTCCCATGAGGCATATATTCCTGTCTTCTCCGGCGGTTCATCCTCGGTAAGAATATGCTTCTTACCACACGACTTCATGAGACTGAGGAACTGCATAGCCCACAGTTCGTAGTTTGTCCCGTTCATTTTGACTATTGGTGCCGAACCTTTGAAGGCACCTATGGCGGGCATATCGACCTTTTGTTCTGACATACTGCCGGAGAAGAACAACTAGTGATAAACCAAGAAAATGTTGTCTACCAAGAACTTTGAGGATTCAAGTGCATATGTAGACGTTATGCACTTGAACCCAACATCTATCCGAGACCGACCGAGGGAGAGGCGCCCCGGTGGCGAGTAGAGGCTGTGGAAGCCTCTACCGAGGAGAGACGGCGGCTGGGGGGGTCCCGGCGGCGGGACTGGGCGGCGCGGGTGGGTTCCCGGTGGCGGCTGGAGGCCGGGGGCGGAGAGAGAGAGCCGGCAGGAGGGTTAGGAGCCCCGCAGGAGAGCTGGAAGAGCAGGCTGGAGGCTGGCGGCGGCGGACTGGAGGTTCGACGGCGGCGGGCTGGGGAGGGGGGGCGGCGGGTGGAGAAAACCCTAGGGTTAGGGTTTTGGCTCTGATACCATGTTAGAGTAATCGAATGCTCTGTTGTGTTATTCCATAGAGCCCTCGGGTCTCTTATATAGGGAGAAAACCCTTGGGTAAATTACAGAGTCTTACAAAATATAAATAGAAATTACGGAACAATAAAACGTAACATATATATAAGTCTCTACATATACTATATAGGCTTATGTGAGAGGGTATCCATAACAATTTTTAATTTCTAAAAATATGAAGTGTGGAATTAATTAAAAAACAAATATTAAAATCACCATCTCTTTTATTTTGACCTCGATATGTGTGCAAATGAATTGAAATTTAGGCACAATGTAGAACAAACTAAAATCTACCTAACACGAATTTTTGAGATTTTTTAGAGCAACGAATAATTAAATAGTAATGGAAGAACCAGCAGTGGCAAAATATTGAGTTTTACACCAAAATAATTGAATTAAATAATTCACAGTTCATGAAAATAAATTCAACATCCACAATAATAGAGCATGAGTTGTTCTACAATGAGCAATTTTAAAAAATAAAATGATGCGAAATTAGGGTTCAAATAAATATTCAAACACAGGGACTTATATGCAATTACAGAAATAAAATTGATAATAATAAAAAAATAATGCGAAGAGGACTAAAGTGCAATTATCAAACTATGTGGGGGGACTCATGCAATGTTTGCAATGGGCACGTGGATTCCACGTGCTGCTGACGTCAGATAAGAGGTGGGATGCCTCTATTATTTGATGAAAAGTGGGGTGAGCTATCTGATTGAAGGATGGGGAGGTCGGAGTGGTGGAGAGTTCGGAGCAAGGGGGTGATGGGGAGTTCGTCGTTGTTGGGGAGCTCGTCGCAGCGGGGAGTTTCGCCACAGCGGGGCTGCTCTGAGTCGGGTCGTTCGGTGCAAGGGGGAGATGGGTCCTTTGATGTAGGGGGCCATCATGCTGGCGTGGAGCGAGGGGGCACGGAGGGGGTTGGTGGTGGGTTGCTCGCAAAGGGTTGGCGTGTTGAAGATGGACGAGGGAAAAGGGTCGAACGCAGGGAGGAAGGGGGTTGCGAGATGGCACGGGTGGCGCGATGCAGGTTGCTGGGGATGTCGATGGGTGGGTGCATGTTTCCCACAAAAAGCCGGGGAAAAGATGCTTCCATTGTGGTATTCGGGGCCACGTTGCGTCGTTATGCCCTGTCTTGCCGAGATGTTTTTCATGTGGAGGGGTGGGCCATCGTCGAGCCACATGCAGGTTTGTTTCCGAACGTGGTTGCGGACGTGTTGTCGAGCGTAGTTCCGATATGCAGCCCATGCAACGGGTAAATGCTACGGTCGGTGGTCGCCGGGGGCAGCGTAGTTATGTGGCGGTGGTTGCGGATGATGTGCACGATGTTGGCACCCTTGTAGTGATCGGCTACACTCTGGGAAATTGCATCTCTTTGGAAGCTCCGAAGGTCCACCTCTCTGGGTTCCTTGGTTCACGGTTCTCGGGAGACGTGGTATCTCTCGGTGATCGTCGGTGTTGTGTTCGTAGCCTCTCTTCGGTTCAAAGAGAACGTCTGCGGTCTGCTCCTGAGTGGCGGGGTGGACGATGTTATTTGGCAATCTCTCCATTTTGCGGATGGAGCTGTTTCAGATTTGGAGGTTTGCGTGGTGAAGGTGAGTGGTATTTCTTTCCTGTCCCGTTCGGTTTGTTACTTGGGACAGGCCCTCCGACGATGGGGTTTGGTGCTCGTGGTGCTTGATGATGGGCTGACACCGGGTTCGTCATGCTTGTGTTGATGGAGTGCAGCAAGGCGGTTATGGTTGTTCCTGGTGATCCCATCTTCTTCGTGTCCTTGGATGTTGGGCGTTTCTATTTCAGGGTAGAGATGCAGGTCGTGGAGCCCCCACCTGCGCCGGAGACTTCGATGTTGTCCGCACCACTTCGCCTTCCGTGCCGACGGTGGGGCTTCCGAGGATCACGTTGCATGGTTCGAGGCACGAGGACGATTCGGTGCGACCTTCGGGGGTCTCTCCTCGCGCAACACCGGAGAAGACGAAGCATCAGATGCAGAAGGAAGGGAAGGATCTCGGAGACGCGAGAAACGCCTTCGCATGTAGCTTCGACCAAACCTCGAAGGAGGGGAGTTAAGCACCATCACCTCGACGGAGACGCCATCATCAATACCAACAGCTGCGAAGCCCGAAGACCCGGAACCATCCGGGGAGCCCCGCAGAGAGGGGCCACCACGAAGAGGAGAGAGAGGGCCAGAAGATTCACGCTGGGGAGGAGCAGCGCTCTCCAGGAAGAAAGAGCTGCAACTAGGATCATCCAAGAAGGCCATCGGGCTGAAGGGCACCGCATTAATGGGCCGGGGGCAAATAACTTCAGAAGACCAAGAAAGGGTCTCCGACGCCTCGCCCGAATGTGGCGGTCGCGGCTGGTCTTACTCGCGTGGTCGGGCGTTGGCCTGCCTCTTTTTGAGTGGTGCATCTCGGGTGGTCTTGCTTTTGGGGACTTCGCTGTTGTTAATGAAGATTTTGTCTTGGAATGTGCGTGGTCTCGGTGATCTACACCGTCGAAGCTCGTTGGGTTCTCGTCTTGTGGAATGGGATTGTGACATTGCCTGTATTCAAGAAACCAAGTTGCCGATCTTGGATGTCGACTTTTGGAGGTCTTTCGGCGCTCGGCATTTTGATGATTTCCGTTCGTTGGATGCGATCAGTGCGAGCGGTGGGCTCTTGCTGGCGTGGCAGTCGGCACGCTTTTCTTTCTCTTCTATGCGGGTGGGACGACACTCCCTTTCTGTGGTGTTGATTATGAATAACTCTGGTATGCATCTTGCTGTTACTTGTGTCTACGTTCCGAATTCCCATACCAGCTGTCGGGAGCTTTGGGAGGATTTGCGTGAAGATGTGCTGGCCTTTGATGGCTTGCCTTGGATGTTGGGTGGTGACTTCAATGTCACGATTCACTCCCAGGACCGCCCACACGGGCGCGGGGGTAATGATCCTGGGTCTGGCGATTTTATGGCACTCATTACCGATCTGGCTCTGGAGGGGCTCGTGCCAAGTGATATCTCCTACACTTGGAGGTCTAATTCATCCAGGTCGCAGATTGATCATTTCCTTGCGAATTCGCGATTGATGGAGGCTTTTCCTCTTTGCGCGGTTACCTCTCGCCCGAGGTCTTTCTCTGACCACAGCCCAATTATTTGGGAGTCCGGGGATGATCAGCGTCCTCATGCCCTCTTTCGCTATGAGCAGTGCTGGCTTATTGAGCTGGGCTTCAAGGACCTTGTGCGCACCCATTGGGAGCAGGCGGTCTCTGCGGGCTCGGCTGCTCGTCGTTTTGATCAAAAATTGAATTCTCTCAAGAGGGTCTTGGCTGCTTTTAAAAGGGATTCGCGCATGGCTCGTGTCGCTGCTCGCAAGGAGGCTGATGAAGTTATTTTGAGGATGGACATTCTTGAGAATGAGCGGGATCTTCTTCCGGAAGAGCTGGTCGCGCGTGCGGCGGCGGTGGAGGAGGCAAGGTTGGAGGATCGGAAGCGGTCGATTGAGTGGCGTCAGCGCTCGCGCATTCGGTGGCTTAAGGAGGGGGATGCCAACACGGCGTTTTTTCACCGGGTGGCGAGTGGTCGGCGACAATCCAACTCTATCTCCTCTCTGATTATTAATGGCTCTTTCTTCCAGGGGGATAGGGAGATGGGGGTGGCGGTGGGGAGGTACTATCGGGAGGTGTTTGGGTGCTCGGCGCCGCGGTGGTGGCGTTGGTCAGGCTGTGGGGCGTCCTCTCTTTCTGCTGATGCTGCGGAGGCTCTTTCTTGACCGTTGTCGATGGACGATCTCCGGGGGGCCATCTGGGACCTCAACTCTGACGCCGCGCCGGGGCCTGATGGCTTCCCGGTGTCTTTCTATCGAGATTTTTGGGACGTTGTTGCTCCTGATGTTCTCGAGGTTGCTGTGGAGTTCTGCGGGGGGAACCGTGGATTTGACGTTCTTAACAGGTCCCTTCTTGTTCTTATCCCTAAGTCGCATCCGGCCAGTCGAATTGAGGACCTTCGGCCAATATCCATTTCGAATGCGATCTACTTAATCATTGCTAAGGCTTTGGCTAGGCGGCTGGCTCCTCTTCTTCATTCGCTTATCTCACCCTATCATGCTGCCTTTGTCCGCGGGCGGCAAATTGCGGATTGTCATGCGGTGGCCTCGGAGATTATGCACAAGTGGTGCACTAGTGGGTCGAAGGGGATTCTTTGGAAGATTGACTTTGCGAAGGCCTATGATTCCCTTGATTGGCGGTTTCTATGGTCCGTGCTTTCGAAGAGGGGCTTCCCTCCGATTTGGATTTCGTGGATGAGGCGTTGTGTGACCACGGCGTCCTTTTCCATTCTCCTTAATGGTTGTGTTGCTGAGGGTTCGTTCCAACCTCGTAGGGGGGTTCGGCAGGGATGTCCTCTTGCTCCCCTATTGTTTGTTTTGGCGGTGGATGTCTTGCCACGCATGATCGATGGGGTGGTCGCAGCTGGCCTTTCTCGCGGATGTTATTTTGGCACGCATCATGTGCCTATTCTTCAATTTGCTGATGACACGTTATGCTTTATCGAGGGTGGTTCCTCGAGTGTATCCAGCATGGATACCACGCTTCAATTGTTCAGCGAGCTTTCGGGGCTCCGAATCAACGGGCATAAGTCCAAGGTTGTCCCCTTCTCTTTGTCTGATGAGGAGGCGGGGGAGTGCGTGCGGTTGTTGGGGTCTCCTCCCGCTACCCTCCCCTTTGATTATTTGGGTCTTCCCTTGACTGACGGCCGCGCCCGCATTCGCGACTGGCGTGTGGTGGTGGAAAAGATGGAGGCCCGCTTGGCGGGGTGGCGTGCGGCCCTTCTCTCTCGCGGAGGTCGGCTTGTCTTGCTCAAGTCTGTGCTTTCTTCCATTCCAATCTACTTCTCTTCTGTGCGCGGGATGCCGAGGGGGGTGCGTGCTCGATTGGAGAAATGTATGCGGGGATTCTTATGGGGGAAGAAGGGGGGCGGAGGAAGGGGGTGCACTTGGTGGGGTGGGACGAGGTCACGAGGCCCAAGTGGGAGGGAGGGTTGGGCGTTAGGCGGCTGGAGTCGGTGAACGATGCCCTTTTGCTCAGATGGGTGGCGTGTGGGGAGGGGGGAGAATTTCTTGCTGAATTGCTTGAGGGAGGCGGCGGGCGTTGAGCTCTTCTCGGCTGTTCGGGGGGATTTAGACAGGCACCTATCTTCTTTTTGGCGTGGGGTGGTGAAGGCTCTTAATCGGAGTCGGGTATTTTTTGCTCCAAAGCTTGGTGATGGGTGTTCTCTTCATTTTTGGGAAGATGATTGGTCTGGGAAGGGTGCCCTTCGGACCTTGTTCCCACGGCTTTTTGCCTTGGTAATCGATAAAGATGTCACGATGGCTTCCTCTTGGGATGGTTCTTATTGGTGCCCTTCAATTGCTGATTCGTTGTCGGACCAGCGGCTGGAGGACCTCTTTTCGCTACTGGCTATTCTCGATGATGCTCCCAGGCCTGCTCTTGGACGTGATCATTTGGTATGGAAAGATGGCCTGTTCTCTACCCGCAAGGCATACATGGCTCTTTTACCCCGTTTTCCTGTGGCGGATGATTCCTTCTTGCGGGATTGTCGTTTCCTGTGGGGCCTCAAGCTCCCGGAGCGTATCGGTATATTCCGGTGGATCTTGCGCCGCGGGCGCTTGCTGACTTGTGATCGTTGTGCGTCTATGTTTCCCAACTCTTCGGGCACCTATGGTCTGTGCGGTTTGGTGGCGGAGATGATTGACCATCTTTTCTTCAGGTGCGGCTGTGTCTGTGCCCTATGGAATGATATGACTTGGCTAAACTTGTCCTCCTATGCTTCCTTCTTCGATAGCCTTTTCAGCGCTAGGACTCGACCTCGAGAGGTCTTACTGGAGCCTATTGCGCGACTTTGGAGCATATGGCTGGGAAGGAATGAAGCTCTTTTTAATAGGCAGCGGTTCTACTTGGAGAATATTCGTTGTTCGGCCTCGAGATTCCTACGTGATTGGTCCTCTAACTAGTTTATTGCATGTATAATGGGGGTATCCCCTCTCGATCCCCTCTCTTTTCTGTCCCTTTTGTATTCCTGTTAGTTTCCTACCTCTTGTAAGTATTTCTCTATCTTTCCTTTTAATGCATTGGGGCGAGCACCGTTGAGTGCGTCCCCCTTTTTTGAGCCTAAAAAAAATATTCGACGATACATTCCATATACTCGTGAAAATAATACATGAGAAAAACATATAACATTGCATATACATAATGGTATAATGCATTGCAATTGTATAGAAATGCATGTCATATTCTAATAATTGAATGAAGAGGCAGAGTTACAGAATTAAGGACCTGAATGAGAAGATTGAAAAGTTGGAGTTGCTGGAGCAGTATGCGGGGCATATGCGGGGTATATACGGGGAGGGCGCATAATGCACTGATTCAAGTAATCAGCGTGGTTTGCACGCCGCACGGGCATATGCGGTAGCATATGCGGCCCGTGCGGCCGATTTAGTGAACAATGTCTACGTCATGACTCGTGCTCACAACCACAACCAAAGTCACGACCTCGTTCTCCCTGGTAGCTTTGTTGTCATGTATTCCCTAACGATGCACAGTTAGATGTAGCCTCTGCAAATGGTATGGTATAAAAATGCTCAACAGTTGTCTCAAGTTCCTATAGATGATCAAAGATGGACTCAATCAATGGAAGGATGTCAGTCATCAGAAACCGATCCTTCACAGGCTTGTATTGTGGATGCAGTCCAGAGAGGAATCGGTAAACATGCCATTCAGCTCTCTCTCCTACATGTTGATCACGACATGCTGGCTGGAAAATTAGGAACTCGTCAAAAACTCTAGTTAGCAGCATGTAGTATTCAATAAGACTCGAATTTCCCAGAGTGGTTGTCTTCTAAGAGTATGTGTATTCCAGATTCTCCCACACCACCTTTGTAGAGTCCTTATAGAGAAGATTTGTCGCAATGTTTGGATCGACGATGTTAGTCATCCAGGTAATAATCTGGTAACTATCGGCATACCAGATGTTGTAGTCCTTGTCTGTCTCTTTGAGCGGGATTCTTGGTAAGAATATGATTCTTGCGTTGACCATCGACGAACATCTTGAAGGATCGCGACCAAAGCACGAAGTTTTTTGTGCCCTTAAATTTGATAGAAGTATTATATACCATCATAGAAGTTGAGTACATGGGCTTAATTTGGTTGATGTCATCGTGATTGCAAAGACACGAAAAAATGACCTAGAACAAAATCAGTTGCTTTAATCAAGCATAAGGGTGACCTAGGTCACTGTTACAAACCCTTGTCGGACTTCCGTATAAGTAAATTATGGCTAAGATGCCACAAATCTCCTCGACATGTGCTGTTGTAGCCCAGGCAAAGGTGCAAGACCTCCCGGCGCAGGTGTTAGGTCACTTGTGGTGCCTTGGAGAGGCATAAGACCCCCTTGCGGAGGCTCAGGACCTCCTGCAGGTGCAGGACCTCCTAATGGAGGTGTTACGACACTGATGGTGCCTGGTCGATGCTCGAGAGCTCCCGGCAAAGGTGTTGGGGCACCATTAGTGCCTTGCAGAGGAGCAAGTCTTAGCGGAGGCGCAGGACCTCCGAGCAGGGGTGTTAGGGCTGCGCAAGACCTCTTGGAGGAAGTTGAGTGAGATAAATTCCTACGTAACGTAGTTCGAAAACAATATTCTTCTATAAGTCAACATTTTTTTTCTGTCATTATTGTAGGCATATCGCATACATTGTCTGCGATATAAGACATCGCATGAAACCTTTGTGCTTCCCATTAGTGCATATATTGTTTGCGCTATGCCCCACTAGCGCATAGAATCCCTGTGATATGGTCTGCAATTCGAAAAATAAAATAGACAGAATGAACGAACATCTACTTATGCAAACAGAACCCTCGTCGCTCTGTTTGAGAACCCCCTCCAACGCGACCCAAACCCCCTCACACAGAGTGTGCCGCCTCCCCCTCCGAATATCTCTCCATGGATGATCCTTTCCGCCTCCGCCACCGAAGCCCTCTTCGCCTCCGTCGTCGATCCTCTCTGCTTCCACCACTGACGTTTTGTTCTCCAAGAGTAATTTTCTCTAACATTAGCAAAATAGGGTTCTTTGTTCTTTGGATTTCTATTCAGTATCCTTTTTTTAGTTGAATATTGTCTTTTTGTATGACCTAAAATGATGTGGGTTCAATTTTTAGGAGGTTAATGGATTCTATATATTACATATTTAAATTCAAGAGTTGTAATGATGACTCTATTTGTACGATCGTGCGAGGTTTGCGATTGTGAACGTTTATATCTTATGAAGAGTTGTTGGAATTGGTGTGTAAGAAATTTTCTTTGGATAGGAGCACTCACAACATCAAGATATAGCATCGCATTGGAACCGGTTCAGTGATGAAATCCATTATAGATGATGATATACAAGGTGTTTTTCTTTACGTAAAGACATATGCAAAGTCGGCTCCTATAGAGATAGTAGTAGATGCCTCTCTGATTGAATGTGCAACCGAACACCACGCCTTGGGACCACATGGTGTGCCCCTAATTGCAGATCTATGTAGCGGCAACCCACCTATTCTGGCACGTAATGTTGAGAGTACCTATATTAGCGAGTCTTTGATGAGGGAAGTGAAACGTGTTCTAAATGATGTCCTTCGTAGGTCACCGATAATGAGACAGAGAATGAAAATGAGGAAGTTGAAGACAATATTGTGCATGATGTAGCAGATAGTTCTCATATTGCCTCTTCCATACCCTTCTACAATATCTTAGGCGGTGATGGGCTTGCAAATTTTGAAGAGAATTTTTGAAATGAAACTGTCATTGATAACCTTAGTGATGAACTGCGAAAGGGTCACACTTTGAAAACGAAAGATGATCTTGTATTTTGTTTGAAAAAGCACCACATATTTTCCTATTACAACTTCACAATTAAAGAATTGACCACATTGGTTTGGTTCATCTCATGCACAATGGATTCCAAGGGATGCAAGTGATTTTTGCGTGGTCATTATCGTAAATTCGACGGGATGTGGGTAATATCTAAGTTTGACAATATACACTCATGCATCAAATCCGTCTATCAGTCAAGATTATCCCCAACTTGACTGCAACTTCATGAGAGGTTCTTGTGAAGGACATTCCAGTTGTTCCAGTTTCCACTCTCAGGACTCATATCAGGAAGGTATACAAGTATTTGGTTACAGAGAAAAGGATTTGGGATACCAGAAGAAAGGCAATTGCAATCATTTATGATAAATGGAAGAAATCTTATACAGATATGCCACATCTGTTACATGCTTTGCAAGCTGCCATTCCAAGGATTGAAATTACTATCACACATACGGAGCATTCCGATCCAATGAAGTCGTACTGTCGTGGATTTCAACAGTGTTTTTAGGTGTTTGGCCCGTGTGTTGAAGCCTTCAACCATTAAAGGCCTTTGATCAGCATAGACGGTAGAAATTTGTATGAAAAATATACCCAAAAATTATTTATTGCCTGTAGGAATGATGGTGACAACCATATTGTCCCATTTGCCTTTGGCATTATGGACAAAGAATCTGAGCCAAGTTGGAAGATGTTTCTTTCACTGTTGCATATCAAGGTTATTGGGATGCATCCAGGTCCAATTTGCATTATATCATATCGCCATCCAGATATAAAGTCTGTAATGAATGATGTCGATGTTGACCAACTTCCACCCTTTGCACATTGGCGTTTTTGAACCTGACATGTAACTAACAATTTCAACATTGTATTTAAGAACAGGTCCATGAAATATTGTAACTGCAACTTCCTTACAGACATCCTTTAAGAAATTTGCTTACTTCATGAAAAAATTACGAGAATGGAATACAGAGGCAACTAGATGGTTTGAATCACATGATTGTCCGAAAGAGTAGTGGACTTTGGCATATGATGGTGGTTTTAGTTCGGCCAGTCAACTACCAATCTCAGTGAGAGTTACAATACTGTGTTGAAGGATGTACGTTGTTTGCCCATTGCGCACTTATTGAAAAAAACTACAATTGTATTGTATTTTAATACACGCACGGATGAAGCTTCCGCTGCCATTACTGTTATGGGAAAAAAATACACTACATGGGTTGCTGCAAAAATATAAACTTTGAGTTCATTTGCAAATGGGCACAAGGTCACCCAAATACGATGCGCACCTGATTTACTTTTTGAGTTTCTTACAGGTGCTAGGCATACACAATATGGCATAAGAGGACGCAAAAAATCTACAGTTGTGATCAACAAAGGTACATGCACATGCCAGAATTGGCAAACATATCAGATTCCTTGTTCTCATGCAATTGTTGCTATGTCTCTAAGGCATTATGCAATGGACTCATATATAGGTGAGTGGTACACTTGGGAGCACCAACTCAAAGTTTACCAAGGGAAATTTTTCCCCTTGGGAGATAGGGATACATGGGTACCCTTGTCCTACCCTGAGTTGAGACCCGACAAAAAGTTAAAGCGGAGTAAATGGAGACCTCGGTCCACGAGGATTGTAACATCCGAAATCTACATAAACCCAAACTCGACCCGATTTGGGTCCAATTAACCCAATAAAGTTGTTGGTCAATGCCAAACAACTTAAAACGATCAATTGATCGTAAAACAAAATTCGTTCGGGCGTAATCAACCAAAAATCGGTCGCATCATAATGCGTGCCCGAAAAAAAAGCCGCGACGCAAATTCGGAAACTGCGAAACAAATCGAGACCATCATAAAATTCGGTTCGATGAAACAAGACCAACGGAATCGACCGTTCGTCAATCGGAGGTCATTTGATATTTTAATTTCGTAAAATTAAACCCTAACCGAAGTCGTATCTCGAAAAGTTCGGGCATCCAAACTTCATCAAAAGTATATCAATATTATACTCATATTGATCGTCATCCTGAGACGGTCAAAGCAAGCCATTTTGTCAAAATCGGAAAATCAAGGTACTAGATCGATCAACTTTGGTATGTTAAATAAATGAAAAAAAAGAGTATAAAAATAAAAATTTAAATTTTTATGCATGCAGCAGCACCTGTATGCTTTCCACATTACAGGACAGCCATTTGCTTCCCATTTTTCTCCATTTGGGCATCTTAACCCCTCCAAGTGGCTCTCAAAAAGTACCTACACGTGTCAAATAAGGAGGCTCTTCCCTTCTTATAAGTATCACCAAGATCTCCTAATTTCCCATTCCTATTCTTTTCCTTTCTCTAAAATTCCAACGAGGCTTCTCATTTCAGCCCCAAGGGTCCCTCCTTTTTCTTCCCCATTTCCCTTTCTTCCCTCAAATCTCCACATTTTCTCCAAACGGAGGAGCTGCTGTTCTGATGCAACTGTTTCTCCTCTCTTGAAGTTATTGCTGCATTCAAAGCTTGGAGCAGCTCCCATCAGCCCTTGCTGTTGTCCCAAACCACCAAGGTGATTCCCTCTTGCAGGAACTGCAGTCCAAATTGAGAAGACCAAAAGGTACAACCCCATTTCCCTCCTCCTTGCTGCCTTGCATGTTCAAATTAAGGCCTCCTCTTATTATCTTTATCTTTGATTCTAGTTTTCATTGAATGAAAAGAATAATAAAAATAGAATCTGAACACTACTGCTCATTTATATATATATATATAATGTATGTATGTATACGTATAATAGAACTCATCCTTACAATTAACAAGAAGCAGTTTAAACAGTAAACTCTATGCCAGACCCTTTAATGCAACCAAATAAGTATCATTTAGTTACTAATTGATTGTGATTATTACAGAAAACCAAGATCAAAACCTGAAATACATTTATATAAATAATCATATCAGGCTCCAACTTCCAGGCATGCATGATGTTGCTTACAATCAAATTGTAATAATCTTTCTTTACATACTTATTAGTATTCAGAGTAGATTGGTTTATTAAGCTTCAGAGTTGCATGATAACTAATCAAGTATTCTTTCATACATCTTAAACATATTATTACTATTAGAACAATTGAAAACTCGGATGGGGATGATAATGAAGGGGAAAATACAACATAGTGTGGAGCCTCAATGTTGTTGTTCAAGGTTTTGTACGGATGTAGCATAAAGTAATTAGAGTAATTCTGAGCCACAGATTTAAGTTGTGTAACATCCTCTCCTCTGTAATGACCTTTTTTTTTGAAATAACATATGACATTATATTACCTTGATAAAAGTTACATCTGAGACATTATATCTACATCTAAATCATCTAAAAGTTACATCTGAGACAGTTGCAGTTGAGATTTGGAGGAATTACAATTAAAGTTGAATTTATTGGAAGTGACTATAATCTGATTCGAAATCCCTATAAGCTAGTGGACGTGTTGGGAACTTAGTTAGGATGCATTATACAACACTGCATGCCTACGGAGGCACCCCAACCCTAAGGCATTCCCCACGTCTTAGAGTCATAGTGTGAGGTTGCACACTAACCAAGACCACAGACTATCCACTAGACTTAAGAATCTAAATAAAATTAAGAAATCTTTCAAATCTCAAACTTTTCCATCATCAAAATTCACAAAATGATCTCTGAATAATATATGCATACTTATGATCAATCAATTATAATATAATTATGTTTTATATGGGAAATGTTGGGATAATGACTGATCATGGGAGGTCCTTACAAGTAACTTGAAAACCTTTTTATATACGCAAGTAGAAATAAATTTGTGTTGTTCCTGCCATTCTACTTGCTTGCTTTTGAACATGTTAAATGCATGTTTTCTACAAATTTATGGAAAAGTACCAGCAACCATCGATGCTTCTTCTTCCTTGCACGCATGATAAGCAAGGAGCCTTCATGGCAGTATGTTTTGGGACACATGTTTGAATGAACTGTCAACTTATGATGTACATGTGTATATATTATGAGAATGAATGGAATAAAATTTTGGTGACAATTGTCTTAGTTTTGAATCTGATGAATATGGAATGTAAATGTCATACGCAAAGGTAAAACATCACGAAAAATTTTCCCCGTAAATTCATACATTTAATGTGATACCAATGAATGTAATATTGTGAATGCGATATAAACGAGCACCCGGATCTGAGGGGGTAGGACAAGGATCCACAATGAGATGAATATAAGAGAAGTTCTGCAAAAAAATACATGCGGCTTATGTGGAATTTCGGGTCATAGTAAACGCACGTCCAAGGAAAAACTTGGGAGCGTCGTCATCAACTACAGCTTCTACATCAAATCGAAACAAAAATAGATGTGGGAGATGTGGAGGGAAAGGTCATAATAAGAGAAAATGTACCAGCCTCAGTAAGTTTATTATAGTTCTCGTTAAAAAATTGTAATACATGCATGATAAACATAATTTGTTGCTTATAGCATTTGTTATATCTTCTCCTTTTACATTACTAACATAGACATTTGCTATGTGTGTTGTGGATGGATCCAGACCCGATTGACACAGCTGACACAACAAGATCGACATCACTCACGCCGAGTATGGGAAGGTGATGTAAGTTATGATTTGTTATTTCTCTCAAAAAAGTTATGATATTTATTTCATTTCATTTCATTTTTACGATTTGCATTTTTAAATCTCGAAAGTAACAATTCATATTTATGTGAGCAGTTATCATCATGGCTACGATGTCGGCGACGGGAGAAACAAGTACGTCACATACCACTTGACGAGCGCACTCGGCCTTTTGTTGTGAAGGCAGGATTTGGAGGAGTTACTGAATTAGAGTTCATAGCTATTGACCGGCATCTTATAACTGCCTTGGTGGAGCGACGGAGGCTGAAAACACACACATTTCATATGGCCAACGGGGAGATGACGATTACACTTCAGGATGCAGTTGTGCTGATGGGGTTGCGAGTTGATGGCATGGCAGTTACTAGTGCTACATCGACAGTAGGGAAATGGGATGATGTGTGCGAACAACTACTAGGTGTTTGACCAATGGAGAATGACATCCAAGGATCAAGGGTGTTGGCGAGTTGATTGTATCAGTCATTTGCATATGTGCCCGCCCATGCAGATGAGGACACATTGAGACGTTATGGGAGAGCGTACATCCTGCAGCACCTTGGGGTGTATTATTCACGGACAAGAGCGGGTCGTTGATATCTATTATAATCTTACCGCTTTTGTCCGATCTTGATTTCACGGGGACATTCAGTTGGGGATCTGTCACATTGGCATACTTGTACAAGCATCCAAGGTTCAGAAATGCGGTATGCGGTATTCGTTCGGTCATGCGGTCTAAAGCGAGTAAGCGGATATGCGGAGGAGTATACGGAAGTATATGCGGTTCATGCGGTTTATAATATTTTAATTTAAAATATTATAAATAAACAATAAAATGTGTTTATATATAAAAGTTGATGATCTAACAAAGTTCAAAATCAAAAATTTCAAATAAGATATATAAGCATGATATTATAAATTGATTATTTTTTAGTGTGTATTTTTGAATTTAATGCATATATATACATATACAAATTTGGATTCAACAGGAAATACATGATTCTATAAGAAAACCTTTAATGTATATATCGATCCTATAGATAACAAAAGCTAAAGAATAATCATAGGTACATATACCCAAAATTATACACATATATGTATCTCCAAGGGATAAAATATGTGACACAAAATATAGGGGAAGATTGTTTTCATATAAAATTTATTAGAAACACAAAAAATGTAAAGTGTAAGAATGTTAGTCAATTATTTCATGTTTTATTTGAAGAATTAGAATGAATTTCATTAGATAGAAAATTCAAAAAGTAGTAAACAATTCATTAGTAAGTGTTGAGAACAATGGAAAAAATGGATAAAAGAAAAAAATATCCTAGATTATATTCCCAAATGCAACATATACGAGAATAATGAAAAGATGCATCAATGCAAATGATGATATAAGAGTTGTCGGAAAAAATCAAATTAATGTGTCATCATGTCATGGATTAACATGAATCCTATTAGATTGCGGCCGCATATACCGCATATGCGGACCGCATATGCATTTTGACCGCATATTGCCGCATATGGCATATGCGCTTCGGTCAAGTGACCGAATACGCATATGCGGCCGCATATGCGGCCGCATGGACCGCATTTCCGAACACTGCAGGCATCTGTTTTTTGCCGCACACATGGGGACTGAGGAGGTAGGTGGTTCTGTTATACTTTTGCAGCTTTGGGTGTGGAAGCACTTTCCCCATATAGCCCATGTTATTAGAGCGAGACCTCAATGACATGAGCGGCCATTAGGTGTTCGTTAGAGGGGCTGGCTTTGAGAACAGATGCCAACCAACATACGTTCGGTCATATAGTGACGCATTCGATATGAAATCTCCAGAGCAGGTACACAATTTTTAAAAATTAATCATTTCGAATATCCATGAAATGATTGAAATATGTTACATGCAGATTTTGTGGATGTCGTATAGGACAGACATCTTGGAAGCTCTTCCACATTACGACATTGATGGTCAACATGTTTGGACGTCGCGTCACTCGCATGTTCCTCTCATCTACTTTCACGTGGTCGTGCACTACTTTTCCGACTGCGTCGTACGTCAATTTGATGGATGCCAAAGTATTTCATCTCCTTGCGACATTGATGAGATGTTACAGGCGATCGATCTGCAAGGTAAGGTGGATGTAGATTGGAGAGAAAAACATGTTGATCACATCACTACTTGAATATCTAATCACGACATAGTTGTCCACATAGACCAGTCCATTGGGGTTAGCACTTCTCCGGATTACATGGATTGGTATCTTCGAATCACTAGAAGATATGTGGGGAGATTAGGTGCAATCCTCGCCTACAATGTAAGTCTAGATAATCAAATATATTTCAATAAGTTATAAATATCTAACTTCACATTTATTTACAATTTTCAAATGCAAAGATGGGATCTTGTCATGGAATTAGGAGGTAGAGATCCAAGCCACTACCAGTATATAGACATAGCATGGGAGACCAAGTTTGAAATAAAGCGTTCATTATCCATTTAATTTGCAGATTCTATAATCTTGAACGAGGAGTACACGCAACAGGAGAATGTCCAAGAAAGAGGAAGAGGACGTGGCAAAGGAAGAGGTCGGCTAGGGCACACCAACAACAATAAGGTCATGGACAAGGTCGTATATGAGGGCGGAAAGAATTTGCACATGGCGTCGAAGTGGAGGGAAACCAGGATATGGACGAGGTCCTCGAGTTTATTTTGGATACACAATTTGTCACACCAATTGTTGAACCTTGAGACGACGAGATGACAACTCCGCAAACGCCTGTAAGGAACATAAGGGCGGAAGAATCTCAATATGTGTATGTTGCACTGGCCCTGCCACCTGCGCCCACCTTCGACGAGAAAGAAGGCATTGGAAGTTCGCAATTACAAGAAGTTGATCTTAGATATTGAAATACAACCTATCAAAAGAGGAAGGGATAAATATGCATTCTGTAACAATATTTAGCAATGTACTCTATCTTAGTTATTTGTATTGTACCCCACATGAACTATTTTCTAATCCAATTAAGCCTTTTTATGGACATCTATTCCTACTATTAATGATATGAATGACTTTGGTATATATCCTAAGCATGGAGATATTTATGGAAATCATTTCTCTTGTGTGTTAAGGTTCAAGTTCCATTTCTTTATTTTGTCCCAGCATAAACTTCTGTCTATTTTTTTCCTGAGTTGCAGAGCATATCGCATACTTTTGTTGTGCTATAGGTATGAGAGTGCAGGCGCTACCTTAAAGTGCATAAAATCCATGTGTTTCCCATTAACGCATACATTTAATGCGATATGCATACGGAATTCACAGAAAAAAAATTTGGTAGCTTAGTGGAAGATTAATGTTTTCGAACTACGTTACTAAGGAATTTGTCTCAAAGTTGAGTCCCCATTGTATAGGGACCTGGTTGCTGAAAGGGGCCTGCGCAAGGGCTTCTCCTTAGAATAGTGATGAGGGGCTAATGGTGGCGGCAAGATCTAAGTCAAAACACCGGTCTACGAGCGTTGCTCTGATACTGTTGAGAAAAGGAACGAATGAGACGTTTATTCCACAGAGGTAGGATCTCTTATATAGAGAGAAAATCCTAGAGAGTAGGATCTCTAGGATTTACTACCTTGTGCGAGACCATCCATGAGTGATGCAGGAGGTCTAGCCATCCCTCCTCGACGGAGAGAGGGCTGGTGGTGGCGGCGGATTTAAGGTATTAGGTTTCGGTCTAGGACCGTCGCTCTGATACCATGTTGAGAAGAGGAACAAAATGAGATATATATTCCATAGAGGTAGGATTTCTTATATAGAGAGAAAATCCTAGAGAGTACAAGAGTTACGGAACCCGAAGGGTCACGGGGGTTTACAGAACTCGAAGGATCAGAGAGGATTACGGAACCCGAAGGGTCACGGGAGGATATGGAACCCGAAGGGTTACAAACATAAATGTAAATCTAATAACTCTAACAGATACCATGTGGAGAAAGAAGAGAGAACAAATGAAATGCTTTATTCAGGAGTTCTAGGGGTCCTTATATAGGACGAAACCCTAAAGCACCCATAAACAAGAAATTACATAAATAACCCCAAGCGATTACAAGTAAATAAGGTGAAACCTAAAACCGTCTCTGATAGTGATGATCTCACCTTCTTTAAGTCGGTTATGTATTTCTCTCCAGCATGTGACAAGTTGACTCCATTTGACTTTGGAGAGGAGGTATATATGCCTCCTCCTACGACACCACCACTTCATATACCACGATCACCTCCATTTCCTCCTCGTGTGGCTACTCCTACACCACCACCTAGTACCTTGGCCTAATTGTTGCCCCGTTTCTATATTCGCAGGCCTCCCACTATTCCCCCTGCTTATGGGTTTTTCTCATCATCCAGCATGCCCCAGGTATGTACTGAGCCCATTGTCTCTACTTATGGCAATGACGATTTGTCCATGCAGCATGCTACTTACAAGATGAGCATGTGCCCTCTCAGGAGGATAGTTTATAGGTTGAGGATGCAGGTGATCTTGACGTATCTAGGCAGAAGTAGACGTACTTGTGCTACTTATCCTCTTGTAGCCCATGATTATTTGAGGCGACTTTCAGAGGATTTCATGACGTCTGTCATGGGGTTGTCAACCGTGTAGATACCACGGTCATATCAGGAGGCAGTACAGAACAATTAGTGGCATCTTTCCATGGAAGAGAGGATGGTCGCGTTAGAGTCACGTGGCATGTGGAGAATTGTTACAGCGCCTACAGGAGCCGCTGTCGTGGGATGCAAGTGGGTGTTCAAGGTAAAGCATCGAGCAGATGGTAACGTGGATCGCTACAAGGCAAGACTTGTGGCTCGTGGGTTCACCCAGACATATGGGGTGGACTATTAGGGTACTTTCTCCTCGATGGCTCGATATTACACATTGTGGATTCTTTTCTCTATTGTTGTTGGAAGAAAATGATTAGTTTGTTTATTTAAGGGAATCCTAGGACTCAATTACATAGGGAAGAGAACCAAAGAATTACATAATGTAGATGAAAGAAATAACAAATACAAAAATGATACAGTAACAAGAGAATATCTCTACACCCCCTCAAGATGGAGCATAGATGTCAATCATGCTCAGATGGACGAACACTTCCAGAAAGGCCATCTAGTAAAGCCTTAGTTAAGATGTTTGTAGTCTGCTCCCCCGAACTTACATAGGAAGTGGAAATGAAGCATTTCTGAATCATATCACATGTATAGTGACAATCTACTTCAATGTACTTCGCTCTCTCACGAAAAGCAGGAATATTAGCAATGAATAAAACTGTCTAGTTGTCACATTGGAAATGCAAAGGAAGTGGTACATCAATGCATAGGTCAATTAAAACAGATCTGACCCACGTCATCTCTGTGCTCCCATATGTGATAGCTCTGTATTCTGATTCAGCACTAGATCTCGCAATAATCGTCTGCTTGTTGCTCTTCCAGGACACGAAAGAGCCACCAACAAAAATACAACAATGCCTGAAGTAAGCTTCATGTCCTTAGGACGTTCTGTATAGTATGCATCTGCATAAGTTATGACAGTAAGGGATGTCCTTTTTTAAAAAAATAATCATGCACCTGGAGATGACTTTAAGTACCTCAAAATCATATGGACCGCATTCATATGCACCTGTCTAGGATACTCCATGAATTTGTTGGCCTGACTAACAACGACTGAAATATCTACCATGGTGATGGTGACATAAAGAAGCTTATCCCCAAGTTATCTATTTCTTCTCTTGTCCACTTCCTCTCTATCATCATCGTGTAGCCTCATGCTAGGATCCATAGGAATAGTAGCAGGTTTGCACCTAATCATACATGTCTCATCTAGAAAATCTATAACATATTTTCGTTGGGTCATCACAAGACCATGTTGGTTCCTGACAAACTCTGATCCCAGAAAGTGCCTTGGGGTATCAAGGTCCTTGGTAACAAATTTTTAACCAAGAAACCCCTTTTCCTCTCTAATCCCCAGTAAACCATCTCCGGTAATGATGATATCAACAACATAAATCATAATAACAACAGTACCTCTATGAGTCCTTTGAACAAACAAAGAATTATTTGCATTTGACCTTGTAAATCTATGTTGCTCAATCAAATCTGAGAGCTTATGGAACCATGCTCTTAGACTCTGCTTGAGACCATAGATGGCTTTTTGAAGTCTACAACATGGCTGACATTACCCCTCAACAATAAAACAAGGTGGCTGTTGCATGTAGACTTCCTTATAAAGATCACAATATAGGAACGGATTCTTGACATCAAGCTGAAACAGAGGCCAATCACGAACCACAGCAACAACAAGAACTCGAAGAGTGGGTGGCAAGCTACTGGAGAGAATGTGTCCACATAGTCCATCCCGTATGTCTAGGTGAACCCATATACAACCAGTCTGGCCTTGAAGCAATAAACACTACTATCTGCTTGGCTTTTCACATTGAAAACACATTTACAATGACAAAGGAGGCTCCCGAAGGAGCTAGGACTAGACTCTAGGTGCCACGCGACTGCAACACATCCATCTCTGCTTCCATGACAAGATGCCACCGACTGTCTCGCAAAGCTTCCTGATAAATCCATGGAATTTCCACGCTAGAAATGCAACTATAAAGTGCATGAAATCCACATTCAAGAGGTTAAACGAAACATGGGAAGCAAGAAGATACGATCCACATGTACGTCTATGTTTCCTAATAGTAATATGCACATCCAGATCATTAAGGATCTCCTCAATCTGTATATTGGCCTCATGCAAAGGTACATGCTCAAATGGTGCAGTAGCCTGCTACAAAGACAAATCTTGAGGGTTGTCATACTTACAATTATGTTTGTAACCCTTCGGGTTCTATAACATTCAATCCTTCGATTTTTGTAGCCTCTCGGGGGTATTTATGTATTTTTTTTCTTTTGTACTCTCTAGGGTTTTCTCTGTATATAAGAGACCCTAGCTTTATGAAATAGATATCTCATTAGTATCTCTTCTCCACATGGTATCAGAGCCCTCCAGTGCAACAGCTCAACCCCAAAAGAACATCTCCAGCACCTACCGTTGCCGCTGGAACCACATACGGAGGCTCGCTAGTACTGCCAGGAGGTCACAACCCTCCCACTAGCACTTCCAGGAATCCAAAATTGATGCTCGTTTAGGTTTTTCAGCCCATCTTCAAGGCAAACGTGAGTTTTAGGGCATTTTCTTACCCTTTCATGCAACCTTATTTGATCACAAGATCTTTCTATTTTAAGACCACCATGGCGCACTTTTCTACCGAGATAAAGTCCTTGGCCACAAATATTATGGCACAAGGTGCTGCTATCAAACTCAAGGGAACAGAAAATTACATGCTCTGGTCTCGATCTTCTATTGTGTTCATTGGTGGTTAGAGGAAACTCTACATTCTGACTAAAGATCCTTTAGATGAAAAGCATAAAAAGTACAACAACTGCAAACAGACAATTACTTGGTTATCAACTGAAATGCAACAGTGTTGAGGCTCATATTACCACAAATCTTCTTCACAAAAATATAGCTAAGGAAATGTGGGAGGATCTCGAACAAACATAATCCAAGAAGACGAAGTCACACCTTGTAGACATTTACAGGCAAATCTGGTTGGCATCTCAGGGTGATTCCACACTCATCGAGTACTACAGGCATCTCTCCAGCCTGTATGAGGAGCTTGCATTATTCCAGCCCTCATGTTGCACCAAGCAGATACAAGAGCGTTCTGACTGCCGGGTATACCGCTTTCTTCATGACATGCATTCTAGATACTATGTAGCAAAGGAGCGATTTCTTATATCAGATACACTGTTGAAGGCCATCTTTGGCCGACTTAAGGAACTCAAGACATCGGTTGCATGGGCTCCCATCATACCTTCAACAGAGAACTTTGCACACATCGTCTCATCTGGGTGAGGAGAGAGATACGGCTTACGAGGAGAGTGCGGTCGTGATCTAAGTCATGGCTGTGGACGGAAATTTGGTCGTGGCCGTGACTTTGGTCGTGGCTGTGGGTGAGACTCTATTGCCCCATGCACTCACTGCGGTAGGTGGAACCACCCGACTGAACGATGCTGGCATAAGTTTAGCATACCATCTTATCATGCCAATAATGCCTATGAGGATGCCTATAATATCGAAGAAGTATCGCCTACAGCAACCTCCAGTGGAAAGATTATTCATCTTAATAACATAGATTACTCCCGCCTGATGCAGGTCCTTCAGACTCTAGGGCCTACTACCACCAGTAACACTACCACTGCTGTTTTGGCCACTCCTTCAGGTACAATAGCCATCTCTATTGTCACTCCTACTCTAGCTTGGATTATTGATTCTGGTGCCTCGACTCATCTCACCGAAGAATGTAGTTTGCTTACCTCTTCCGTACCATCTACCTCTGTGAAGTCAGTTCGAGTCGCTAATGGGACTCAATCATCGATTACTACTGTCAGAACTATGGAATTCTCTTCCAAGATCTGACTTTCGGGGTTCATGATGCTCCTGATTTTCCTCTTAGCTTGCTATCAGTTCACAAGCTTTGTGTTGAGCTTCATTGTTGAGTGATATTTAATGAGTCTTGTTATTTTCAGGGCATTCGGAAAAGGCAGATTTTTGGCGAGGGTCATGAGAAGAATGAACTATATTATCTTGACATATCCTTGGATTCCAATTTTATTGGTATTACGTCTATCTCCAAGATCCGCTCCTATGGCATCTACGCCTTGGGCATCCCTCTGCCAAGGTCATCTCCATGATGTTTCCTAAACTCTCTCCTCTGAAGCCATTTCAATGTGAGGCGTGTGAGTTCGAGAAACACCATCGAGCTTCGTTTCCTGTTCGTACTGAGTCTCGTAGTACTGTTGCTTTTCATCTTGTTCATTGTGATGTTTAGGAACCTTGTACAATCCGCACATTAAGTGGTCACCGCTATTTTATAGTTTTCGTTGATGATTATAGTTGATCTTCTTGGGTATATCTATTAAAGGAGCGTTCGGAGATTAATCAAATTGTCAGAAATTTCTTTCAATATGTGAAAACCTTCTTTTCTAGCATTGTTATGATCATTCGTACTGACAATGTTCTTGAGTTAACCCAACAAGACTCCACATCTTTCTTTGCGTCCCAGGGAACTGTTTAACAAATATCACGTCCATAAACCTCAAAACAGAATGGTATAGCTGAGAGGAAACTCTGACATTTGCTAAATGTTGCCAAATCTCTTCTAAGTCAAATGAGTGTGTCTAAACATTATTGGGGAGATGCTATCCTTACTGCAGTTTATCACATCAATCGTGTTCCTTCGTTTGTTCTAGAAGGGGCAACTCCATTTTTCTTACTTTACCCTAATGAGTCTTCTTTTCCCATACCTCTATGTATTTTGGTTGTATTGTCTTTGTTCATAACTTTCATGCAGCTAACAAATTATCCTCTCGTGCCATCAAATGGTGTCATTCTTGGGTACTCTCCTACCCAGAAAGGCTATCGTTGCTATCATCTTGTTGGGTGTCGATACTATGTGTCCGTTGATGTCACTTTTTTGAGCAAACAAGTTATTTCACATAGATTGTGAGTGACAATCCTCTGGACCTCCCTCCTCCACCAATCGTCTATACTCGCCAGCATATCTCTATACCTTCTATACCAGTGTTTGTATCTTTGCATGTCCTTTTTATGGAGGATGATATGACCACTTCGAGTGCTCCCACCACTGCCGCCCTAGAAGTACCCGACGAGCTTCCTATAGCTCTACGCAAGCATAAAAGACAATGTACATATCACTCCATGTCACATTTTACTTCTACAGATGGTTTATCTATCTGTAACAAGAGATTTGCAGATGCTCTGAATGCTATTTCTGTTCCAAGAGATCATTTCAATGCAATGTAGGATCATGGTTGGCGACGGGCCATGGATGAGGAGATGGATGCACTTACCTCCTAGGGCATGTGGGATATTGTGTCGTGCACCCCGAGAGTTCGTCCTGTGGCTTGTCGATGGGTCTTCACGATGAAACAGTCGCTTGATGGTTCTATTGACAGGTTGAAAGCCAGACTTGTTGCTAAAGGTTTCACACAAACCTTTGGAGTTTATTATTTCGAGACATTCTTGCCCGTTGCCAGAATTGGGTCGATACCATACGTACTATTCTCTCTATTATTGCCAACAAGGCTTGGCCCATTTATCAACTTGATGTGAAGATGCTTTCTTTATGGTGATCTTGAGGAGGAGGTCTACATGATCCAACCACCAGGGTATGTAGTCGAGGTGGAGCATGTATGTCGACTACGCAAAGCCATTTATGGTATAAAACAGAGCCCCAAGGCATGGTTTGACAGACTCACTTAGGAGATCAACACACTTGGTTTTTAGAGGACAACATCTGACTACTCTGCCTTTGTTAGACAATGGTCTACTGGCATGATCATTCTTGTTGTCTATGTTGATGATATGGTTATCACAGGAGATGATGTAGACGGCATTCAGGAGACCAAGACCTTCCTCCAAAAGGTCTTTGTCACGAAAGACCTCAGCAAACTTAGTTATTTTCTTGGCATTGAGGTAATACGTACTACATAGGGGCTCCATCTTTCATAGAGGAAGTATTGCCTCGATATTCTGAGGCAGAACTACTTGGATCAAGCCAACTGGCATCCCTACAGAAGTGAGAAAATATTCAGCATTTACTGATCTAGCTTTTGAGGATGCAATTCGGTATAGAAACTTAGTGGGAAAATTACTCTATCTCATTGATACTATGCCAGAAATTTCATATGTTGTAAGAAGAGCCAGTCAGCATATGGAGAAGCCTCTTTACATTCGATGGTAGAATGTTCTTTTGATCCTTCAATATTTGAAGGAATCTCCTGGACGTGGACTTTTCTATGGGGTGAATGGGCACACTAATATCTCTGCCTATACAAATTCTGACTATGCTAGCTCTCCAGAGGACCGTCGATCCACTACGGGATATGCCATGTTTGTTGGAGATAACCATCTCACTTGGCGAAGCAAGAAGCAGACAGTGCTCTCCAGATCCAGTGTGGAAGCAGAATACAGGGCAATGGCTCAAGCCACATGTGAGATCACATGGCTTGTCTCTTTCCTAACAGAATTTGGTATGTCAGTTGCTATTCATGTACCCTTATACTACGACAACAAGTCTGCCATGTACGTTGCTACCAATTCAGTTTTCCATGAGCGGACAAAACACATCGAAGTTGATTGTCATTTCATTCGTGATCACATCAAGCAAGTAACGACACTTACGTTCAGCAACATCATTTTGTTGGGACGTATAAGCACATTAGTTTGAAGGGCGATGCCAGGTGATAAGAAGAACTGCAAAATCTTGAGTACAAATTCCAAGGTATCGCTAGTTTGTATAAATTTAACCATAGAGCAAAAATTTTGTTTACTTCATTTATGATAGATTTAGTTACAACCCTAGCCTCACTTATTCTTTAACAAGAAAATCCACGAAAACCTAGAAAAGTCATCTACAGCCACAAAATAAAATATGTGTCCCTGGTGATCAGGAACACAACTCAAACCCCAAATGTCTACATGAATCAACTCAAAAAGGGAGCTACTATTCCATCCCTAACTACTTGGGAAAGTAAACCGATGATGCTTCCTTGGCTGACAAGCCTTGCATTGGAAAATGGAGCGAGGAGAAATCTAAGGAAGCGTGTAACACATCTTTTGGATAGGAAGATGACCAAAGTGAAGATGCCACATAAACGGGGAGACTGATCTTGTGGAGTTGGATAAGACACCAACATAGGGAATGCAGACCAGTTGATAGAGGTCGCCCTGCTCACGGCCACATCCAATCACCCTGCCAATAAGAATGTTCTAAAACACAAGTGAAGATGGGTCAAAAACAGAACGGCAATGCAGATCCTTAATAATCAAACTATTAGACAACAAGTTCATTGAAAAATCAGGAGCATGAAGCACATTCTGTAAATGCATAAATGGTGTCATATTTGATCTCTTCATATCTGCAACTGAAGAGTGCGTCCCATCATCTATGATAACTGATCTACCAGGGGATAACTGTATGTACACTGAAAACCGACTCTTGTTTCCACACATATCATGGGATGCACCGGAGTCCATAATCCACGGTCATATTACTCCTATGACAACTGGCAAGAGCATAGATACTAGATGAGTACTGGCAGACGTAGAGGCTGCAACATCTAAACGGCTACCCTGAGCAGTCGAGGATGCAAGAGAACCAGCGGGAGGCATAATCTCTCTCAGCAAGCAACAAAGTCCTCAAATCGTTGGTCAGACGTGGAAGTTGTAGGAGACTCAGTTTGCTCGGCTGCACGAGCAGAAGCTGAAAAGCCATACTTGGGGTAGCATGTATCCTCCAAGAGACTCGAACGATGGCAGTAGATGTGTGGCTGGCGAATACGGCCTCCCTTACCACGAGGACCATGGCCACAAAACTGAGAAGTGCATCCCCTACTACGAGATGTGGCCATTGCAGAGGAGGTATGAATAGAGACAGACGATGGAATAGTAATCCTACTAAGCACGTGGTATGCTTCCTCCATGGGAGGTATGGTGGCATCCGCAAGTATCTGTGAGCGAGCAGCATCATACTTCAGGTCAAGTACTGCTAAAAACACGCCAACCATAATGGTGTCCATGTACATCTTATGCTGCTCAGAGGTAGCCACAATAGGTATGAAGCCGTGAAGCTTCTCGAACATGCCACGATGAGATGTATACAAAGAATGTAGGAGATGACCATCTTGTTTGACTGTGAATATGTCATGTTGTAGCTGCAGGATCTTCGTCTCTTTCTCGCATGGGAATACGTAGAAGCGAGGATGTCCCACATCGCCTTGGTGGTGGGTTGGTGCAGAACATCATTGGTGATCTCTACTATCAGTGTGCCAGACAACCACACACGTGCGTAAGCATCATCAACCTCCCATGAGGCGTTCACCCCAGTCATGACAATCGGCTCCTCTTCGGTAAGAATATGTTTCTTACCAGTAGATTGCATTAGACTCGTGAATTACACAGCCCAAAGCTCATAATTAGTCTCTTCCATCTTCATTGTTGGTGCTGGAACTTGAAAAGCACATGTGGTGGGGATATCAACTTTGCTTTCTGACATATTGCTAGATCTAAAGACCGAGGCTTGTAGACCAAAGAAGTTTGTCTACACAAAAATGTAGGGAAGTGGTTGCATGTGTAAACTCAAAGTGCAACCATTCCCATAAACCTATAAAATACCATGCACCAACATGTGATATATTGATCTGAAGCCAACCAAGAAACATCAAAATCAGTCCAACATGATCATGCGATCACATTATCGGAGCCCTAGGAGAGAGCAAACGGGTCGCAAGTGGCAGCCCCAGAGAGCAGCGGCAGCCGCTGAAGCTGCTGGGGTGGCAACCATGGCAAGAGAAGGTGTGGCGGTTGTTGCCGAAGGTGCAATTGCAACAGCTGTCGCTGGAGGTGCGATGACAGCATCAGCGAGATGCAGCAGTAGCTACTGAAGGGCGACGAGGTGCAGCAGCAGCAGCTGGTGGGAGAAGGAGCGTGGCGAGAGGGGTAGGATTTTTGGGTACAAGAGATCTAGGTATAATAAGCAAAGTAAATCCATTCATGGAGCAACCTAGATAGGTACATATGGATGCAGTTCATATGATTCTGAGGTATCTGAAGACCTCACTTAGCACTAGTCTTTTATTTAGCAAAGGCACATCTCTTACCATTACAGTTTGCGCAAATGCAGATTATGTAGGATGTCTTAAGGATAGGAAGTCTACCTCTGACTTTGTAGTGTTCAGAAACAGTTCCTTGGTATCAAGAAAGAGCAAGAAGAAAACTATGGTCGCCAAATTTAGTGCAGAATCATATAACAAGGCCATGGCACATGCGAGTACAGAGATAATATGGGTCAGACATGTTCTTGGTGTCCTAGTAGTTGAGGTGCCTCTTCCCATGCACCTCCAATGCGACAACCATATTGCTCTTTTTATTACCAACAATTCAGCCTTCAATGTGAGGCCCAAGCATATGGAGGTAGACTGTCACTATACTCGAGACATGATTCAGAATGGTTTCATCTCCATCTCTCATGTCAGCTCAAGAGATCAGACAATAAACGTGTCCACCAAGACCCTAACTAGAGGGTCATTCCAAAGATGTTCCACGATGAGCATGATTGATATTTATACTCCAACTTGATGGCGAGTGTTGGAGAAAAACCAGTGATATATTATTCCAATGAACCCTAGGCTCTCTTATATAGAGAGACCTCATGGATAAAATACATAAGAGTCCAGAAAATAAATAGAAATTAAGAAACGATACATAACATAATAACACAAGTCTCTACACTCCCCCTCAAGGTGGAGCATAGATGTCTATCATGCTCAGCTTGGAAGAACATCTCTGGAAGGGTCCTCTGAGCAACGGCTTGGTGAATATGTCAGCAGTCTGATCCCCTGAGCTAACGTGAGATCTAGATATCAAGCCTCTATGGATCATGTCTCTCGTGTAGTGGCAATCCACTTCGATATGCTTTGTTATTTCATGGAATGTTGGATTGTTGGCAATAAACAATGCTGTCTAATTGTCACACTGAAGCTGCATGGGAAAAGGTACAGCTATATGTAGATCTTCTAGCACAGCTCGAACCCACATCATCTCCGTGCTTGCTTGCGCCATGGCCCTATATTCAGATTCAGCATTGGACCTTGCCACAACAGTTTCTTTCTTGCTTTTCCAAGAAACCAGAGAGCTCCCAACAAAAACAGCAAATCCTGAAGTAGACTTCCGATCCTTAAGGCACCCTGCATAATCTGTGTCTGCACATGCTGAAATAGATAAATATGTGCCCTTTCGAAGAAGCAACCTTGAGCCTCGAGAAGACTTTAGATACCTCGGTATCATGTATATGGCATCCATATGAACTTGTCTTGGCTGCTCCATAAATTGACTCACCCGGCTTACTGCAAAAGCAATATCGGGTCGAGTTACGGTGATATAAAGGAGCTTACCCACCATCTCTCTATATCTCCTCTTGTCTACTTCTACAGTATCATCGTCATACAACTTCATGCTTGGATCCATAGGAGTACTCGATGGTCTACATTCAACCATACATGTTTCAGTCAAAAAATCTGTAATATACTTCCTTTGGGTCATCACCAGACCCTGTGCATTCCTAGCAAATTCCAAACCCATAAAGTATCTTAGGTACCAAGATCCTTCGTGACAAACCGACGGCCCAGGAATCCTTTTGCCCTTTCTATTCCCTGAACATCATCTCCTGTAACCAGAATATCATCAACATAGACCATGATGACAATCGTACCTGTAGAAGACTTCTGAATGAACAACGAGTGATCTACATTTGACCTTTTGAACCCTTGTCGTTCAATCAGGTGTGAAAGCTTCTAGAACCACGTCCTTGGGCTCTGCTTAAGGCCATAAATCACCTTGTGAAGTCTACACACCATATGCTTCTCCCCCTCAGCAGTGGACCCTGGTGGTTGCTGCATGTAGACTTTCTCCTGCAAATCTCCATACAAGAAGGCATTCTTGACATCAAGTTGAGATATGGTCCAGTCACGTACCACATCCACTGATAAAAGAATGCGAAGAGTAGAGTGACGAGCCACTGGAGAAAATGTATCCATATAGTCCACGCCATAGGTTTGTGTGAAACCTCTCGCGACCAGTCGTGCCTTGTATCGATCTAGACCGCCATCGGCATGGTATTTAACTGTAAATACCCACTTGCAGCTAGCAATGAACGCGTCAGGGGGAGCATTAACCAAACTCCATGTGCCACAAGACTGTAAAGCACGCATCTCTTCTCCCATAGCAAGTCGCTAGCAATCGATCTTCATAGCTTCTTGATAGGTTTGTGGTATATCCACGGAAGGCCGCAGCAAATCTCTGAAAGTCGCCTGTGAGGCGGTGAACGGACACGTGGGAAGCAAAAGGATAAGACACGTAAGTCTGTTTCTGCTTCTGAATAGCAATGGGAAAAACAAGGTCGTCGTCCACTATACTGGTTGGTGTAGTTTCCTCCTGCAATGAAGAATCCTGCACATGTACCATATCTGGCCCGTCAGTAGAGATGCCACCTGAACATAACTGAGGCATGATAGATGCCTGACATGTAGTCTGAGCAGGACCTGACCGACGCGTATAGAATTTTGGTAAAGGTGGAATAGGAGGTTGTGGAGGTGGCGGCAGTGGTGGTGGTGGTGTCATAGCAACTGAAGCTGGAGTGGACTCAAGTGAACTCAAGTTAGGAGGAGGAACATACACATCATTGTTGGTAGTGGACGAGACCAGTCTGTCACTGCAGGGGAAAAGTACATAATCGACTCAAAAAATGTGACATCAGCACTGACAAATATTTCTTGTTTATGGGGGCATAACAGCGATAACCCTTCTGAGTCCGAGAGAAACCTACAAAGACACACTTGACAGCTCTGGGAGAGAGTTTGTCAAGTCCAGGAGATAGGAGATGAACAAACGCAACAATACCAAAGACACGAGGAGTAAGTGAGAATAATTCCTTATCGGGACAAACTATGAGCTCTGGGCGATGCAGTTCATGAGTCTCATGAAGTCAAATGGTAAGAAGCGTATCCTTACCAAGGATGAGCCGGCAGAGAAGACTGGGATCTATGCCTCTTGGGAGGCTGATGATTCTTATGCCAAAGTTTGGCTATCAGGCACACTGTCGATGGAGATTGCCAATGACTTTCTTCATCAACCTACTGCCAAGACAATGTAGGATATTCTGGCCACTACTTATTCCCAAGTGCGGAACGAGACCAAGATGGTATAGCTCCAGCATGATATATTCACTATGAAGCAAAATGGATGGCCACTTCATTCATTGTACACGTCCCTGAGAGGGATGTTCGAGAAACTATACAGTACCATACCACTCACGATGACTCCAGAGCAGCAGAAGACATTTCGGAATGCTACCATGGTGGACGTACTACTTGCTGCGCTCGATCCTGAGTATGAGGCATCCCGCTCTCAGATATTGGCCGAAGTGGTTATTCCTCCTATGGAGGACGTATATCAGAGGCTCAGTCGCATATCAGTTTCCTTCAGCATGTCTACTCCACCCCCATCGACGATGGCAGTATCGCGTGAGAGATGTGGATAGTCTTCTGGTCGTGGACTTGGACCCCATGGACGAGGAGGTCGCTTTCGCCAGCCGTGTTCATTCTGCCACCGCACATCTCACTCGGAGGATACATGCTACTCTAAGCATGGATTCCGAGCATCAGTGCGTGTAGCCGAACGTGGTACTCCTCAGTCAGCATCCACTGCAGATAACAGATTCGAAGAGCTTGTGGTACGTCTACAGGATATCATGCCTCAATCATCTACTAATTCTCCAGGTGGACCTTCAGATGTTGCTGCTACAGCTTCTGCCAGTTCCTCAGCCGCTGCCAGTACCTTAGGTAATGCCATTTCCTTTACATCTTCTCATGATCTCTCTGATTGGATTATCGATTCTGGCGCCACCCATCATCTCTGCCGTGACAGAGAGAGACTTGAGTCCTACAGGGACATCCCACATGGTCGATCAGTGTTGATAGCAGATGGTACTCATTCCCCCATCGTTGGACAGAGGGAGGTTTCCTTGTCACCCTCTATGCATCTACAGAATGTTCTACATGCTCCTGAGTTCTTTATGAAGTTATTATCTATTAGTCAGATTACGAAGGATTTGCACTGTCGTGCTATATTTGACCCCTCATCTCTTATTTTCCAGGACATACGAACGGGCAGTGTGATTGGCTGTGGTTCTGAGCAAAATGGTCTCTATCGTCTGGTACGAAACTCTTATGCTGGTGTCTCTTCACATTCAGTCGGATCAGTCTCTTCGTACATCTGGTATCTTCGATTTGCCCATCTCCCGCTCTAGAAAATGCGACATCTCTTGCCTCAGATCTCTCCCAGTTCATCATTTCGTTGTGAAACGTGTCAGTTGGGAAAGCATCATCGGTCTAGCTTTCCTAGTCGTTAGAGTCGGAGCAATAGCTCCCCGTTTGAGTTGCTTCACATTGACATTTGGGGTCCGAGTCGTGTAACTGATCATCAGGGACAGGTTTTATCTAGTTGTGGTGGATGATTTTTCTCGTGTATCTTGGGTCTTTCTTTTGAAGAATAAATCTGAAGCAGGGGATGTTATTAAAAATTTGATTAATGAAGTGCAGAAGGTTTTCTCTTCTACTGTCAAATATGTTCGTACAGATAATGCATTGGAATTCTGCACCTGTTCTCTCTCTCAGTTTCTTTTGTCTAAGGGTATTATTCACCAAACCACCTGTGCTTACACATCTCAACATAATGGCGTGGCAGAAAGAAAACATCGTCACCTTCTTGACATTACTTGAACCCTTCTTATTCAGTGTTCTGCTCCTATCACTTTCTGACATGTTGTCGTAGATGCAGAACTAGGGATTGTAGACCAGAAATAGGTGTCTACACAGGCTTGATCGGATCTGAGTGCATATGTAGACATTACGCACTCAAATCCATGGAGATAGAACGACCGACGCAAGTGGTGGCGTCGGTGTGGAAGGAAGGGGAACCCGACGGTGAGGGTCTCCTACCTAGGGCACGGTCCGGCGGAGGAGAGAGGCGGGGCCTGATGAATCTGCGATTCGTCATCTTTATTCATTTATTTTAGCTTAAAATCCCTTATAAAACACCTGCATATAACGCTAACTCCATATTTTTACTAACTTGCATTTGTGTGTAAATATTGTACATTTCTTACTAATTTTAACCTAAAATAAATAAATAAAGAAAGAAAGGAAAAATAAAGAAAAGAAAATAAAAAAGGAAAACTGTATACAGGATGACCCGAACCCCGAGAGAAGGTCAAGACTTGACCTGATCGACCAGGAATAAAGTAGGGGGAGATAGGGTCCTCAACCAGAAAATCCAAAAAAATGTGTTTCTCACTTATTTTGTGTATATTTGTATAAAACTAACACTAATTTATTTGTACCTTAATTAACCCCAAATCAAATAACATTCAAAATCAAAGTTGTAAATAAAAATGGGTCCTAATTAATAAAACTGATTGCACAATTAAATCATGTACAGAATAAAAGTAGCCACACTTGGAAAAAGCCACTAAGCACTAATTGAAAGATCAATTCCGGCTCCATATGATCTCAAATTGAACAAATATCACTTCCATTGAATTCTGAATTAAATTATCTTCAAAATGACTGTTATTTTATAATTTTTGGAGTTACGGTTGAAAAGTCGGTTTTCTGGGGTGGTTTGTGCAATTTTCCCTTGTATTTTGTGCATATTGTATTTGTATATATACTTGTAAATATTTTTACTAATTATTTAAAATAAAAATAAAAAAAATAATAATAACATTCTTAAAACAAAAAAAGGCTAATTTCCTCATTTAATCCTTGTATATAATGTCATATATGTATATAGTACATGTATATAGTTGCTATTTTAACTAACCATCATAAAAAAAATAAAAAAATAACATTTTTTAATTCAAATAAATAAAGTGACGAAAATTCAAAAAAATTAGATAATTTCGTAAATAATTTTATCTTTCTATTTTATCTCTCATGTTATCTCTTCCACCAAAAAAAATCTCTCTTATCTTCTTATCCAAAAATTCAAAAATTCAAATGTCTCTCTTTTCTATTTATATGACTCCATCTCCCTCATTCCAACGGGATCAATCTTTAGAGAGAGGAGCCCGATCTCCGAGAGAAATTTCGTCGAGAATTGTGCCTAGCCTCCGAGCCGCCCGGTGACAGCGAGTCGGCCTTGTCGAGGCGATCACGGTCCATTTTCCGCTCCTAAGGTGAGATCCAAATTTTTCTTTGCATTTTATCTTAGTTTAATCGTAGTGTAGTTTATCGCATTTTTTTTCGTCATTTTGTTCTTCTAGATCTTAAGAAAATTCACCACGATTTATTCACCACCGACTCGATTTTTCATCTCACTTTCTTGATCTCTTCGCCTTCTATTTCTATCTCCCACGATCTCTCAACTCCGGCCACATACGGTGGCCGGAGATCGGATTCGAATTACTCATCTCCAATGAATCCCCGTTTATTTTCCGATTTGTAAATAAATAAAAAAAACATTTGTTTGCTTTTCTTCTAACGTTTGTTTGCAGGATAAAAAAACACACAAAAAAATTTTATTTCCTTATTCTCTAACGTTTGTTTTGCAGGATCGTATAAAAAAATAATAAAAAAAATAAAAAAGGGAATTTCTTTATCTTTTTATTTCCTGTTTTCGGATTTACAAAAAAAATTACAAAAAAAATTTATTATCATTTATTTACTGTTTACATTCCATAAACAAAATAAAAAATCAAAAATAAAAAATAAAAACAATTCTCCACGACAGCCAGGAGGGCCACCGTACCCTGCCGCCGCGCCTGAAGCCGCCTCACCGACCTCCAGACCAGGCGTCTCCGCCCGCGCGCAGGCGCACCACCGCGCCCAGCCACGCGCGGCCACGCGCGCAGCCCGCGCGCGGTTCCGCCCCAACCTCCTCCTGCGGTGGTGCTCCCAGCGGCGCAGCGCTGCCGTACCGCCGAGCCCGCCCCTCCCTCCTCCTTCGAAGTCGCCACAGCAAGTCGCCCGCTAGCGCCGAAGCCGCGCCTCACCGCCACGCCCTCCGACCGATCTTTATCGCCATCTCCTCTAGCCCGCCGCCCCCGCGTGGGGAGGAAGGAAAGGGGCGACGTCCCTGTTGCATTCCCCTGTCGCATGCCCCTGTTGGCTTCATTTGCAAGAAACGCATGAAAGCCCCCTAGGGCTTGGATTATTTTATTGGAAAATTTACAGTTGCCCCCCGGAGTTATTCAGATTTGCAAGAAACATCCCTGCCATCGTCCAAACACATGACAAGCACATGACTCTGTGGTAAAATTGTGTCTTTTATCTTGTGATTTATTTCTATTATCTATTGAAGCAAAAAACTTGGAATCTTTACAGTTCAGTCCAAAACTTTCACAGTATTCACGTTTTAGTCCCTGAACTGCATAATTATAATTTGCTTGTGCTTTTGATTGAAATAAATGTCATTTTTGATCCAAAAATTTCGAGAAAATTGTGCTATGCTCCTGATGTGATGATTTTCCTAGTATAAAATTTTCATTGCATTTTATGATCATTTTTTATTATTAAAAAATCAAAAACATGTTATTTTGCCTTGCTTGAAATTCAAAAATTCATAAAAATTCGAAAATACCTCTAAAAATTCTAAAAAAATAGATTAGTTGTATTTCATTGTCTTTTAATTTCTGACCATTTTTCACGCATTAATTATTTATAAAACCCAAAAAATTTGAAAAATATCAAAAATCTTCTAAAAATCATAAAAAATTCTTCAAAAATCGAAAAATTGTGATTTCAATTCCTGTTTGTATATAATTATTTCTAGTTTATCTTAAAAATAGTAGCCAGGAGTTTTGGATATTTAAAAGATTTTTAAATTGCAAATTACTCCAGGATGGTCACATTTTCTTATTTTCTCCTTGTTTGATTTTTAGAAAAATACAAAAACATCTGAAAATTCCACAAAAATTTTCAAAAACATTTCAAAACTTTTGAAACCCAAAAATATTTTCTTTGAATTTTTCTGATTATTTTTGGCATAATTGAAAATTGCAAAAAGAGTTGGTGTGCGTATTTTTAATCTTGTGAATATTGCATCGTGTTATTTTTGAAAACAAAAAAATTCAAAATCATAAAAAATTAAAAATCAGAAAATATAAAAAATTAGAAATAAAAAAAATATAAAAAAACTAAAAAGATAAAAATCACAAAAACCAAGGATAGTTGTCCTTTGAGATTCCTGTTTTCTTTTAATTAGTTTTTGATTAATTGAATAACCCTCGGGAATTGTAGCCTCCCTGAGTTCGACCCTGTCCGCTATACAGGTTAATAAGTAGCAAAAATTAAAAAAAATAATCTTTTGTTGACGCGGGATTTTGGGGATAAACAACGACCTATTTTTACAATTAATCACCAATCTCTAAAATTCCGGCTCAACAGGGCCCAGCGGTAACGGTGCGTGCCTTAGCGGCGAGAGGAGGCTCCGGCAGCGAGAGGGGGCCCCGGCGGGGACGAGGAAATGTGGTGGAGGAAGGGAGAGGTGGCGGCGGAAGTTGGAGTGGAAGAGAGAGGGTCCGGCGGTGGCGGTAGAAACCCTAGGGTTAGGGTTAGACCCTATGCTCTGATAGCATGTTGGAGAAAAACCAGTGACATATTATTCCAAGGAACCCTACGCTCTCTTACATAGAGAGAGACCTCATGGGTAAAATACATAAGAGTCCAGAAAATAAACAGAAATTAAGAAATGGTACATAACATAATAACACAAGTCTCTACAGGGAGTGTTGAGATATTAGTTATATTTTATCATATTCTCTTTTCTTTCTGTCTACTTTATGTAATTTGCCCTATAGATTTTTCCTCTATATAAGAGGACCCTAGGGCATCATGAATAAGTAGATCATTATTTTCTCTCCTCACGGTGACATCTATACTAATTGAAAATAGTGAGAGTTGGGCAATTAACTATAGACATGTTCAGAGAATGTCTATAGTTGAGATGAGATGCACCAATATATGTATGGCCTCATGAAAAAGGATCAAATTCACAACAAAAGTATCACGCAAAAATTATTGTAATACTAATAGAAGATAAAACGACTAATGGGAGAAATTCATCTAAGGTGGTTTAGACATGTGCAAAGATGTGTTGTTCCTCTATATAGGAGGATCCTAGCGCCTCATGAATAAGTAACTCATTATTTTCTCTCCACACAAGAACATCTATACTAATTGAAAACAGTGTGTTGGGAATTAACCGTCCACATGGAATGTGCATGGAGATGAAATCTCCATGTACATTCTCTCCTTATTTATTGGCTTGATTTAGGAATAATTTATATTTGATTTTGTCAAATATATTTTGACCTACATTTCTTGGTTTTACCAACAACAATCTTGACCATTGGATTAGACATAAATCAATCTCAACCATTGATTTTATATGTCACATGGATTGAGATCCATGGATCCCAAAACCCTATAAATAGAGAGGCATACCATGCTCTCTCTTTACATGTGATCTTGAAGCTCTCTCTCTTCTTCTCTCTTCATACACGACAGCCTTCTCTCCCTCTAATATTGGTGGTCGTCCACCATACCCTAGAGGAGGGAATCGTCGACGCCATCGCCACTGCGCCGCCGCTTCGACGTTCTTCGGTTCTCTGTCTTCTTGGTGTGCTACGCTCACGAAGGAGACGTTCGATCTCGTGCGACGAGATCAAGAGCAGCCACGCTTGGATCATCTTCTTGGATTGCGAGGACAACGCGGTTCATCCCCGCACTCGCAAGCAGTCTCGCCGACGATCGGACTTGAGACAGGAGGTCTCTTCTCTTAGAGACTCGATCAACCACGCTTCAAGAGGTATTGCATTATACTTGTTGTGGTTATAGATGAAACGATCTGAGAATGGTTCTCGGATCATGTGGTTTCATCGAATAAAATTTTTTAAATTCCGCTGCACCGAACAACTAGTACGACTAGTCGTTCTTCGTCGTATCCGATACGACGATCACGCTTCCGTGATGCGCTTAAGGATAATTTAAATATCCTTCAAACAAAACTTATTCTTGCGAAGTAGAATTTATAAAACTTTCCAGAATATCTTTAAATGCTAAGATGATTGATCTACCAGATTCTGGACTATGCAGAGAAACCAAATAAACATTTATTATTTATAAAATGACTACATCACAATTTGAGTAAATTCTTACAACGAATTTTTAAGACAACAATTACATGAAGTCTAAATTCAGTGCATTTCCTAGAGTCAGGATTTTTAATACTGACATTCAATCTGTTACATGCGGGTTAAGTCTTTCAGCATATATATTTACCCCAAATCCACTTCAATGGCATTCTTGGACTTCCAAATTATAAGCTAACATTTATACGCTACATGCTATTACAACTGCTAAACTATTATTTTATAACTAAATTTTATATGCTAATTTATACAGGCTAATCCCACTGCTAACCTATTACTTTATAACTAAAGTTATATGCTAAAATTTACGCAGGCCAATTCCTTTTGCAACACTAATGATCTGTCCTGACTAAGGCAAGTAGATTAATATGCACATTAATAGATTCACTAATATTATTCACTAATATTATATCAATCATATTACAACTATTGTATTTTAAAAGGACTCAATTCTGAATATTGTTTTTGTTGAAGATTAGTACTGCAGTTCAGACGTGAAATCCCCTAATTTATTTTATTTTATTTTTTTACAATTCTTGGAAATCAGAACTTGGAACTAGAATTGGAATTAGTCTTTAATTTTATAAAACCCCCACAATGGCAATAAAACAAAGAGGGAAATTTGACATGTATGGCAGCAAAATGGAGGTATAAAGAGGTACCTTTAATCTTCAATAATGAAGATCCAATTGCATGCAAGATCAGCTCCAATTTTGGCTTCAATTACTGCTTGAGTCTGGAGCATCAAGGGTGTAAGAAGCAGCAACAATTGCTTCTAACAGGAGCATAATTTACAGCTAGAGCAGCTGCTTCTTGAGTGTGCAAATGGCTCCAATTGCAGGCTCCACGGGAAGGGAAGAAGAGCACCAGAAGTTGCTGCAAGCAACTGCACAAGAGGTCCAGCAATGGGGATCTATTTGAAAGGAATGGCAAGAAATTTAAGAGGAAAATTGGTGGGAGCAAAGAGAAAGGAAAGACTTGTTCTTTCATTGGGATTTATAAAGATAGAGGAGAGGATTTCAGCAGCTTCAGGTAGTTGTTTGGAGCAACAGCATGGAGCTCCAATTAGACTGGAAAGGGGCTGCAAGGGCTTCTCGGCTGGGATTTTTGGAAGACAATGGGTAGAGCCAAATTCCTAAGTAGTACCTGGGATTTACTTAAATAGCCAGGTTCTACAAAATATTTTTTTACATAGAAACTACAAAGATGTCGCATGTTCAACATCCGACATCTGAAAAGTTTTTTTACCACGTAATCACAGGAGTGTCGCGTCTCCAATATGCGATATGTATAGCGCCTATCCAATATGCGATATATGGGCTAAATAAAAGTCGCACATTTCAATCGGGCTCCCCACGCGAATCAGAACCTTCTCAAGCAGCTGCCATCCGCGACCCCCCCTGTGGCACCCGTCGTCCTCGACCTCTCCCACTCTGAGAAACCTCATTTTTTATCACTCCAAGGTGCGCGAAAAACTCCTTTTCCGTATCTTTTTTGTTCGGTACCGTCCTAGCCTCCACTGCCTCCCATTAGGGCCATTCTTCCATACATTGGGACTTGGTAAAAAAATTTCTTGAGATTGTTGATTGTATAATATGCATATGATTCTTCATTTCATGAATGTATTTTTTTTACTTGTACGTTGTGTTACGTATTAGGTCGGAATGGAGGTGTTGTATTGTATGTTTCATTTGAAAGGTACGCTTATTGGCGGTTCGACGACCAACGTACGGGGCTTTGGATTAATGCCTAATATGACGTTCGATGAGATGTTGAACCTTGTTTACCGTAAGTTCAACCTGGATGCCAATAGCCAAAAAATTCGATTACTACATCGCATCCCTCGAGGCCCAGGGGAAGAACCATCATTTTCCTTTATCGTCGATGATGATGATGTGCAGGGAGTTTTTGTGTAAGCTCAGACCATTGGGAAATCAATGCCTACTGACATTATTGTTGAAGATGTCTCTGAGAGCGAAGTCCCCAATGTTGTCGAGACCACGAGACCGTCCGTTGTCCCGAGTACACAACCAACAGTTGTCCGTAACACACCACCAACAATCTTCCCTAGCATACAATCAACAGTTGTCCCTAACATGGAACCCTCCTTTGACATTGATGTGCCTATAACACAACTATGTACGGATCAGGAATGGCGGATGAGTGACTAGTTGATGTGAGTGGTTAATCATGCTTTGGATGATTTCATCCCTTGGGGATCAGATGATGACTTGGAAGAAGGTAGTGATTGGAATGTCGACGATGATGCGGTAGACGAGGAGGTCCCAGCTGATGAACAAAGCACGCAACCTATTGTTCCCCGTATACCCTTTTTTGGGGTAACTGGATCAAATACTCGTTCAACCTATGAAGACGACATTCGAAAGAAGTCTCGACTTGATGGTGTCGTTGACGAAATACGCAAGGGTAGAACCTTCAAAAGTAGGGAAGATTTGATTTACGTTGTAAAGAAGTATCACATTCTGGCACATTATGACTTCATTGTCGAGGAATCCACCAGTATATGGTCGGTTTTTGCATATATAGATCGAATGTTTGTGTTTGGTATTTACGAGGACATTTTAGAAAATTTGATGGATTGTGGGTGATCTCCAAGATTGTTGGGGCACACACTTGTATAAACCCTACAGTTAATCAGGATCACCCTCAGTTGGACTACAAATTCATGTCCAGATCGTTGCAAACTCTTGTTAGGGATGACCCTAATGTTCGTGTTTCGAGTTGTAGAGCTCACATCCACGAGATATACAACTACTGGGTTACAAAGAAAAGGGCTTGGGATGCTCGGAGGAAGGCAATCGGAATTGTATTTGGTGACTGGAAGAAGTCATACGCTGAAATGCCTTATCTATTGCATGTGTTATTCTTGGGACTGAAATTGATATTGAATAGAGCGACCATCTTGATCCTCGGAAACCGCATTGCTGTAGATTTGAACGATGCTTTTGGGCATTTGGGCCTTCAATTGAGGCATTCAAATATTGTCGCCCTTTGATTAGTATTGATGGGACCCATTTGTACGGGAAGTACAAACAGAAATTGCTCATTCCTTGCGGGATTGACGGGGATAAACATATTGTTCCCCTTGCATGCGGAATTGTTGACGAGGAATCCGGTCCTTCATGGAAGTGGTTTCTATCATTGGTACGTATCAGGGTAATCGGCATGCAAGCTGGGCCAATATGTATCATTTCCGACCGCAATTCCTGAATAAAATCCGCTATGAAAGATGCTGACGTGGACTTATTAGAACCCTTTACATATTAACGATTCTGTACAAGGCACGTCGCGAACAACTTCAATAGTGTTTTCAAAAACAGCTCCATGAAGCCCTGGTTCAAGCAACATCATTACAAACGAATACTAGAAAGTTCACGTACTTCATGAGGAAATTATAAGAGTGGAATAATGGAGCAGGTAGATGGTTTTCGACTCATGATTGTCGTCCTGAGCAATGGACCTTGGCTTACGACGGTGGTTATAGGTTTGGTCAGATGACTATAAATTTGAGCAAAAGCTACAATGCAGTTCTCAAAGATGCCCTTGCTTGCCAATCTCTGCGTTGATCGAGAAGACTTTTTATAATCGTATTTTATACTTTAACCAGCATGTTGAAGAGGCAAGCGCAGCCATTGCTGCAGGCCGCAAATTCATGCATTATGCATCCACAGAGTTTAATCGTTGGAGTGTAGCTGCGAACGGGCACACAATAACTCAAATACAAATACAACCGGATATATTGTTCGAGGTTTCTAGCAGTGTTCGACGGACGTCTAGTGGTCTTCGCTGTCGCAAACAATACACGGTAAAATTTGCTCCAACGGAAATGCACATGTAATAAGTGGCAAATTTTCCGTATCCCATGTTCGCATGCCATTGCGGTCATTTCAAAACGTCGAGCGGAAGTGGATTCCTATGTTAGAGAGTGGTACACGGGGCAACACCAGCTGAAAGTTTATGGAGGGAAATTTTTCCCCATCGGTGATCGGGAAACGTGGTCTCCTTTGGACTATCCAGAATTACGTCCTGACCCAAAGCATAAGCGCGGCAAAGGTCGACCACGCACAACAAGAATTCATAATGAAATGGATGTTAGAGATGTGAATCGCTACAATACTTGTTCCTTTTGTGGAATACTAGGTCACACCCACCGTGGATGTCCCAATAAAACCGCAAGGGATTCTCAAGCATCCACGTCTAATGCGTCGACGACGCGAAGGAATAAGAATAAATGTGGTAATTGTGCTGGCGTAGGTCACAACAAGTGCAAATGTCATATTTTGAGTAAGTTTGCTTAATTTCCCTTTAATTTGCAGCATAATTACTCTTATCGTATATTCTTGTTTTTTACATTGTATATTCTAACATTGAATTTTTAAAATTGCAGATGGATCCCGGCCCACTTGACCCATCCGTTTTGACTCTCCAGGAGCGACATCGTTCTCGTCGTGTCTGGGCTGGCGATGTAAGTCTTTTTAATTAACATTTTTCTTTACTTGTTTTTCCTTATATCAATTATCTTGTAGGAATCTTCATGGTTGCGTTGTCGACGATGGGAGACACATGTTTGCCGGATTCCTTTGAATGATTGACTCCAGACGTATGTAGCTCAAGCGGGCTTTGGATGCATTTCTGAGCTGGAATTCATCACGCTAGATTGGCATTTGGTAACGGCGTTGGTTGAAGGCTGGAGGTCCGAGACGCACACTTTCCACATGGCTAGTGGAGAGATGTCCATCACCTTGCAGGACATCGCATTCATCATGGGCTATGAATTGATGGACCTGTTGTTACTAGGGAGACAACACCTAGAGCCATATAGGCGAATACTTGCAAGAACCTATTGGATGTAAGGCCACTTCCATCAGAAATCGTTGGCAGCAGGGTGTTAGCGGGTTGGTTATTCACCCATTTTGCAGATTTTCCAGAAGATGCAGACGATGTGGTCTTACAGAGACATGCTCGAGCGTACATCTTGCAGTTGTTTGGTGGAATACTATTCACGGACAAATCAGGATCGTTGGTTTCCCTTATTGCACTACCACATCTGCATGATCTGGAGTACTCTGGGACATTAAGTTGGGGATCCGTCGTACTTGCGTATCTATATAGACACCTCTGTTTAGCGGCGGATATGGCGACCGAGGAGATTGGAGGCTCGGTCATAGTGCTTCAGCTATGGGCATGGGAGCATTTCCTCCACATTGCTCCAGTTGTGAGGGAAGGAAAACAATGGCACGGGCGCCCGTTAGGAGTTCGTTGGGCAACGACATTTGCTCATTGTCGACAGCCTACACACGTAGTGAGACCATACCGGGACGCTTTTGACATGCAATCACCCGAGCAGATAATTTTACATCCACAAATTGTTTCAATTTCAACCAAAAAAATTTATTAATCTAAATACAATTTTGATATTTAGGTATTGTAGACGCCATATACCGAAGACATCCACGCAAGTCTCCCTACCAACTGTCTTAAAGGCGATCGCATTTGGAGGGCGCGTGTACTGTTGATATACTTCCACATTGTGGAGTATTACTTCCCTGACCGATTCCTGAGACAATTTGGCGACCGGCAGGACATTCCATGCCCTTACTTTACCTTTCAGGACCTCCATGCAATCGACTTGAGGGGAAGGTGCATGTGGATTGGAGGGCGAAACACTGGTTGTATATAAGCCAATGGGATGAGCGGGAAGATAGAGTCGTTGATATCGATCGGTCCAATGGGATCTTCGCGACGCCCGCCTATGAGCAATGGTATAGGACGATTACTAGAAGATTTGTTGGACGACTAGGTGCAACTCTGGCAAGCAACGTAAGTGCTCGGACAAAATTTGTTGTAAATTACTTCAAGAAGTTTCCATGAAATTTACCTCTATGTATTTTTTTTGGATGCAGTTCGCCAAGTGGAGCCGGATATATGATATTGGACACGAGGAATGCCGTGAGATTGCGACACAAGCGAAGGCGGAAATGGAGCAGTGGTTGTCGTTTCAATTTCCAGATGCCGTCACAATACATGACGACCATGCTGATGTAGCTCAAGCGGAGGCCAGGCGAGGAAGAGCAAGAGGAAGAGGTCGGGAAAGGGCGCGTGAACCAGTAGCGGAACCCATGGACCATGAGGCAGCCGCTGCGATAGATGAGAATCTTGCGCTAACGGAATCGGGGACAGACTTCGTCACACCGGTTGCCGAGCGACCGCGTGACGACATGCCAATGCTGCAGGCACCGTTGAAGCAAGGATTGGACGCCAGAGAAACAAAACTCACTTACTGCACGCTCGCGCCACCACCGATGCCAACCTTCGATGAAGACGTTGTTGGGCCCTCGCAAATCAACATGATAGACGAGGTGAACCGTTTGTTACCCTTCCATATTCATGATTCAATGATAATATATCAGCGTAGGAGAAAGCGTTGAGTTGTATACCTTGTAGTTGTTAATGTGATACAAAAATGAAAGTGTATATCCGTGGACAATTCAATATATGTAAACTGTGTGATTGTCTTTCTGCATCAATATATATATCCGTTGTGAATGTGTGTGCATCCATAACCCATATTTGTGATTGTGGAGACATTTTTGAATGCGTGTTCATCGACAGGAAAGAAGCACATAAATTGAGTAGGAAGAGCCACATAAATTGACAGTTGCGGTCTCAGTCTGGCAGAAGAGAAGGTTCATCTTTGGCCTTGTTTGGTCTCTTGTCCTACGAAGAGTAAAGGCCAAAAGAAGAGCTTCTATCTCCAGACCTGGCCCGTCAATTTCCAGGAATTATCTCATATATCGCATGTTGAACATGCGCCATATGAGAAACTCCCTGGATTCGTTCCAGAGAGAACCTCATATGGCGCATGTTGAACATGCTCTATATGAGAAACTCCCTGAAATTTTTCCAGAACATTTCTCGTATAGCACATGTTCAACATGCGCTATGTGAGAAAGTTCCTGGAACTATCCGGGATCTATACATATCGCATATTGGAGATGCGACACACCTGTGGTTACGGGGTAAAAAAACTTTTCAGGTGTCGCATGTTGAACATGCGACACCTTTGTAGTTTCTATGTAAAAAAACATTTTGTAGAACCTGGGTATTTAAGTAAATCCTATGTACTACTTAGGAATTTGACTCTAATGGGTAAGGAATTGGGAATTCCTATAAGATGGGTATGGGTTTATATAACAAGAGATATGTCTTTGTTATTTGACAAGTGGAGGTGGGTTTAAGGCCATATGGAGCAAGAAAAAGGGGAGCCAAGTGGCTGCCCTCGAGAAAATAGATTAACCAAACTAAAAAATCTAACGGCATTGTTGTACACAGTCAAAAGTTTAATAAATAATTTTTTTATGTTTCTCTTCTTTACTTTAAAATTGATCGTATTCGCGCCTCGTGCCTCAGATTTTGATGCGCAACCACTCAATTTGATCGTCTCTAAACGACGATAAATATGAGTATAATATTGATATACTTCCGATCGAGTTTGGATCCCAAAAATTTTCACGATACCGTTTCGATTTGGGGTTAAATTTTGCGAATTAAAAATATCATACAATCTCCGATTAACGAACGGTCAATTCCGTTGATCTTGTTTCGTCGAATCGGATTTTATGACAGTCTCAATTTGTTTCACGGTTTCGGAATTTGCATCGCGGCTTTTTTAGGCACGCATTACAGTGCGATAGATTTTGCACGAACGACTTTTAATTTGTGATCTATTGATCGATTTGAGTCATCTAATGCCAATTGACAACTTTATTGAGTTAAATGGACCCTAATTAGGTTGGGTTCGAGTTTGTACGGATTCGGATGTTACAAATATAAAAACCTCAAAGGAAGTCTCGTCCTCGAGACTCGAGTCAAGGTCATTAAGTGCCTTGAATCTCATATGGCTAAAAAACTTCAAAGGGTTTTGAACCCATAAAAATCTGAAAGAGAAAACAAGACATGTCCTTTAATATGTTAATTATTAAATATGCTTGTTTTAATAATTACCTGAGAAAAGCTGCGGGTATCGTGCCCGCATGTCGGCCTCGGTCTCCCACGTCGCCTCTTCAACGCCATGTCGGTGCCACAACACCTTGACCAATGGAATTTTTTTACAGCGAAGCTTATTCACAGCACGGTCAAGTATCTATACAGTCCTCTCCTCGTATGTCAAATCAGTCTCCATGTCTAAATTCTCGTAATTGATGACGTTTCGAGGGTCGTGCACATACTTACTCAAGTTGGATACATGGAAGACGTCGTGAATAGCTGATAGATGTGGAGGAAGGGCTACTCGATAAGCAACCTTCCCTACTCTAGCCAAAATCTCGAATGGACCGACATATCGTAGCACAAACTTGCCACGGATGCCAAATCTTTGTATTCCCTTCATGGGAGATACTCAGAGGAATACCCAATATCCTACCTGTAATTTATAGGAATATTATTCTTATGATAGATTAAGTTGAATATAGATAAGTCATAATTGAATGGGTGAAGAGGAAATAATTGGATTACCTGGAATTCTAAGTTGCTTCTTAGACGGTCTGCATAGCTTTTCAGGCAGTTTTGTGCCGTCAAAAGCTTCTGTTTCACAAGATCAACAGCTCTCGCGGTCTCTTCCAGGAGATCTACGGAGTAGAGAGCATGATCACTTATCTCACGCTAACTGAGAGGGGTGAGGCATTTCCGCCCATATAGGGCTTCGAATGGTGTCATGCCGATACCGGAATGATAGCTGTTGTTGTACGTGAATTCAATCAATGGTAGATGTGCGTATACTATCTTAAAATTTAATGTTTAAATATAAAAGAGTGGCTTAAATCAGTATTATTAAGTTAATATAAACGTAGCATAAACAAAACGAAACTTATTCTTGCGAAGTAGAACTTATAAAACTTTCCAAAATATCTTTAAACGCTAAGATGATTGATCTACAAGATTCTGGACTATGCAGAGAAACCAAAAAAAACATTTATTATTTACAAAATGAGTACATCACAACTGGAGTAAATTCTTACAATGGATTTTTAAGACAACAATTACATGAAGTCTAAATTCAGTGCATTTCCTAGAGTCAGGCTTTCTAATACTGACATTCAATTTGTTACATGCGGGTTAAGCCTTTCATGTATGTATATGTGTTTTATATATATATATATATATATATATATATAAAACAAATCCACTTCAATGGCATTCTCGGACTTCCAAATTATAAGCTAACATTTATACGCTACATGCTATTACAACGGCTAAACTATTATTTTATAACTAAATTTTATATGTTAATTTATACAGGCTAATCCCACTGCTAACCTATTACTTTATAACTAAAGTTATATGCTAAAATTTACACAGGCCAATTCTTTTTGCAACACTAATGATCTGTCCTGACTAAGGCAAGTAAATTAATATGCACATTAATAGATTCACTAATATTATTCACTAATATTATATCAATCAGATTACAACTATTGTATTTTAATAGGACTCAATTCTGAATATTGTTTTTGTTGAAGATTAGTACTGCAGTCCAGATGTGAAATCCCCTAATTTAATTTAGTTTATTTTATTACAATTCCTGGAAGTCAGAACTTGGAACTAGAATTGGAATTAGTCTTTAATTTTTAAAACCCCCATAATGGCAATAAAACAAAGGGGGAAATTTGACATGTATGGCAGCAAAATGGAGGTATAGGGAGGTACCTTTAATTTTCAATATCTTGAAGATCCAATTGCATGCAAGATCAGCTCCAGTTTTGGCTTCAATTACTGCTTGAGTCTGGAGTATCAATGGTGTTAGAAGCAGCAACAATTGCTTCTTACAGGAGCATAATTTATAGCTAGAGAAGCTGCTTCTTGAGTGTGCAAATGGCTCCAATTGCAGGCTCCAAGGGAAGGGAAGAAGAACTCCAGAAGTTGCTGCAAGCAACTGCACAAGAGGTCCAGCAATGGGGATCTCTTTGAAGGGAATGGCAAGAAATTTAAGGGGAAAATTGGTGGGAGCAAAGAGAAAGGAAAGACCTGTTCTTTTGTTGGGATTCATGGAGATAGAGGAGAGGATTTCAGCAGCTTCAGGTAGTTGTTTGGAGCAACAGCATGGAGCTCCAATTAGATTGGAAAGGGGCTGCAAGGGCTTCTCGGCTGGGGTTTTTGGAAGACAATGGGTAAGGAATTGGGAATTCCTATAAGCGGGGTATGGGTTTATATAACAAGAGATATGCCTTTGTTATTTGACAAGTGGAGGTGGGTTTAAGGCCATATGGCGCAAGAAAAAGGGAAGCCAAGTGTCTGCCCTGGAGAAAATAGATTAACCAAACTAAAAAAATCTAACGGCATTTTTGTAAACAGTCAAAAGTTTAATAAATATTTTTTTAAAATTTTTCTCTTCTTTACTTTAAAATTAATCGTATTCGCGCCTCGTGCCTCAGATTTTGATGCGCAACCACTCGATTTAATCGTCTCTAAACGACGATCGATATGAGTATAATATTGATATACTTCCGATCGAGTTTGGATCCCCGAAATTTTCGCGATACGGTTTCGATTTGATGTTAAATTTTGCGAATTAGAAATATTATACGATCTTCGATTGACAAACTCTCAATTCCGTTGATCTTGTTTCGTTAAATTGGATTTATGACGGTCTCGGTTTGTTTCGCGGATTTGGAATTTGCACCGCGGCTTTTTTGGGCACGCATTATGGTGCGATCGATTTTGCCCGAACGACTTTTAATTAGTGATCTATTGATCGATTTGAGTCATCTAATGCCAACTGAAAACTTTATTGAGTTAAATGGACCCAAATAGGGTTGGGTTCGGGGTTGTGCGGATTCGGATGTTACATGAGATCAAAGAATTTCAATGTTGAAATGTTTTTAAGCTCACGGGCCACTTAAGATCGAAAACAATGAGGTGTGTACCTTAATTCCGCCTCAATGTCGCCTTGCTCACATCTCAAGATGGGAGCCTGAGGCACACGCCTCAAAGCCTTTTTTAGGTGCCCCATCTCGAGCGGTATGCCTTAGCACCTAGAGGTGCTGCTTTTTAAAACCATGGGAAAAATAGATGTAATAGCTACGTAGATGAAGGATCTTGTTGCAAAGGTTTCTCGCAAAGTTGCAACACCAAAATCTATTTAGGGCTTGTTGACTCTCACATATTCAGTTTGCAATCTTTAAACCAAGGTTGCAGAAGTCGGTAGTTAATACTCGGTCGACAGAGTCACTAATTAAGGGTTAATCAATCGTCAGGAGAGTAGTCATATTTAGTATGGCATTAGTCAGTTTTCATTTTTTAAATAATTATAAATTTATAAATCAATTTTTAAACCAATTTTATAAACCCTAATCATTTGTTGTACCACATTTAGCATAATAAACACAGCTAACAAATCTACTAAGCATCCTATGAACAAACATCCAATGAAATTTAAAAACGACAAGCAACTACAAGCATGACTATCAACAATAAAACATGAAATCTTGTAAGGTACGGCAATTGCAACAGGAAAGATACATGTTAAAACAACTACAAGCAAGATAAGACACATGAAATATACATAAAACACATGAAATCTTATCAAGATAAGGTAGAGAAGCTGCAAGATAAGGTAGAGCAACAAATAAAACTTTAAAAAAGCAAAAAATGTAATATATAAAACCATAACCAATGAAGGCACAGTTGATGGCTGGAGAGGGCCGAAGGAACGCACCAAAGAGAGTCAGGACCTCCCATGGTGTCGGTGACGCGGAGTCGGAGGCTTCAGTGACTGGAGTCGAATGAGAGAAGCCCAGAGACGTTGAGGCGAAGGTGGGGGAGTGGTGTCTAGGGGGAGTATGATGCACGCGAGAAGAGGGGTTTGGGTGGGGGCTTACCGATGAATAGTAAGCCTCTAATCAGGAATTTGGGTAAACCGATTGGCTCCAATAAAAAAATCTAAGTAGAAATCGATCGAGTAGTCGGCTAACTAACATGACTACTTGCCTGATTAATCAGGTCCACGCAACTAAGGTCGATTTGACCTAGTCGACTAGGCTACCCTATCGAGTCAACTAATCGGGTTAGTCGATCGATTTTTGCAACAGTGCTTAAGACTATGTTGACATTCCAAACTTAGCATGCACATCTGACTTAGACATATGGTTTTTCTTATAAGATGATCACATACCAACTAGAGACTCCTCATATTTGGTAAGAAGTGCATCTTTGAGTGTTTTTAAACAATGGATATGAATTGGATTTGTGGAGAAAATCAAAGAATGAATTAATACTATATTCAAGGGATATAGGGCTTTTATATAGTGTGAAACCCTATAGCCCAAAAAAATAATTACATAAGTGACCTCGAAGGGATTACAAGGCTCGATAAAGAAATAAAGAGACAAAGAAATAAAGAAATAATAATAAAACCATATAACTCTAATACTCCCCCTCAAGTTGGCATAGAAGGTCGTATCAGCGATATATCGATGATATATCGTCGATATATCGATTTCGACAGGGAAGGGTTTTTGATATCACCTAGTATATCCTTTTACAGGGATACCAACAATATATCGCCATATCAGCTCACATGTCACATCGGTCAAAAATGACTGGATTCAGTACAAAAAATCATATATATCGACCGATATCATTGATGTTTCGTCGATATCTCTATATATCAAGGCTATTATTCATGCAAGATTCATTCCACTACCTATCTAGCTACATCCAATATTAAAACACATATCTAGTTACACGCAGTATTAAAACACATATCTAGCTACACCTAGTATTAAACACACAATGATATATATATATATATATATATATATATATATATATTGTTTCGGGTCGGGAGCGCTGCCCCTGTAGCCCCGCAAGCGGGGGTCAACCTGACCCTCCCCCCCCCCCCCCAGACTCGTTGACCGGGCAGTGAGACCCCCCGTACTGGTAGGGTATGGTGCAACAAAAGGGTGCATACAATTGTTCTTCAACTTAAGGGTGTCCAATCAATTTTATTCATTTTCTTCCCACTCCCCCTCGAGAATATTATGATGAACTATGTCTCTTAAAAAAATTTATATCTGCTATGAGAGACAACATGGCAGGGGGGGCGATTCAGATCATCCACGAAATTCTTGGTTTTAGGTAATCTTTTTTACAATATTACATTCACTTAAATATTTTTCATTTATTTTTGTAAATAGATAAATCTTTATACCAAAGAAACATTGTCTCCTTGAACACTATGTACATTTTTTGAATCAAATGACTCATGCCAATGTCATTCACTATGTAATGTGACATATGACTGATACGAGTGAGTGATATAAGGATCGTAGATGATCTATAATTATGTGTTATGAATATCTAAGTGTATACTGCAAGTTATTTCATATTATAAGAATTTGAATGAAATCCATTTCTAATATCTATAAGTCAATTCTTCAATATATATATATATAAGTCAAGAATCAACATTAATATCGATATGTTTGAAATGATCGATATATGCAATATAAGCTTTACAGATAATCGATATGTGTAATCTAAGAGTATATTTGTAAGTTATTTAGTAATCTAAGAACTTGCATGAACTCCATTTTTAATATATATAGGTCAACAACTAATGATCCATATGTGTGACATAAGTGTGTATTTGTAAGTTATTTGTTGCTTTAATATCTTTGATGAACTTAATTTCTGGAAAAAAACAACAAAATTGGCATTTTTTAGCCATTTGCGACATTTTTATGTCTCCTAAAGCTACCCTTAAGCAACAGAAGACATACAGGAATGCCATCATGGTTGATGTACTTCTAGTAGCACTTAATCCAGAGTACGATGATGCTTGATCACAGAAACTTGTGAATGCTACTATCCCCCCCATGGAGGAGGCTTACTGCAGACTCGGAAGAATCATTGTCCCATCGTATGTCTCTAGTCAGACCTCTTCTGTTATGGCTACCTCCCGTAGTAGGGAGGCTCTTCTCAATTTCGTGATCGTGGATCTTGTGGTAGAGGATGTCGTCGTCGTCAGCTATGCATATCTTGCCACCGTACAGGATACTCAGAGGATACACGCTACTCTAAGCATGGCTTTCCCGCATCCATGGAAGGACATATCGATATCGATATCGTTTCTATATCGTATCGATATCGATATATCAACGATATATCGCCGATATATCGCTATATCTAGGAATCTTTCTGAAGAAAATGCCTGAAATCGGATATATCGATATATCGATTTCGATATCGGTCCCATGTCGATATCGATATATCTGGCGATATATCGGGATACGACCTTCCATGCACGCATCTACCCATGTAGTTGAGCAGTCTGAGCGTCTTGTTGCTTCTACACCTGATCAAAGGTTTGATGACCTTGTGGCTCGATTATGGGAGATTACGCCCATGTTGATTCTCATGTTTCTCTGCATGCTTCGAGAGGTCACTCAGATGTTGCAACCTCTTCCTCTTCTTGTAATGCCTTCGGATCCGGGCACCCGTTTACGCTGCATTCGCAGCATTACATTCATTAAAAATCGCAATAAACAGTGAAATTTGAGGGGAAATTTTTCGCATTTGCTTTTCGCATATGACATCCAAATCAATATAATAACCAAAGAAACAACAACGACAAGTGCCATCAATATCGCATTTCATTAATTTCCACATTTTTATAAAACATATACAAAAGAGACTAACAATTATACATATATCCCAAAATATATAGATAAGAGAAAGAAAAGCATTTACATTATAAATTGAATGGACAAGACACATGGTGCGAGGAGAACAAGGCGTTGGCGGACGGTTGGGATGGAATTTGGAAGAGATCAAAGGGTGGAGAATGACAGCAGAAGTGGACGGCGGGGGTTGAAGTATCCAGAGGTTGATCTGACGATGGAAATTGGTGGGCGCTGGTGCGTAAAGAAGCGGGCCATGTGGCGCAACCAGAAAGCGCCACATGGCCCAATCAGGGTATTCATATATAGAATATGAAAAATGAGGGAGACGAAGGTTGAATTTGAGAAAACTGAAACATGAAAGTTGTAGATCTCGATGAGGTCTACAAGTTTCATGTTGACCAAAAATGGAAATGAGGTAAAACAAAGGGAGAAATAGTTTTGTGAGCGTTTTTAAAGGTATAAAAACATTACGATATTTGTTTTGTTATTTTTTTAGTATTTTTAATTTATTTTATGGATCAGATATATAGAACATTTTATCTGGTTTTTATTGTCACTAGTTAAGCTAGGGGGTTAATAAGAATAACAACAAAACCTTTTCCCACGTTAAGTTGAGTCGGTTACATAGATTCTTTGTCTCCATTCAAATCTATCTTGGGTTATTCTCGAGCTTACATCTAAAAAACTAAGATCCCTTCGTATAATCTCATTCCAACACTTCTTGGTCCTTCCTTACCCTCTCTTAGCCGGCTCAACATCTCAAAACTTGTATCTCCTCACTGGTGCATCAATTAACCTCCATGCAAATGGTCTAGCCACCTTAAGTGATTTTCTCAAATCTTATCCTCAATCGGAGCTACACCAACTTTCCTTATGATTGCCTTATTCTGAATCAGATCTTTACGTGTGTGTCCACACATCTACCTTAGCTTTCATTTCGTTGCTGCCATTCTATGCGTATGTGTATGGTTTACAGGCCACCATTCAGATCCATAGAGCATAGCGGGTCTCATGGTTGCTTTATAAACTTTTCTTTGATTTTCAAAGGAATTCTTATCGCAGAGAACAGTAGTGGCTCCTCTCCGCTTTAACCAACTTGCATTTATTCTATTAGTAACACCTCCATCATTTCCCTATCATGTTGTAATATAGATCTCAATAATCTAAAAGGATCTCTCTTCTAAATGTTATCGTCACCAAGGATACAATCGATTCCTTCACCATTGCTTCCATCAAAAGTGCACTCCATATATTCAGTCTTAGCCCTACTTATACGAAATCCTTTAGTTTCCAATGCATGTCTCCAGAATCAAGCTTCTCATTTACTCCATCTTTAGTCTCACCAATAAACATAATATCATCAGTGAATAACATACACAAAGGTATCTCATCTTGAATGTGACTTGTCAACTCGTCCATAATCAAGGTAAAAAGGAATAGACTCAAAGCAGAACCTTGATGCAGATCAATGTTGGTGTCAAAATAGTCAATCTTCCTGGATTGTATCCTTACACGAGATGAAGTCCTACCATACGTATCTTTTATGAGGTTAATGTAAAGGATAAGTACTTGTCTCTTCTCCAAAAGTCTCCACAATATCTCCTGTGGAATAAAATCATGAGCGTTCTCCAAATCAATAAAAATGATACGGAGGTTCTTCCTTTTAACTATATAAATCTCCATTGTTCTCCTCAACAAATGGATGGCTTCAAAAGTAGAGCGATCTGGCATGAATCCAAAATGGATTTCTTTTACTTTGGAAACTTACTTCAAGCTTCTTTAGAACACACATTACCAAATTTTCATAATGTGACTCATCAACTTGATACCTCTGTAATTTGAACAAATATCAAATGTCCCCTTTGTTCTTATAAAGAGGCGTCACGATGCTTCTCCTCCAATCTTCGGGCATTTTCTTGCTTTGCCAAATAAAATTGAATAACTTTGTAAGCCAAGTCAAACGTGCTCACCTAAAACTCTCCAAACTTATATAGGAATGTCATCAAGTCCTACACCTCATGTCTCATAACCTTCAATGCACAAAGACAGCCTCAGGCGTGGGTACAGTCCTGCCCCTATGCGCGAATGCATCATCAAATGATCCTACAAGCTGGCCCAATCAACTTCATCCATGAAAGATAACAACAGTTCAGCCACTCGAAGGACAACGGTTGGAGGATCTCTAGCAATGCTCGAAATATCGATATCGTATTGGTCCATCCGGAAAAGGCTATATCGGAATATATCAACGATATCGGTGGAAATATAAAAAATGGTGAAAAAGGTGATTCTTTTCACGAATTAAGATCATCCTAGTTATCAAAACAATAAATAATATGCAAATACGCATTTATATGCAAGAATGAGGTATATTTAGCACACTAATACACAATATATCGTACATTTCGTTGGTTGTCAATGCTGACAGTTGATTGTTGACTGCTGAGATATGTTATGGACATGTGAATATAACTTGATCAACATTAGACATGTTTGATCTCTATTAACCAATGAGGGTGAAGTTCACCAATTGAAGAACCATCGTATGTACCCCCATGTCGCACCATACCCTGCCAGACAGGGGTCACGAAACAAAATATATGTCACACTTAATTACACTAGAAGTAGAAAAATAAGTAGTGAAATCAAGCTTACAAGGGTAATATCATTTATATATAGATATCGATGAAATATCAGGGATATCGGTCAATATCTGAGAAATGTTGGCCAATTATTTTTGAGCGATACGGTGATATATCATCGATATCTCGCGAGATATAGTTGATATCCTGGAAAAGTTTATACATACATACATACATATATATATATATATATATATATATATATACGAATATCGATACTCACACCTCGTCGATACAGATATATCAGTGATATCTTAAACCATGATCTCTAGTTCCAAGGCATGTGGCTCGGGCGGGGGATCAGAACAAAGGCCTGGTCAGACCATCGGCTAGTGAAAGAAACCGAGCTCATGTCGATCAGCAACTCCATGAACACATCCAACGATGGGAGCACCAACAGAAAAAGCGATGGGAGCACCACGGACAATCCACGAACACATCCAGAGGTTTAGCACAAAGATTGTCCTCCTCGGGTGGGGATCGTGGGGTCGAACAGTCATCGTACCATCTTTTAGTAAAACAAGGGATCAAACATTAACCTCATTTCCGCAACATGCCCCATGTATCCACCACACCGTCCCCCTCTGTTACGACATCCTCCTCCACCAAGACATCAATAGTCAGAGCCTCTGGCTCCTTCTGAGGGAGGTCCGGTAATAGTAGAGGTTCCATCACAACAACAGAAATCCAAAAGGTGTTTTCCCCACCAACATGTGCCGTCAAATCCTCAAATGTCATGGATGTGGCCCCGCAATCTCCAACATCATCGCCTCGACGTTAGCCCCAAGCGTGCAACCGTATGAGAGGATCTTTACAACCTCTCCGAGGTCAAGGAGAGCCCACTCAAGGACCTCAGATCCCTAGAGAGGAGCAGCATCCCCGTCACATGAGCAACAAAATGGTCATCATCAACCTGCATTCTGTCATTGAAGCGAGGTTAAATCTATCGCAGCAGGATCAAGGACTCTGAACCCCTCCACATGAGGAGCCGCTCTTAGACCTCATCTGATAGCCCTCCCACACAAATGTCCCTCTCCTACAACAGCACGTCACCCCTAAAGCTTTCCCCCCAACTCCTCCTGAATCGTAGCCAACGCCGCCTTCAGGGCTCGCTCGCCTAAGCTAAAAAACTCCACCAAGAGCCCCATCCGCATCGCAGGGTCGCTTCTTTGTTGAAGGGAGCTCCTCAGACCACAACCGCGGAGGATAGGGACCCAGACCTCTCCGTCGCATGGTCGATGACAACCTGCGTCTTCTTCCTCTCCATCGCTTGGTTCCCCAAGCAAGCCTCCGCTCCCCCCCCCCCCCACCAGCAGTTCCATCAAGCCTTTTTCCCCGCCCCTTCACAGTAGCTCCAGCACCAGCGGCAAGCCCCTTCCCCTCCACAACAGCTCCAGCGTGCCCCTTTCCCGGCCACCGTTGACGGCCACAAGAGCTCTGCTTGTAATCCAGACCACCGCAGCTAAAGCAACAAGCGGCATCACGACAAGAACCTGTTAGGTGGCCTAAGAAGCCATAATAGTAATACCTCCACAACGGTAGCACCTCTCCAGACTCCTCGAACTCTCACGATGATGCTCTTTGATGGTCCTATCCTACTATGGATGTCCTCCCAGACCCTTCTCCTCGAACTGCCCTCGAGCACCATGAGAGAAACGAAGTGGAAGACCTACCACACAGTCTCTCCACATTATCGCCCTCTCGCTCCAACCCTAGGTTGCCGCGATGCCCACTCGAAGCGCCTATAGGACGTCCCAACACTAAATAACCCACGGTCTCTTCTCAGACATCACGCCCCCAAGAATTACACTGCTTTGTACTAAAACATTGTTTTCCAAATAAATCATGTACTAAACATCAAATAAAAAGTTAAAAACAACTAAAAATCACCTAAAACACTAAAAAAATATAATACAAAAACATTTTACTACTTAATTGTTGAGTGTTTTACATATAATTTAGAAAATAAAAAAGATCACATTTCCTTAATAAAAACTTCTTTTAAACCTCAGTTCAATTCTTTTATTAAAAAACATTAAAAATACAAATTATAAATTTAAAATCAAAATATATATAAATTATAAAAATATAAAATGAAGAAACAATAAAAAACAGATACTTATTAATGTTGAGATATTAGTTATTATTTACTTCTTTTATGTATTCTCTTTTCTTTCCGTCTACTTTATGTAATTTGGCTAAAAGATTTCTCCTCTATATAAGAGAACCCTATGGCCTCATGAATAAGAAACTCATTATTTTCTCCCCACATGGTATCCGATCGATGGTCATATACTGGAGTTCTCGTACCCCATGCCCTAACCCCACCCATCGCACGAATTCTTCCACCTTGTACAACCTAATGGCCTACCCCAGGCCGTGCAACATTGACCTATCTCCTTTTAGGATTGTTCTACAGCTACTGATCCCATCCAAGGTCAGTTGTACTGCTGTCCAGCAGTTCCAAGAGCTCCGCACACTACCCAACAACCCTTCCAGGGCTTCCACACCATCGCAAGCCTCCGCTGGAACCCCTAGTCCCACTCCCTCAACACTGCTCAGCCCACCATCAGGCATCTGCATCATCGCCAGCCCCCTAGGACATTTCTCGATCATCGATAGGCCCCTGCGGGCCCTCCATATCTTCTCTAGTGCCATTCAGATTTGTTGTACGAGCTGATTTTAATCTGAAAAAGTGATTTCATATCTATAAATCACATTTTTCGGCCTAGCGCGGATCGAGGATTGACGAGGATGGTTGTATAAGTCTACACGTACAACCTATCCTCTATAAGTTCGTGTAGACTCGCTCAGATAGGTCTACTACCCCAGTCGAGTTCCGTTTCAGCCTTCTTTTCATCATCTTAGAGAACAAAGGTGGCATCTTCTCTTCATCCGGTACCTTCAAGGGTCCAACTCCCATCGTGAAGATGGATAGGACCAATTATGAGTTGTAATCCATGTAGGTTTTGACCCTTGTGCAGTGTAATAACAAGGAGCACATTCTGACAAAGCCATTGCTGACGGATAAGACTGAGGAGAATGCTTCGTGGAAGCAACATGACGTGTGCATGTGTTTGGCTATGTGGGACTCTTACCATAGAGATCGCGAACAATATTGTGAACCAGCCTACCGCCAAGGTGATGTGGGATATTCAGGCTGCCATGTATGCCCAAGCGGAGAAAAAGGCCAAGATTTTTCTGTTACAGTTTGATATATACACTGCCAAGCAGAATGACCATCCTTTGCATACATTCTTCACTTCGCGGTATGTTTGAGAAGCTTAACAACTTCCACGCACGTTACCACTTCTACAGTGCAGCAGATGGCAAACTTTTCTTGACAGCCATGGATCTGGAGTATGAGGTTGCATGCATACTTCTTACAGGTACGACCATACCTCCCATGGAAGAGGCCTACAGTCGCCTCGACAGGCTTCTTATCCCACGACCTGCCACCACACGGACCTCCTCAGTGATGGTTGCATCTCGCAGTAGGGGAGGTTCTACATAATTCAAAGGGTATGATCCTCGTGGCAAGAGGTGGATGTCAATGTGGTCCCTACATCTATTATCGTCATCCAGGTCATTCTGAGGATACATGCTATTAGAATAATGGATACTTTGTGTCTGCGTGTGTGGCCGAGCAAATAGAGCCTCCAAACAGTTCGGCTTCTCAAGCAGATTAACTCCTTGATGATATTATCTCCCGTCTAAGGGAGATAATGACTCTTGCTGCTGGTGTTGGACATGCGAGATCATGGCAAGCCATTATGCAATAGATGTTATTGCAAATCATTCCCTGATCTGAAATAAAGAATAACTCAATAAGTCTCTTAGTATAATTAGGGTTATGTACCATGGCCATCTTAATGATCATACAGATGTTTATTCAAATGTTGATCATAGAGGTTGGTGCTTGGATGATATCTAAAGAGTTAGATTCAATACTAATTAAACATCGTCAAGTGATTATTAAGAGAGGGTCTCCAGCATGAAAAGGAGATGGCAATCCTTTCTATAAAGGTCGGTATCTAACCGACCTCTTGATGCAGGTCCTCTGCATAGGAATAGAGATTCTGAGGTGTTAGATAAGTTAGGTCAAATAGCTGACTTAACGAGATCGAGATAACCAAGACTTATGTCGTATACTTTGTCACAATATAGGCGCGCATCCTTTGACCAGAGACAGGTGTGTTACTATATGATTGAAAAAGTACATTTGGCGGACTGATAGGTTGATGATTTTATTAAGGTCTATACGCCGGTGAGTTGGTGTGCATACAAGGGCATATGAGTAATACGATCTCTCAAAGAGATCATACAGGTTCATTACTGAACCGGAAGACATGAGCTCACTCATGGGATATTGGGAACAAATTATGTGCACGGTCGTCACTCTTTGGAAGCTTGACTGAATTTGAAGGTATGATATATACTTTTGGAAAGTATATGATCGATACCTAGGTCTGATATACGTTTTTGGAAAGTATATGATCAATACCAACTCACAATCATGAAATGAGAAACTTAGTAATAAAATCCTAAAGAAGAGAGTCTAAATAAGATCTAAAACTTCGGGTTTATTCTGGGTATTCCAATATACAGGATGTACGGGTATTAGGAATACTCGCGGGTGATGTGATCGTAAACAATTGTATAACCGTGACGCTTCAATTCTGAAGGAGTGATGAAACATGTTTGGATTTTAGTGACTCCTCTCCATAGAGAAGTAATCTAATCTTAGTTCAAATATTGGACATTGATCTGAATATAATTCAGATGCAATGAGAAGATTAGATTTACGGTTTTAATTTAATCAAATATCTTTAAGAGGTCCCCTTGAACTAAATTTCAGATATGATCTCAATATCCAAGACACTATACATGGGACGTACAATCTCTGTGTCCTTGTCTCCAAGTATCCGCGGAGAAAGTGCATTATTCTTGAAAGAGTTCGAGAATAATTTCATTGTTGATAATTTATCTGAGAATTGAGGAAAATTGATAATTAAGTGTAATTTAATTATTATGAACTATGTCAATGTGATTCATATTATTTGGGCATATGAGAAAGGACAACCAAGATAACTAAATATGATTTAATTATCAAGGATATAAATAATGTGGATATCACTATCCATATTAATCATCATGAATATTATAAATGTGATTTATAATATTAGAAAGAGTTAATTGTATTTGATATTTATGAATTAAATGTTAATGTGTTTTGGATTCCTCCATAGGAGGAATAATACTGTAGAAAATAATGAAAAGATGAAAGAGCTTGTCTTATTCAAGAGGTCTAGGGGTCCTTGTATAGGACAACCCTAGAGAGCTCCAAGGAGAAAATACAAAAATTCCCCAAGAATATACTCCTAACACAGAATATTCTCTTAGCACATAGAATATTCTCCTAGCATATAGAATATTCTCCTAGCACATAGAATATTCTCCGAACACTCCCCCTCGAGTTGGAGCATATTTATTAGGCATGCCCAACTTGAAAACAATCCAGGAGAGTCGCTTCTTGGGTAGTGCCTTTGTGAAGATATCTGCAAGCTGAAGGTTAGTGTTGATGTGAGGAGTAGTAATCCTTCCAATCCTGACAGCATCACGAATAAAATGGCAGTTAACCTCTATATGCTTGGTTCGCTAATGGAACACCAAATTCGTGGCAATATATGTAGCAGATTTGTTCTCACAATATAGTGGAATAGGATTAGTGACAACAATACCAAGTTCTTGTAGAAAAGTTAATAGCCACGTGATCTCACAAGTAGCTTAAGCCATTACCCTGTTGTACTCTGCTTCTGCATTAGATCTAGATACAAGAGTTTGCTTCTTGCTTCTCCAAGTAATAAGATTTCCTCCAACCATCATAGCATAACATTTGGTGGAGCATCGATCCTCTGGTGAGCTTGCATAATCAGCATCAGCATATGCAATGACATCGGTGTACCCATTTGCAATGGCATGGTAGATAACGGGCAGTAGTAGGATCATGCCCACAGTCGCGACCTGAGTCACAGCCTCGTCCAAACTCACGGCCTCTACCTCAGTCGAAGTCACGGCCACATCCTCCTTGGTAGGTTGAGCATCTTCTAGCAAAATAGGTTGTAGTCTCAGCAGACAAAGGAGGTGAAGGAGACTCAAGTTCTTGTAGTCAGTTAAAGATGGTCTCAAAAGAGGGTAGAGCTGGAGCAATCAGAACTTGATCCTTTACCAGCTTGTACCGTGGATGTAGCCCTTATAAGAAGAAATACACTTGCCATTCTGTGCGTTCTCCTATCTGTTTGTCACAAAAAACATGTTGGAAGATAAGGAGCTCCCCAAACAGGCTCAAGAGGAGTCGATGGTACTCAATCAAGGATGTATCTCCTTGATTTGCATACCAAATCCGTATATAGATACTGAGAATCTGGACTTAGTTGTCTTCTGGAAGCAAGTGTTCTCAAGGCTCTCCCACATCACCTTTGCAGTTTCCTTATAGAGAAGATTGGAGGCTATATTCGGATCAACAATGTTGGTCATCCAAGTGATCACCTGGCAGTTGTCTATGCATAAGGTATCGTAGTCCTTTCTGTCTCCTTGGGCAGATATTTAGTAAGAACATAGTTCTTTCGATGACCACCAATAAACATCTTGAAGGATCGAGACCATAGTACAAAATTCTCAGAACCTTTGAGTTTGATAGAAGTGCCCTGGAACATCACAGAGGAGTCGGGTACAGGGACTTGCGTTCAACAGATGCCATGGTGGCCGCAAAGGTCAAGAAAAAGTGACCTAGATAGTCGTTGTATCTTAAGTATCATGTAAACCAAGCAATACATCAAATGGAAGTCCAGCAAGTGACGCAGCCCGAATGGCGGCACGAGGCTGTGTGAGGGTGGGAGGTGGCGTGGAGCATCAGGGAGTTGGAGTAGCACGGGGCGATGCAAGGTCGTAAGGGTGGATGGTGCGAGGCCGCTAGGGCAGCACGGACAACATAGGGCAGCGTGAGGGCCACGTAGGGGGGGCGATGCGGAGCCACTGTAGTGATGTGGGGCCACGTGGAGGGGGCGGTGTAGGGCCCCTGGAGGCGGTGTGGGGTCGCATGGGGAGCAGCGTAGAGCCGCAGGAGGGGGGCGACGCGAGGCTGGTGGTGGCGATGGGATTTGTAGAGATATTTCTATACTCTATGTACCATTTCTACCATTTTTATTTTCTTGTATTTGTCTTATGTAAATTACCCATAGGCCTTCTCTATATAAGAGAGACTAGGGTTCTCTGAAATAAACAATTCATTCTCTTCTTCCAACATGGTATCAGAGCCAACCTAAACCCTACCCCAAACCCTAGCTTCCCACAACCTCTCTCGTCCTCGCCCCCCCTTCCTCACCGCCACCGCTGCCCCCCCTCTCACGTTGTCGCTGCCCCCTCCCTCTCCTCTATCGCTGCCCACCCCCACCTCCCTCCCCTCTCTTGCCGCCATCGCCACACCCCCCTCCCCTATCTCTCTCTCTCTCTCCGCCTCTTGTCCTATGGGTTTGAGTGCATAAGTCTACCTACGAACTCAAATCCTCCGATGTTTGTGTAGACATTTATATCTTGGTCTACAAAACCCTAGTTCTTTTTCTCCGACATGATGTCAGAAAACAAGGTCAACATACCCTCCGTATGCGCTTTCAAAGGTCCAACGCCCATTGTCAAGATGAATTGGATGAATTATGAACTCTGGACTATGTAGTTTATGAGTCCCGTGAAGACAAATGATAAGAAGCACATTTTTTCAGAAGAAGAGTCAGCGGAGAAAACTGGGGTTTATGCATCATGGGAGGTTGATGATTCATACGCCAAAGTTTGGCTTTCAGGTACACTAACGATGGAAATTGCTAATGATGTCCTCCATCAGCACACTGCTAAGGCGATGTGGGACATGCATGCCGCAATATACTCACAGGTGCGGAATAAGACCAAGATCCTTCAACTCCATCATGACATATTTACTGTCAAGCAGAACGAACATGCCTCTTTATTCAGTATATACATCTTTGCGAGGGATGTTTGAGAAGCTCTACAAGATCATTCCCCTTACGGCGACTCCAGAGCAGCAGAAGACTTTTCATAATGCTACCAAGGTAGGGGTCTTACTAGCAGCATTTCGCCCTGAATGTGATGTTGCTCGCACGCAGATTCTTGTGGATGCTACTAGTAATCCAATGGAGAAAGTGTATTGCAAGCTTAACCGGATTACAGTCCTACCTACTGCTACTACTCAGCCGCCTTCTGCGATGGCGGCCTCCCGAGGCAGAGGAGTCTCTTCTTCATTTCGTAGTCGTGGACCTCGTGGTAGAGGCGGTCGCATCCGTAAACCCAGCAGATTCTGTCATCACCCAGGTCACACGAAGGATACATGCTACTCTAAGCATGATTTTTCGGCATCAAGGTGTATAGCCAAGCATGTTGCATCTCCACCGGCACATGCTTTAGACCAAAGGTTTGAGGAACTTGTTGCCAGATTGTGTGATATCATGCCTCCTGTCTCTACAACATCTCCAGGAGGCAGCTCTGATATAGCTACTTCAGCCTCTGGCAATACCTCAGCCACTGCTAGCTCCTCAGGTAATGCTTCTGCTTTTACTTCTTGTCATGGATCTGACGTTTCAGAATGGATTATGGACTCTGGAGCGACACATCATCTTTGCAGAGACAAAGATAAACTTACATCCTACAGAGCGATTCCACCATGGAGGACTATAGTGATTGCAGATGGGACCCATTTCTCCATCATCGGACAGGGGAAGATCAGTTTGATGCCTTCTATGCACCTACAGAATGTGTTGCATGCCCCAAATTTTTCAATGAATTTATTATCTATCATTTAGATTACGAAGGATTTGTACTGTCGTGTTATTTTTGATCCATCGTCTCTTGTTTTTCAGGACATTCTTACGGCAGAGTGATTGGTTGTGGCCGTGATCAGGATGGTCTTTATCACCTAGTCTGAACTCCCTATGTTGGTGTCTCCTCTCGGTCAAGTAGACCAATCTCTCCCTTTACATGGCACATAAGCTTTAGCTACCTCCCTCTTCAGAAGATGTGTCGTATCTTGCCGTATATTTCACCGGTTCAGTGTGAAGCGTGTCAATTGGGAAAGCATCACAGATTTGCTTTCCCTAGTCGTCAATGTCGGAGCAGTAGCTCCCTTTTGAATTATTTCATGTTGACATTTGGGGTCCGAGTCGCGTCCCTGATCACCAAGGACACAGGTTTTACCTAGTTGTTGTTGATGACTTTTCTCGGTTGTCATGGGTATTTTTGTTGAAGAATAAATCTGAAGTAGTGGATGTGATCAAAAATCTTATAAATGAAGTGCGGAATATTTTTTCTTCTACTGTGAAATTTGTGAGAACGGATAATATTTTGGAATTGTGTACTAATGCTCTTTCACATTTCTTCTCATCTCGAGGCATTATCTATCAAACAACTAGTCCTTATACGTCTCAACAAAAGGGTGTTGCAGAGAGAAAGCATCGTCATCTTCTTTCCCTAGTCGTCAATATCGGAGCAGTAGCCCCCTTTTGAATTATTTCATGTTGACATTTGGGGTCCGAGTCGCATCCCTGATCACCAAGGACACAAGTTTTACCTAGTTGTTGTTGATGACTTTTCTCAGTTGTCATGGGTATTTTTGTTTAAGAATAAATCTGAAGTAGTGGATGTGATAAAAATCTTATAAATGAATTGTGCGGAATATTTTTCTTCTACTGTGAAATTTGTGAGAACGGATAATATTTTGGAATTGTGTACTAATGCTCTTTCACATTTCTTCTCATCTCGAGGCATTATCTATCAAACAACTAGTCCTTATACGTCTCAACAAAAGGGTGTTGCAGAGAGAAAGCATCGTCATCTTCTTGATATCACTCGGACTCTACTTATTAGAGTTGTATTCCACATTCCTTCTGGTGTGATGCAGTCCTTATGGCATATTATCCAGTGAATCGTATGCCATCCTCTGTCTTAGGTGAGAAAGTTCCTCTTTCCATTGTTTTCCTGACAAGGAGTTATTCTCACTCACTCCTCGTGTCTTTGACTCTGTTGCTTTCGTCCACCGACTGACACCGGACTTGACAAGCTCTTACCTAGGTTTGTCAAATGTGTGCTTGTTGGGTACCCTCGGACTCATAAGGGTTACCGATGCTATGATCCTTTGAGCATGAAATATTACGCCAGTGCTAATGTCACCTTTTTGAGTCTGTGATGTATTTCTCTCCTACAGGTGACAGATTGGCTTCATCTACATATGATGATGAGGTTTATGTGCCACCTCCTCCCTCTGAGTCCGTCCTCTACCATACCAGTTCCTGTTGTTTCACCACCACCACCACCACCACAACAACAACAACCAGTTTCACCTTTACCAAAATTCTATACCTGTCGACATGTCCCTACTTATGGTGCGCTTCAATCATCCAGCACGCCTCAGGTTTGTCCAGATAATAATATTAACGAAAGGTCTGAAGATGTGCTAGTGCAAGGCTCTTTGCAAGAGATTACATACCGGCGAGTACTGTTTCCGATGATCTGAATGTACCTATTGCCTTACAGAAGCAAAAGCGTACATGTGCTTCATATCCGCTTGCTTCATAGGTTTCCTTTCACTATCTCACAGGGGAGTTTCAGAGGTTTGCTGTTGCCCTATCTACCGTGGACATACCACGAAATTATCAAGATGTCTTGAAGGATAGTTGCTGACGTTCAGCCATTGAGGAGGAAATGGTTGCTCTGCAGTCGCGGGGTACCTGGAGCTTGGTCTCTACTCCCCCAGGAGCATCTATTGTCAGCTCTAATGGGTATTTGCTATCAAATATCATGCAGATGGCAGTCTTGACCATTACAAGGCAAGACTGGTGGTGCGAGAGTTCACTCAAACATACGGCGTAGATTATATGGACACATTCTCTCCAATCGTACGTCACTCGACTCTACGTGTCCTCCTTTAAGTTGTTGTGGTATGTGATTGGTCCTTGTTTCAGGCTTTCAGCTTAATGTTTAAAATATCTTTTTTGTATGGGGATTTGCGGAAGAACTCTACATGCAGCAGCCTCCGGAGTTTGTTGCTGAGGAGGAGAGTCATATGGTGTATAGACTTCACAAGGCAATATATGGCCTTAAGAAAAGCCCGCATGCATGGTTTCAAAAGCTTTCTACCCTAATTAAAGGCAAGGTTTCAAATGATCAAATGCAAGCCATTCTTTGTTTGTGCAGAAGACTCCCAGAGGTACTGTTGTTATCATGGTTTATGTTGATGATATACTTGTTACGGGAGATGATACGCAGGGGATAAAGATGGCAAAAGCAGTTCTAGGCCATCAGTTCGTTACTAAGGATCTTGGCACCCTATTATATTTTCTAGGATTGGAGTTTGTCATGAATGCGCAGGGTCTTGCGATAACACAAAGGGAGTATATTACATACATGCTTGTTGAGACAGGTATGATCGGGTGTCAACCCTGACTACTCCTATGGATCCCAGTATGAAGTTATATGATGATGATACAGATGAGATTGACAGGAGAAGATAAAGAGAGTTGGTGGGAAGGTTTTCTCTATATTACTATCACAAGACATGATATCTCTTTTGCAGTGAGTCGGGTGAGTCAGTTCATGTAACAACCAAGACAAGTACATGTGGATGTCATATACATGATATTGAGATATCTAAAGTCTTCTACAGATGTAGGACTACTATTCAGGAAAGAAACAAACATTTCTGTTTTTATATGTGTTGATGCAAACTATGTAGGATGCCCTAAGGATCAGAAGTCTACTTCAAGTTTTGCAGTGTTTGTTGGTAGTTCTTTAGTTTCTTGAAAAGCAAGAAACAAACAGTGGTAGCTAGATCTAATGCAGAATCTGAATATAGGGCCACGACACAAGCATGTACAGAGATGATGTGGGTTCGAGTTGTGTTAGAAGATTTGCTTATAAATGTACATCTACACATGCAGTTACAATGTGATAATCAACCAGCGCTATTCATTGCTTATAATCATGCTTTCCATAAAAGAACAAAGCATATTGAGGTAGACTGCCACTATACTAGAGATATGATTCAAAAGGCTTGATTTCTACTTCCCATGTCAGTTCAGGAGAGCAGACTGCTGACATTTTTACCAAGCCATTGCTCAGATGACCATTCCAGAAGTGTTCTTCCAAGTTGAGCATGATTGACATCTATGCTCCATCTTAAGGGGGAGTGTAGAGATATTTCTATATTCTATGTACCATTTCTGCCATTTTTATTTTCTTGTATCCATCTTATGTAAATTACCCATAGGCCTTCTCTATATAAGAGAGCCTATTCTCTGGAATAAAAATTCATTCTCTTCCTCCAACAGGATTAAGTCAGAACTCCGATCTATGACCGTTGCTCTGATACCATGTGGAAAATAATGAAAGATGAAAGAGCTTGTCTTATTCAAGAGGTCTAGGGTCCTTATATAGGACAAACTCTAGAGAGCTCAAAGGAGAAAATATATAAATGTCCCAAGAATATGCCCCTAACACATAGAATATTCTCCTAATACATAGAATATTCTCCTAGCATATAGAATATTCTTTTTGCACATAGAATATTCTCTTAACATGTAGCATGTGCCAAAATCTGAGAAGAAGCGGCCTCATATTGTGAATCGAGAGAGGCCAAAAAGACACCAACCGTCATGGCATTCTGGTATGGCTTTAGTTGCTCTGGAGTAGTTGTGAGGGGCATGAAGATGTGAAGCTTCTCAAACATTCCCCGCAAGGCAGTGTAGTGAGCATGTAGGGGTTGACCATTCTGCCTTATAATGAAGATGTCATGCTGAAACTGCAGTATTTTTGTCTCATTCTTGGCATGTGAATACGTGTCCTCAAGAATGTCCCCACATAATTTTGGCAGTGGGCTAGTGCAAGACATCGTTTGCAATCTCTAGTATAAAGTTACCAGATAACCAGACCTAAGTATACGCGTCATCAGCCTCCCATGAGGCATACAACCTTGTCTTCTCCGCCGGCTCTTCCTTGGTAAGACTATGCTTCTAAACCATCGACTTCAATTTGGCTCATGAATTGCATGTCCCATAATTCATAATTCGACCCATCTATCTTCAATATTAGTGTAGACCTTTGAAGGCGCGTGTGGTGGGGATATCTACCTTGCTTTATGACATGTCGACTAGAGAAGACTAGGGGTTGTAAACAAGATAAACTTTTGTCTACACTGACATAAAGGAATTGATTGCATGTGTAGATTCAAGCAACCAATCCTATCAAAGGTGTCGGGAGGAGGCGAGAGCGGCTAGGGCACATCTGTTGATGGTACCGCTGGAGATAGACGAGCCTGGTAAGGCATGCGAAGACCAGCTAGAGAGTCGGGGAGGCCTCGTTAGGGTACGATGGCGAGGGCGATAGGCAGCCTTTATTAGTCAGTTTTGCATTTTTAAATTATTTTAAATATATAAATCATTTTTGATACATATATTATTATATATTTGCATAGATTTGTACATCTTCTATACTATAAAAATGACAGAGAAGAAGTAATTGACTTTAACTATAAAATTAAGCATATTAGAATAAGTTTGTTTAAATAAATAAAAAGTTCTATGTAAAAGTCGACCCAATGGTCGGCTGACTAGTCGGCCCGATTAGTTGGGTTGACCGACTAATGGCCGACTAGGCCTAGTTGAGTCAGTTACCCCCGACTCAACTAGTTGGACCAACTAGTCGGCCAACTTTTATAACAATATCCTCGGATCCGAAGGGATGCCAGATGGCTTGCATCCAAGTAGTCCAGCCTCAATTAGGATGTCCAAACAATACTTACTTGTGAGAGATGAAGTTCCTCTATAATATGTATCACTTCTATGCCAAGAAAGTAACAAAGTTGACCAAGGTCCTTCGTGATGAAGACCTTTTGAAGGAAAGCTCTAGTCTCCGAAATGCCTTCTTTGTCATCACATGTGATAACCATATCATCAACGTAAACTGTAAGTATGACAGTACCAGTGGACCATCATCTGACAAAAACATAGTAATCAGATGTTGTCCTTTGTAAGTCGAGTGTTGATCTCAGTAGTAAGTCTATCAAACCATGTCCAAGGTCTATGTTTTAGGTCATAGATAGCCTTGCGAAGTTAGCACAATGAAAATGGAGACCATCCTCGCCATTAGGGAGAAAGTCTCAAAGTAATCAACCTCATAAGTCTATGTAAATCCTTTGGCAACCGGTCATGCTTTCATTCTGTCAATGGACCCATCAGGCGACTGTTTGGTCGGGAAGACCAATTTGCAAGCCACGGGTCGAATTCCCATGGGATATTGTACAAGGTCCCCATGTTCCCTGGATGTAAGAGCATCCATTTCCTAATTCATTGCTTGTCGCCAGTGATGATCCAACAAAGCATTGTGATGATCTCTAAGAACGGAAATGGTCATGAAAGCATCTTCATATTTATTGTCATAGCACGATAAACCATCAGTACAAGTAAAATGAGACATAGGGTGGAAAGTACATTGTCTTTTGTCCTAAGGAGAGCTATGGGAAGCTCATGAGGCACATCAGCAGCATCAATGGTGGGAGCACTTGAAGATGGCATCTCAACCTACAAAAGAGGTACAAGCGCTGCTTGGGGAGCCGGGGAGGATTGCGCGCATGAGGCATGCTTCAATGAGGATTAGCATCCTCGAGTGGGGGAGGAGAAGGCTCGGTAGGGGGGCGCTTCGAGCAAGGGAGGGGATCGTCGGGGGGGGGGGGGGGGGTCGGCGTTAGGTGAGGGGATCTCCTCAACGACTTCGAGTAGGAAGGAGGAGACTGCATCCTCTACTTCAGATTTTCGAGCATCGTGTTACCTCGACTTCTGCTTCAGAGCTTAAGGACAAGACACAACACGAACAATGAAGTTGCCTGCATCACAGTTTCAAAGGCGTCGGAGGTCGATGATAACGGTTCGACCATGGCGGGCATGCAGAGGTCGACGACATGTAGGTGGGGGGTCAATAAGGGATTCCTGTGGAGTGCGCGTGAGTAGGCCGACCGCCAGTCCCTCCAAGGTGATGGAGAGAACGCAATAGCATGATTTGCAAATAAGAATCACTATTAAGGACAACACTGTGCTTTTTTAACGGAAATGGTCAAATATAACGGCCATCTCAAATGGAATCTAACATAGGGTTATGTCATGTAAGAGTTAGCGATACTCGGGGTTTCTCATGTAATTCGCGATTATGTAGGGTGTGAATGTTATTGTGAAATTACTCAGGGTTTATGGGTGTAAAAATCCCTTTGAAAAAAATAAAAATTAAGGTTTCTTATATATAGTTCTAACCCTATCTCCTCCTACTTTATTCCTTATCGACAAGTAAAAATTGACTTGGTCCCGGGTTTAGAATCATTCAGTATCTTTGATACTTCACTTATTTTACTTTTTCTTTCTTTTATTTTGGATTTAAATATATATATTTGCATAGTAATTAGAGGTTAATTATAGATGAACAATGAATGCTAATCTGTACAAGGTAGTTGTATTTACATGTGTTTTGATAGGAATTTAATACAAAATAGAAGAATAAAGATAGATGAATGGTTATTCATCAACGAGTCTCAAGCTTTTTGGTAAGAAAATGTGGCTAATTCCTAAATAGCTTTGCATGGTGCAGGAAAAAACACTTTATAGTAAAAAGTAAAGCATGAAACATATTAATGCTATAAGAATGTTTTACTAACCATGTAGAAATAATTGTAAATAATTTAAATTTAACTTTTAAAAGTATATCAAATATAGCATTGCTAATCATAGATCTTGCATTAGCACCACTGTGTCTAATTGTAAGTCCATGGACATTGAAACAAAACTAAATCATATGATGCGACAACCCCAAAGGCCAAAGAACATCCTTCATAAGGACCAGAGCCCATATATATGCAGAATATTGACCCAAGGTCCTTTGAACCACATCTAGTGGTCACGATATCTAATGGCTTTGTCATATCTAATGACATGCTTTAGGGCTATATCTAAGACATCACCATATCTAATGGCTAGTTCATGACTTGTCCGTGAGCAACTGTGGTGTTCAACATCCATATATTCTTTCCTTCTGATTCATAAACAGAACTACAAGTTGAAAAGTGTATGATATCTGGATCACATCACTACATAAAGCTTTTACTTCATGCTTGTGAAACTTTTGTTGCATTATTACAAAAATAACTGAATATCGAAAATCCTCAAGTTTATCATAACCTTTATTAATTGAAAGATGAAAACTAAGATTTTCTTCCATGCATAAAACTTGAAGAATTATATCACTTCAGTACAGGGTTGGGATATTAATCTTCATGCACTGTGGCTAACAACTTATCCAATTTCCAAACTAGATAAAGCATGTATAACTGTACAATCTAAAGATAATTACATGTCGTAACATCAAGTTTAGTGGTCAAAATATAAGTGAATACTGGAATAGTACTTATGAGACCATTCACCTTTGATTTGATGTTTATGCATCTTAACATGTTATCTCGATCCACCAACCAAAAAGGATTCGCTACCTATGTACTAGAAAGGAAATTAATGTATGGAATATGATAATCCATGTTAATGCATGCATGTGTTGGCTTTCCAAAATAAAGATCAATATCTTCTCTCCTTAAAAGGTGTTTTTTTAAATTTTGGTAGAAATTCCCCTTGTAGAAAGTGATATATTGAGAATATTTCGGTAGAGTTCCTCCCTAAAAAGGCGGCATTCCTTAAGAAAATTTCGGCATAGATTCCCCTTATATGTTAAGAAGATGTAAGATATGGCTTAGATCCACTATCTTTTCTCCTAAAATCTGCTATGGCCCACTCGTACTATGATTCTGTCTCCACTTGTCGGTAGTGCTTTGTTACGTTCTTCCTAACCTATATACAAAAGTTTCAAGATTTTTTGGTTATGGAATGGATGGATTGAGAATGAGGATGTAGGGGTATTTATAATCCTTAAAAGGTGAAAACCATGGTTTAATACCCATGATTTCTGCCCATAATTTTGTCAATACCAGTGCTTTTTATGCCCATGATTTTGGCTCATGTAAACCATGATTTTTCTAATGATACTTAAATATCTAATTACTATTAACTAATACCAATCGATATTAATACTCTTTAGTTATGTTTAGCCCTACATTAATCCATGATTAATTTCTTTAATCATAAGTATTGAGTTTGAGCTTAACAACTATCAACTATCCTTTTCAAAAAAATTGTAGAATTTCATAACACAAACTGATTGATATGAGTCAATATTCGTTGGAATCGTCTCATCATGACAGATATCATAACAATGTCTAAGTCGTGATATAGAGAATTTCAATGCACCACTTCTATAGCTATAAACACCATAATAACACTTAGGCCCTTTTTGGTAGGAGAATAAGCCCTGGAATAAGGGGCCAATTCTCCTCCCGACACGGTTCCCAGTGGTACGACTATTCTCCATTATTCCATCTTATATCACTCTTATTCCTATCTTTATCCCACCTTACCTACCTTTATTTCACCTTATTCTCCTTATTCCTATCCTCCAATCGAACAAAGAATAGACACTTTTTCTCCTTATTCCTCATCCTTATTCCTGCTTATTCCCGAACCGAACGGCCCTTAGGGTCATAAAATCAAAGAAAGTAAAAGTTCTTTTTTTTACACAAATATTCCTAAGTAACATACTTTGGGTCAGCCTCAAGAGCCCTCCTTGATCCCGCAATCCTGCCACTCCATCCCCTCCAACACGAGGCTGCGAGCAACGCAGGAAACGGCTATTCCTTCCTGGATCCCCGTTTATTTATTATTATTTATTACCGCCGAAACTCAGCCAAACGCTCTCCATTTGACATTGGCCCGATCGATCTCTTAATTGCTGATCTTTCCCTCCTCCTCCCCGATGTCGTCCCCTGGGATCTTACTCCTCCTCTGCGCCATCTCGCTCCCCAGCTTCGTATCGGGCCGCGCGGTGACCTGGGACATCGGTGTCGACCGCCTCTATCCGCCAGACGCCACCGTGGACCTAAACAGATCGAATTTCGCTGCCTTACTTGAAGCTGCGCCCGCTCGCTTCGCGGTCGTGGAGTTTTTTTGCTCATTGGTACTCGATCTCGACCTCGAATGTATATCAAGCAGTGTTTACGGTTTCTTACGCTGATATCGTTCCTTTGTTGTTTCGGTGGTTATGCAGGTGCCCTGCGTGCAAGAACTATAAGGTATCAGGTTATCATTGCGCGTTATTGAGTCCGTTACGCGATTGCGCTTCCTGTGCTGATTGCCCGTGTTTATGGACATGGCGACATTTGTAGCCTCAATACGAGAAGGTTGCGAGAATTTTTAACGTGCCTGATGCGCCGCATCCGGGACATGTGATAATGGCAAGGGTTGACTGTGCTAAGAAGGTACTTTGACCTCCGTTTGGAAATTTAAATTGGCAGGTTTTTTTTTGGATTATTTTTTTGTTTTTTTGCGTGCAGTTATTTGCGGATGGATGTTAAAAATATTTACTTTATATTTGGAGCATGAATTTTGTTGCATACTACTGCGTTCCAACACAAGGGGTGTTATGTGCGAACGTTTCCCCTAATGCTAAGGTTTGCATTCGTCCTGGGCGTACTCCTGAACAGGACACTGAGACACATATATGATGCACTTTTGAAATGTTCTTTTAATAATAAGTGGGCCGTCCATCCTGAACAGTCATTCTTTATCTTTTCAAGAAAAAATAAGTCATTCTAATGTACCTACATGACTCAGGTCAAATATTGAATTTTCGACAGAACGGTGAGAAACAACGAAGTAGGTATCTCAAAAAAGTGACGAAGCATTCTCTCACTTTAAGTAGGGACTAACTCAAATCTATTTTGAAAAAGTTCTGTGGGTGTACACAGGGTTTAAGTTTCTCCATGTACCGCCCGGGTGAAAATTCCTCTATGTCTGGGGTTATAATGTTTTTTAGTAGAGTATAAGTGAATAGTCTTTTTTATAAGTGTAGAGGCCTATTACACCCAATTTCCCAGTTTCCCTAGGAAAATCACAAAGCCACTCATTGGCAAATAATCAAAACACTTCAAGGGTTACACGACGCATGGGATTTCAATTTTACAATATGCCAATGGCACATTGTTCATTGTGTGTGTGTGGGGGGGGGGACTTCATGGTAAAAATTGCTATCCTTTCGGAGATTAGGACAGAAGTTGACTAGCAGGAAGGCCATATGTTTGTTAAGAGGGGAATGGCTGGTTTGCCAAATTGGTATCGTTTGTGATTTCGATGAATTACATGTTATCACATAAACTTTTATTGGGGATTCATTGAGGCCTCCATGATTTGTTGTAGAGTTTTGGACCAAAGTAGGGGTTGGTGCTTTTCTTAGGATGCAAACTTTATACCCTTGGAGAAAGATGATTTACTATGAAGGATAGATATGCATCCTTCATCCTAGGAGATGAACAATGCTCTGGTGATGAAATGCTGGTGAGGGTTTTGGTGGAGAAAATTTGCTATGAAGAAGCACTTATGATACTGTAACTCATGCCTTATCGAGCCTCTTATCCAATTTTAAAACTGATTTATTTTGTAATAACAAATGCTAATCATAATATGAAGTTGATTTATTTATCAGTAAAGCCAAAGTTAATGGGGTCCCAATGGGGTCCCATTGTGAAAAGGTTAAGACCCTAGGCTTGAAAAGATTCACCCTTTCTATTGTTCAATCCTTTTCTTTCTTTTGATTGGATATTTCGTTAATTTACATCTTCTCTTTGTTTCCCGAGCCTCTAGTAAATTATAGACCCAATTAGAAAAAAGATCAAATCTTTGATGATTCCATCATACATGATTGAGTTGTGAAAATTTCTATATAGGTATAATCTTTTTCTAGTTGCTTTAGAATAATTAGGAGATTCTCTAGAAGAAATACAGGATCTGCTTTTAGAGGCAAGCTTATGTGGTCAAATACCGCACGCATTGTTTTTGAACTTAGTTTAATCCATTTATGTATGCTCTTTTGTCTCTGATCGCTCTAGTAAATATATTTTCTAATTGGCCAGAATGATTTATGCATTAACTCCCCATACATAAAACATGATTTTTTGTATACAACTCCATAGGAAGACATATTTAAAGGAACTCGAAAGCTATTTTGTATGTCCAAAAAGCATGGTCAAATGATTGAGATCAATTCTTCCTGTTTGGTTGGACAAGTTTTTGAAAAATTATTTTATCTCTCTATTAGACACTTAGTCCGTTTATTCACGAGTGGTAAGGAATAGTTACTATTAGCGTTAGCCTTATTTTATTCTATTTAGTTGTAACCCTTCAAGGTCCTTTTATTAATTTCCCTTTTATGAGTGATCTAAAGTTTGCAGCCTATATAAGAACCCCTAGACCCCTTGAATATTATATCTCATTGTGTTCTCTCATTATTCTCCACATGGTATCAGAGCAACAATCCTATACCAGTGTTCTGACCTAGATCCCGCTGCCATCACCAACCCTTGTCTCCCTTCCTCTCCATGGCCCTCGTGTAGGCCCCTTTTAGCAACTAGGACCCCCGCACAAGGCCCTTTGGGCCTTCCCCTCGCATGCGCATGCATCACCGAGGGCCTATGCACCCGCATGGGCCCCTAGTGCCCTCTGGCGACGTCACCGAGGTAACTAGCTGATCCGTCAGGGCTCCTGCACCTATGCTAGGGCTCAAGCACTGCCTTGTGCCTCCACTGAGGCAAATAACTTCTCTTCTTGGGCTCCAACGCCTTTGCTTAGACACCTGCCTCCGCCTGGGCTCCGACACCTATGCCTGGATTCTTAGTGCCCCCTAGTGCCTCTATCTGGGCCCATGACACCTCCTGCAGGTGTCCAACTGTTAGCAATGTGAGCCCGAGGCGAACCATTCTTACAATAAATGTTATTGTAATAAATGATTTATCATTGAAGGTTATTGATTATTTTTCACTCCCTTTCTGAGATTGAATGAGTGAATGCACTATAAGGTCCCTCTATACAATAAGGGTTATGTACCATGGCCAACTTGATGATCATACAGATGTTGATTCATTAATTGAATCATAGAGGTTGATGCTTGGATGAATATCTAAGGAGTTAGATAGAGGACTCATCAAGCATCATCAAATGATTGTTAAGTGATGATCTCCAGCTTGAGTAGGAGATGCCAATCCTTTCTCATTTGGCTGATATCTGACCGACCTCTTGATGCAGGTCCTCTGCATGGGAATAGTGATTCAGAGGTGTCAGATTAGTTGAGTCAATGAGTTGACTTAACGAGATCGAGATAACCAAAGACCTATGTTGAATACTGTCATATCACATGCATGCATCCTCTGACCAGAGACAGATGTGTTGCTATATGTCTGAGTGTGTACATTTGGCAGACCAATAGGTTGATGACCTAGCCAAGGTCTATACACCGGCGAGCTGGTGTGCATGTAAGGACATATGAGTAATACGATCTCTCAAAGGGATCATACAGGTTCACATATGAACCAGAAGACATGAGCTCACTCATGAGGTATTGGGACTGATCAAATTCCATGCATGGTCGTTATGCTTTGGAAGCATGACATGAATTTGAAGGTAAGATATATGCTTTGGGAAAGCATACGATCTATACCAATTCCCAATGACCAAGATTGAGAAACTTAATGATCAAACCCTGAAGATGACAATGTAAAAATGATCTATATCTTTAGGATGATCATAGGTCTTCCAGTATGTAGGATGTACAGGTATTGAGAATACTTGAGGGTGATGTGATCATAAACGATTGTATAACCATGACGCTTCCATTCCGAGGGAGTGATGTAACATGTTTGGATTTTAATGACTCCTTTCAGTAGAGAAGTGACCTAATCTTAATCCACGTATTGGACATTTATCTGAATGAGATTCAGATACAATGAGAAGATTAGGTCTACGGTCTTAATTTAATCAAGCATCTATGGGAGGACCATGAGATCTGGATTTGAGATGTGATCTCAATATCCAAATCACTATACGTGGAACAATACAATCGCCCTGTCCTTATCTCCAAGTATCCGCGGAGAAATCACATTATTCTTGAAAGTGTTCAAGGATAATTCCATAGTTGAATTATATCTAAGCATTAAGAAATTGATAATTAAATATGATTTAATTATCTTGATGTTTGTGGAAATTATCCAATATAATTAAATATGATTTAATTATTGTAGATAATAATGTGGATAGCAATATCCAATTATTCATAATATATTATAAATATGATTTATAATGTATTAGAGAGAGCTAATTATAATTTATATTTGTCAATTAATTATTGATGTGTATTGGATACACATTGTGTAATTAATTGAAAATGTAAATTATATTTTGTTTTGGGTTGTAAATGTGATTCACAAAATTCCAGTGGTAAGATTGCAATAGTCTCAAAATTAATTATGAATTATTTTTGAAGAATAAATCACAACAAAAGTTGTTGGAATAAATAATGGAGTTTTTCTTGGAGATATGCAATCTCATGATATTGCCTCCAATTGGAAACAAGTAGCCGTCCACCATGTTCCAATAGGAGATGTAATCTCCATGATGATTGTCTCCTTTATTTGATTGATTTAATTTAGGATTGATTTATATTTGATTTATCAAATATATTTGATCTAAATTAAATTACTAGTTGTTGGCTTTTACCAACAACAATCATGACCATTGGATTAAACATAAATCAATCTCATCCATTGATTTTATGAATCCCATGGATTGAGATCCATGGATCCCAAAATCCTATAAATAGAGAGGCATACCATGCTCTCTAGGATTATGCTTTGGAAGCACATCTCTCTCTCATTCCACACGTCACCTCTTCTCCTCTTCTCTCCTCGGTGGTTGTCCACCAGACCCTAGAGGAGGACTTCGTCGTCGCTTCGCCACCGCGCCGCCACTTCGACGTTCTTCAATTCTCCATCTTCTTTAGAGTGCTACACTCTTGAAGAAGGTGTTCGATCTCGTACGCCGAGATCAGGAGATCACCGTGCTTGGATCAACTTGTTGGATTGCAAGGGTCACGCGACTCATCCCCATGCTTGCAAGCGTCTTCTCCAAGGATCGGACTTGAGACAGGAGGTCTCTTTTCGTAGAGACTCGATCAACCATGCTTCAAGAGGTATTCCTTTATACTTGATGTGGTTCTAGATGAAACGATCCAAGAATCGTTCTTGGATCATGTGGTTTCATCGTATGAAAATCTTTTAAATTCCGCTGCATAGAACAACTAGTACGACCAGCTGTTCTACGTCGTATTCGACACGATGCTCACGTTTCTGTGATGCGCTTGAGGATAATACCATATCCTTCAAGTGGTATCATAGCCTTAGATCGAAGATTTTGGATACGATCCGTAAACCTAGAACGACTTGGGTTCGTTAAGGTTGCGAAAGTTTTTGTCGCATTTGATTTTCGCACATCATCTGTTTAGGGAATGAATTCGGCCCTTTATAAAATGTTTAAACACGAATTAATCAGTTGGATTTTGTTCCCCATTAAATAAGGAAACCATAGGATCTGAGTTTATGTAATTTGGATTCCGTTTGCTCGAGATATGGTTGTTTTAATGAACACATATTCACTGTTGTGGGAACTGCGAATCCTAACATGATTAATGAGTTAATTAATATTTTGCTCCGCCTCAAAATACGTGAAATATCACTTAGATTCTGTTCTAAATTAAATTAGCAATCTTTGAAAATTGATTTTGTCTAATTTGAATTTTAATTTATTGAGATATGTTAATTTTAGTAAGTAGGGGTCACTGTTGAAATTACAGTCCTAATCAAGAACCATGTGATTGTCAATTAGTGAAATAATTGTTAATTTCATGAAATAATTATGAAAAATATTTGAGAATATTTAGTGATGATTATTTCCTTAATTGACATAGTCTAACCAATAAATTGATTAGATTTGATCTAGATCATAATTGGAAACACAATCATCAAACTCCTTGCTTGAATAGGATTGGGAATTTGTCTAGCAAATTTCCTTATAATAAAAAATATTTTGATTATTACTATATGGTATAATTTCGGTTGAAGAACCGATGATCATCTCAAGTACAAATTGATCTATTTGACGTTATCCTTTCCTGAGGTGGATATGGTGTCTAGTCGGGAAGCATTGGGGTAGCGGGTCGCACCGGTTGCGGTCCGTCCCACTTTCGTCGGTACTGACCATGACAACGGGTAGGGACTCGATAATGCCGGAGAAATCAAGATGTATTTTTCTAATTATTAAAATTCGAATCAATACTTACTTTGAGATAATACCATATATTTAAGTAAAATCAAGTTTGTTGATTGAATTAGATTGAAAATTAATTTAATGTGATTAAGTTAATTACATCCAATTAAAAATACTCTATTGTAAATAGATGTGTATTTCCCTTGGAAGAATTAATTATATGAATATGATTCATGATAATCAATTAAAATTTGAATATGAGGTGGAGGATCACATAAGTGACATCCATGGACTCCCGTCAAGGCGAAGGGTTCCGTCGTCAGGGATTGCATATGGGAGACACCTGTCCGAAGTGATAGCTCCTGTATGCAAGTACATCTGGATTGGGCTCTTTGCTTCTCGAAAGAGTAAGGCCGTATGCGTAGTGACCCCAATATCGGATCCTCATATTATTGAGCGATATTGAATTGCGCATAGCGAGTACTATTCCTGTTAACGGTTAGTTCAATTAACAACGGGTCAACATCACCTTAATGGTGGTGGGCCTGGGTGTTAAAGACCGAATTGGGAAATGCAAGTTGGACTTGCAAGGCAGAATGTGTTCCCGCTTCTCTTTATTGGAGTCATAGATTCTCATATTATTGGGATGTGACAAAGGTAAGGAGGAAAGCCCAATTCTTGCTAGAGATATAGCGGTAATTATATCTCTTTCTTTGAAAGTGATTAAGGGAATGAACTTTCAAAGTTCAATGCAAGAATAATTTGATTTAAAATGCCTTAATCAAATATCCTAAATTTGAATATATATAATTATATGTTCTAATATAGTGCATTCTTAATTTCAGAAAATGAAGTCCATGAACCCACTGAGCAGGCTTCTGGAGGTCAACCAGTTGACCGGTCCAAATTACTCGGATTGGATCCGTACTTTAGTGCTTGTTCTCTTGGCTGAGCGCATAAGTTATGTGCTCACTGAAGATAAGCATGAAAGCCCTAAATCAAAGGAAGAAAAGCAATACAATGACATGTATGATGAGGATCATATCTTGGCTAGATGCTATATCCTGGGTTCTCTCTCCAATGTTCTTCAGAAGCAACATGTGGAGATGAGCACATGCCAGGAAATAATGCAGAATCTGAAAGATATGTTTGGTGACATTAACCACATCGAGCGTTACAACATTATGAAAGAACTCGTTTGCTGCAAGATGCAGGAAGGAACTTCGGTTCGAGAACATGTACTCAAAATGTTTGGGTACTTGTCTGAGCTGGAGACCCTTGGGACAAACATAGATGCGGACATGCAAGCTGACTTCATTCTGCTGTCTTTGCACAAGTCTTTCAATAATTTTGTGGTTTCATTCCACATGAACAAGTTGGACTTGTCGAACGCTGGACTTCTTGCTGCATTAAAGTCTGCATAAGACGTAATGAAGAAAGATGGTCCCGCTGGCAGTGCAATGGTTGCACAGGTCAGAGGGAAGCGCAGTCGGAAGCAAGGTTCTCAGAAGGGCCCGGTCCAGAAGAGAAAGAAGAAGAGTCAAGGCGTTGGCTCATCTTCCAATGCATCCACACTGATAGCGTCAAAGAAAACTGATGTCTGTCACCACTGCAAGAAGCCGAGGCACTGGAGGCGTAACTGCCAAGAATACATGAAGTCGGTCGACAAAGGTAAAGCCCCAGCAAGTAAGAAATCTACTTTCATCATTGAAACTAGCTTTCTCATTGGACGAGAAGGAAGTTGCGTCGCAGATTTTGGTGTTTCTGTTCATGTATGCAATTTATTGCATTTGTTTCAGGAAACTAGGAATCTAGAGGAAGGGGAGATAGTCATCCAGATGGAATCTGATGCAAGTGTTGCAGCAGTCGTCGTTGGGACCTGTTGACTATTATTATCTAGTGGTAGAGTCTTAATACTTAAAGAGTGTCTTTATGTAACCGAAGTCAGAAGGAATTTGATATCTGTATCTAAGCTTGTTAGAAGCGGATATTCATTCCTTTTCTGTAATAAATTAGTCATAAATCGTTATGATAAATATATTGCGGATGATATTTTGACTTCTGGTGGACTTTATGAATTGTGCATTGATAAATGTATCATGAATGTCACTACCACTAATAATAAAACCCCTAAACGTTATAGGGAAGATGGAAGTCTTTCGAATGAGATTTGGCATCAAAGGCTCGGTCATTTATCTGTTGATAAGATCAATAGATTGATAAATGATGGACCTTTGGATTTTCTACAGGTTCAACCTTTGTCTACGTGTAAACATTGCATTCAGGGTAAAAAGACTAGGATGCCTTTCCGTAACAAGGTTACAAGATGTGAAGGTATTATTGACCTAATACATACCGATGTATGTGGTCCCTTCAGTACCGCGACTCGAAATGGATATCGATATTATTTGACGTTTATTGATGATCATCCGCGATACGGGTTTGTCTTCCTATTACGTCATAAGTCTGAAACCTTTGAAAAGTTCAAAGAGTTCAAGGCTTTGGTTGATAACCAAACCGATAGGAAAATTAAACAGATTCGATCTGATCGAGGTGACGAGTATCTCTCAGATGAATTTAAGGAATATCATAAAGAGAATGGAATTGTTTTCAATCTCACTCCTCCTGGAACCCCCCAAGTTAATGGTGTTGCTGAGAGACGCAACAAGACTATTATGGATATGGTCCGTTCAATGATGAGCAAAACACATTTACCACTTAGTTTATGGAGATATGCAGTAGAGACTACGATATATATCATGAATAAGATTCCTAGCAAATCTGTACCTAAGACTCCTCATGAGCTCTGGTATGGAACCAAACCTAGTGTTAATCACTTGAGGGTTTGGGGTTGCTTGGTCCATGCGAAAAACGTGGACGCAAGTAAGCTAGGATCTCGCACTCGTGAGTGTAACTTCATTGGGTATGTTAAAGATGGTATTGGATACTAGCTTTATGACCCTGAAACCCAAAAGGTTTTTGTTTCTAAAGATGTGAAATTTCTGGAGAATGATTTCCTTAAAGGTCAAGACAAGAATGAAGTAAAGGAGCTGATTGAATCGCCTGAGGATTCTGAGCTTCCTGAGCCATAAACTGAAGAGATAAATAAAGATGAAACACACATACCTCTTCGAAGGAGTTCGAAGGTGGTTGCACCACCTGAAAGGTATGGATTCCATGTGTCAAGTGAAAATGACAATGATCCTACTTCATTTGATGAAGCACTCGCGGATCATGACATGGATAGATGGATGCTAGCAATGAAGTCAGAAATTGACTCCATGCATAAGAATGGTGTATGGACCCTAGAGGATCCACCTAAACGGGTAAAACCCATTGGATATAAATGGATATTCAAGAGACAGAGGGGACCTGATGGGAAAGTAGAGACTTTCAAGGCACGACTCATAGCCAAGGTCTACACACAGAGAGAAGGCAATCGTAATGATGAGATATTCTCTCATGTGGCTATGCTTAAATCCATCAGGACACTGCTAGCTATAGCTGCGTACCTTGACTACGACATCTGGCAGATGGACGTCAAGACGACTTTCCTCAATGGATATCTTGAGGAGGATATCTATATGGAGCGGCCCCTAGGCTTCATAATTGAGGATGGCAAAGTGTGCAAGCTGAAGAAATCCATCTATGGGCTCAAGCAAGCTTCTCGTAGTTGGAACATCAGATTTGACGAAACCATAAAGAGTTATGATTTTGTGCAGAATCCTGATGAACCATGTGTGTACAAGAAGCTTAGTGGGAGTGCCATTGTGTTCATCGTGCTTTACGTAGATGACATCCTTATCATGATACATGGATGATGACCAGTGTGAAGATTTGGCTATCCCATACCTTTGAGATTAAAGATCTTGGACAAGCCTCTTACATCTTAGGCCTGAAGTTGTTCAGAAACCGACAAAAGAGGATATTGGGATTGTCACAACATGGGTACATTAAGAAGATTCTTGAACAATTTCGTATGGATAGTTCCAAGAAAAGTTTCCTTCCCTTAAGGCATGGTATCCACCTATCTAAAGGGATATTTCCTCAAACTGTTGAGGAAAAGAAAGCCATGGTTGGATGCCCTTATGCATCAGCTGTAGGAAGCTTAATGTACGCTATGATGTGTACCATGCCAGATATCTGCCATGCAGTGGGAGTGGTAAGTTGTTACGAATCCTGCTATGGAGAACAACACTGGAATGCAGTAAAGAACATATTCAAATATCTAAGATGGACGCAAGATTATATTTTGGTCTATGGAAATGGTGATCTCCAAGTCTTGGGATATACGGATTCTGACTTCCAATCGGATATTAATGATCCAAAGTCGACATCAAGGTTTGTATTCCTGTTGAACGGTGATGCTGTGAGCCGGAGAAGCAAGAAGCAGGACACTACAACAGATTCAACAACAGAAGTCGAGTACATTGCCGCATCGGATTCTGCAAAGGATGCGGTGTGGTTGCGCAAGTTCATCCTGGAGCTTGGTGTAGTTTCCTCTGATACTCCCATCCCGCTACCCTGCGATAACACGGGAGCCATTGCCCAGGCAAAGGAACCTACATGGCATCAGAAGAGCATGCACGTGGAAAGGAAATACCACATCATTTGAGAGATTCAAAAGCATGGTGACATCATCATCACCAAGGTGGCCTCTGCCGACAACGTTGCTGATCCTCTTACCAAACCTCTAACACAGAAGGTTTTCGACCAACATGTACTGAGTATGGGTTTAAGGATTGTTCCTGAATGGTTCTGAGGGCTAGTGGGAGATTGCTAGCAATGTGAGCCCGAGGCGAATAATAAATGATTTATCAATAAAAGTTATTGATTATTTTTCACTCCCTTTCTGAGATTGAATGAATGAATGCATTATAAGGTCCCTCTGTACAATAAAGGTTATGTACTATGGCCAACCTGATGATCATACAGCTGTTGATTCATTAATTGAATCGTAGAGGCTGATGCTTGGATGAATATCTAAGGAGTTAGATAGAGGACTCATCAAGCATCATCAAATGATTGTTAAGTGATGATCTCCAGCTTGAGTAGGAGATGGCAATCCTTTCTTATTTGGCTGATATCTGACCGACCTCTTGATGCAGGTCCTCTGCATGGGAATAGTGATTCGGAGGTGTCAGATTAGTTGAGTCAATGAGTTGACTTAACGAGATCGAGATAACCAAAGACCTATGTTGAATACTGTCATAGCATAGGCATGCCTCCTCTGACCAGAGACAGATGTGTTGCTATATGTCTGAGTGTGTACATTTGACAGACCAATAGATTGATGACCTAGCCAAGGTCTATACATTGGCGAGATGGTGTAGATGTAAGGACATATGAGTAATACGATCTCTCAAAGGGATCATACATGTTCACATATGAACCGGAAGACATGAGCTCACTCATGAGGTATTGGGACTGATCAAATTCCATACATGGTCGTCATGCTTTGGAAGCATGACATGAATTTGAAGGTAAGATATATGCTTTGGGAAAGCATATAATCTATACCAATTCCCAATGACCAAGATTGAGAAACTTAATGATCAAACCCTTAAGATGATAGTGTAAAAGTGATATATATCTTCAGGATGATCATAGGTCTTCCAGTATGCAGGATGTACATGTATTGGGAATACCTGAGGGTGATGTGATAATAAACGATTATATAACCATGACGGTTCCATTCTAAGGGGGTGATGAAACAGGTTTGGATTTTAGTGACTCCTCTCAGTAGAGAAGTGAACTAATCTTAGTCCATGTATTGGACATTGATTTGAATGAGATTCATATGCAATGAGAAGATTAGGTCTACGGTCTTGATTTAATCAAGCATCTGTGGGAGGTCCATGAGATCTGGATTTGAGATGTGATCTTAATATCCTAGTCACTATACATGGAACAATACAATCGCCCTGTCCTTATCTCCAAGTATCTGTGGAGAAATCGCATTATTCTTGAAAGTGTTCGAGGATAATTCCACAGTTGAATTACATCGAAGCATTGAGAAATTGATAATTAAATATGATTTAATTATCTTGATGTTTGTGGAAATTATCCAATATAATTAAATGTGATTTAATTATTGTAGATAAGAATAATGTGGATAGCAATATCCAATTATTTATAATATATTATAAATGTGATTTATAATGTATTAGAGAGAGCTGATTATAATTTATATTTTTCAATTAATTATTGATGTGTATTGGATACACATTGTGTAATTAATTGAAAATGTAAATTATATTTTGTTTTGGGTTGTGAATGTGATTCACAAAATTCCAATGGTAAGATTGCAGTATTCTCAAAATTAATTATGAATTATTTTTTAAGAATAAATCACAACAAAAGTTGTTGGAATAAATAATGGAGTTTTTCATGGAGATATGCAATCTCATGAGATCTCATGAGATTACCTCCAATTGGAAACAAGTGGCCGTCCACCATGTTCCAATAAGAGATGTAATCTCCATGATGATTGTCTCCTTTATTTGATTGATTTAATTTAGGATTGATTTATATTTGATTTATCAAATATATTTGATCTAAATTAAATTATTAGTTGTTGACTTTTACTAACAACAATCTTGACGATTAAATTAAACATTAATAAATCAATGTCATCCATTGATTTTATGAATCCCATGGATTGAGATCCATGGATCCCAAAATCCTATAAATAGAGAGGCATACCATGCTCTCTATGGTTATGCTTTGGAAGCACATCTCTCTCTCATTCCACACGTTACCTCTTCTCCTCTTCTCTCCTTGATGGTCGTCCACCAAACCCTAGAGGAGGACTTCGTCGTCGCTTCGCCACCGCACCGCTGCTTCGACGTTTTTTGGTTCTCCATCTTCTTTGGAGTGCTACACTCGTGAAGAAGGTGTTCGATCTCGTACGACGAGATCAGGAGTTCACCGTGCTTGGATCAACTTTTTGGATTGCGAGGGTCACGCGACTCATCCCCACGCTCGCAAGCGTCTTCTCCAACGATCGGACTTGAGACAGGAGGTCTCTTTTCGTAGAGACTCGATCAACCACGCTTCAAGAGGTATTCATTTATACTTGATGTGGTTCTAGATGAAACGATCCGAGAATCGTTCTTGGATCATGTGGTTTCTTCGCATGAAAATTTTTTAAATTCCGCTGCATAGAACAACTAGTACGACTAGTCGTTTTACGTCGTATTCGACACGATGCTCACGCTTCCGTGATGCACTTGAGGATAATACCATATCCTTCAACAACATCTGTTGGACTCGATTTCACTGTGCAACTCTGATTTATGGCATCACAACCACAATTTGCTGCTTCAGAAGCTCTAAGGGGGTTGAAACAGTGACCTATGATACCCATATGCTTCATTAAAACAACAATATTCTCTCCGAGGACACTTTTTGTTGACTATGATATCTCTTCTCATTAAGACCAAGCGTCGGTACTCTACTTCTTTTGTGATGGTACGCGACACATCTATCAAACTCAAGGGTACATAAAATTATGTGCTCTGGTCTCATTTATTTAAGGTGTTCGTCAATGGTCAGCGTAAAAATCATATCCTGATTAACGATCTGCTCAAGGGGCGGACAAGGATTATGACACATGGTATGCTGACAACTGCCAGGTCATTACTTGGATGACCAATAGTGTTGAGCCAAACATTGATGCGAATCTCCTTTACATTGACTCTGCAAAGGAGATGCATGAGAATTTGGAACAAACTTACTCCCAGAAGACCAAGGATGACCATATCGATATCGTTACCATATCGATATGATATGTTATCGATATATCGATGATCTATAGACGCCATATTGCTGATATCTAACCAAGATTGTGAATAAAATAGCCTTGAAAGGCCAAATATCGACCATATCGGTGATATATCGGTCACTTGTCGATACCGATATATCGCGATATGGCCTCCCATGCAGAAGACAACCAAGTCTTGCCTTGCAAACATTTATATGCGGATCTGGTATGCAATTCAAGGGGATTCTAGTATCGTCGAGTACTACATGCTTCTACCGGTCTATTTGGGGAGTTTCTGATTTTTTATTCAGCATGTTGTGATCAACAGGTGGGAGAGTTATCTGATTAGCATGTTTATCGCTTCCTTTCTAGACTACATCCACGATACCAAGCTGCGAAGGAGTAGTTTCTGACGGTTGATATCTTGCCGTCGATTCAAACCATCTTTTGTCATCTTCAGGAACTAGAGGTATTTGCTGGACATGCTTTTGCTCTGCCCTCTGTAGAGAACTCCGCTCACTATGCATTGTCTGGGAACAAAGGATGATAGAGTTTCCATGGAGGTCGAGGCCATGACTTTGGTTGTGGTTGTGGATGTGACTCAAGACATGAATTGAGATTTTGGCCTTGGTCGTGGCCGTGGGTTTACTTCTCCTCAGTTTCCTGCACGCATTCATTGTAGGCGTTGGAACTACCCGTCAGAGCGATGTTGGGCAAAGTTTGGCATACGGTCCAATGCCAACAGTGCTTATAAGACAACCTCCTATGAGACATTATGATACTGTAGAGCGGTGTTCATGAAATCGGCCACACAGACCACATATTCGGCCGCATATGCCCGTGCGGCATGCAGACCGCGCCGATTTCATGAATCAGTGCCTTATGCGCACTCCTCGCATATGCGATGTGCATATGCCCTGCATATCCCGCATATGCCCCCGTATACTGCTTCAACAACTCCAACTTTTCAATCTTCTCATTCAGGTACTTAATTCCGTAGCTCTGCCTCTTCCTTCATTCATTTGTTAGAATATGACATGCATTTGTATACAATTGCAATGCATTATACTATTATGTATACATAATGTTTTATGTTTTTCTCATGTATTGTTTTCACGAGTATATGTAATGTATTGTCGAATATTTTTATGTATGCCGATTGAGGTTTTGCTCATATAGTGCACATATGTGTATCGAAGTTTTGTTATTACGAGTCATTTAATATGTGAATTTTTATGGTAAATATTTTTTGTGATTAAACATGAAGCAATTAAAAAATGTTGAGATATTAATTATTTTATTATTATTTCCTTATTTTCTTTTCTTTGTCCTACTTCTTGTAATTTGTCCAATAGGTTCTCCTATATAAGAGAACCCTAGGGCCTCTCATAATGAAATAACTCTTTCTATTTTCCTATATAAGAGAACACAATATTTTCTTTACTCCTGCTCTACCACCACCTCCTCTACCGCCACCACCACCACCACCACTACCACATGCTCCTGTGGCTCCACCTACTCTGACTCAGTTTTTGTCACACGTTTTTCCTCGCAGGCCTCGCTCGATTCCCCGTGCTCACAGGTTTTGCCCATTATCCAGCATGCCTCAGGTATGTCCTAAGCACATTGTTTCTACTGATGGTACTACTGAGTTGTCCGTGCAGCAGGATTCCATACAGGATGAGCAGGTGCCCTCTCAAGAAGGGAACTCACAGGGTATAGACTTGGTAGATGATCTTGATACACCTATTTCTTTGCGAAAGCCGAAACGATAGTGTGTACTTATCCTCTTGCAGCCCAGGTTTCCTTGAGCAGGTTGTCAGTTGGCACTATCTGTTGTGGGGATACCACGGATATATCAAGAGGCTCTAAAGGATAGTCAATGGAGGTTAGCCATGGAGTAGGAGATGGCTGCACTACATTCACGTGGTACGTGGAGTCTTTTTTCTAATATGAAAACGGGGGAGCCCTCCCAAGGCGGGAGTCACCACACCAAAGCATTCATTATAAAAAAACGAGATGGTACATCAACTGGAAATCCAGAAATTGTACAAGGCATTACAATGAGTAAGAACATTTTCAAAGTAAAATCGTTGTCCCTTAAAGATTGCATCATTCTGTAGGATATGGAGATCCTCAAGCGCATCACGGAAGCGTGATCGTCGTATCGAATACGACGAAGAACGACTAGTCGTACTAGTTGTTCGGAGCAGCGGAATTTAAAAAATTTTAAACCGATGAAACCACATGATCCGAGAACCATTCTCAAATCGTTTCATCTATAACCACATCAAGTATAATGCAATACCTCTTGAAGCGTGGTTGATCAAGTCTCTACGAAAAGAGACCTCCTGTCTCAAGTCCGATCGTCGGAATAACGGCTTGCGAGCGCGGAGATGAGTCGCGGTGTCCTCGCAATCCAAGTTGATCGAAGCGCGGTTGCTCTTGATCTCGTCGCACGAGATCAAACGTCTCCTTCGTGAGTGAAGCACTCCAAGAAGACAAAGAACCGCAGAGAGTCGAAGCGGCAGCACGATGGCGCGGGCGTCGACGTTTCTCTCCACCAAGGTGGACGGCCACCAAGAAGAGAGGGAGAGAGAGGGCTGTCGTGTATATGAGAAAGAGAGAGAGTTTGTGCTACAATAGCATGTGTAAAGAGAGAGCCAAGTATGCCTCTCTATTTATAGGGTTTTGGGATCCATGGATCTCAATCCACGGGACACATAAAATCAATGGATGAGATTGATTTATGTTCATCCAATGGCTGAGATTGTTGTTGTCAAAAACAACAAATTTAGGTTAAAATATATTTGACAAAATCAAATATAATTTACTCCTAAATTAACCCAACAAATAAGGAGAGAAGACACATGGAGATTTCATCTCCATGTGCCTTCCAATTGGGCGCACACCCACTCCAATTAGGAGTGGTGTGCCGTCCATGAGATGCATGGAGATTGCAATCTCATGGAAATCCATGAGATTGCATATCTCCATGAAATCTCTCTTATTTATTTGCACCAAATTTATTTGGGTTTTATTCTTCAAAAATAATTCACAATTATCTTTGAGAATATTGCAATCTTGCCATGGAAAAATTGTGAATCATATTCACAACCCAAAACAACATGTAATTCATATTGTTAATTAATTACACAATGTGTATCCAATACACATCATAATTAATCAACACATATAAATTACAATTAACTCTCTCTAATACATTATAAATCACATTTATAATATATTATGAATAATTGGATATCTCTATCCACATTATTCTTATCCAAACTAATTAAATCACATTTAATCATATTGGATAATTTCTCATACATTATGATAATTAAAACACTTTTAATTATCAATTTCTCTTTGCTTAGATCTTATGGAATTGTTCTTAAACCATTTAAGAACAATGCTATTTCTCCTCAGATACTTGGAGATAAGGACAGGGCGATTGTATTGTTCCACGTATAGTGACTTGGATGTTGAGATCGTATCTCAAATCCAGATCCTATGGACCTCCCACTGATGCTTGATCAAATCAAGACCGTAGACTTAATCTTCTCATTGCATCTGAATCTCATTCAGATCAATGTCCAGTTCATGGACTAAGATTAGGTCACTTCTCTAATGAGAGGAGTCACTAAAATCCAAACCTGTTTCATCACTCCCTCGGAATGGAAGCGTCATGGTTATACAATCGTATATGATCAAATCACCCTTCAGGTATTCCTAATACCTGCACATCCTACATACTGGAAGACTCATGATCATCCTGAAGATAAAGATCACTTTTACACTGTCATCTTCAGGGTTAGATCATTAAGTATCTCAATCTTGGTCATCGGGATTTGGTATAGATCATATGCTTTCACAAAGCATATATCTTACCTTCAAATTCATGTCATGCTTCCAAAGCACGACGACCGTGCATGGAATTTGTTCAGTCCCAATACCTCATGAGTGAGCTCATGTCTCCCGGTTCACAGGTGAACCTGTATGATCCCTTTGAGAGATCACATTACTCATATGTCCTTACATGCACACCAGCTCGCCGGTATATAGACCTTGATTAGGTCATCAACCTATTGGTCTGCCAAATGTACATACTCAGACATATAGCAATACATCTGTCTCTAGTCAGAGGATGCATGCCTATGTTGTGACAGTATTCAACGTAGGTCTTTGGTTATCTCGATCTCGTCAAGTCAACCCATTGACTTAACTAACCTGACACCTCTGAATCACTATTCCCATGCAGAGGACCTGCATCAAGAGGTCAGTCAGATATCGATCATATGAGATAGGATTGCCATCTCCTACTCAGACTGGAGATCATCACTTAATGATCATTTGATGATGCTTGATGAGTCCTCTATCTAACTCCTTAGATATTCGTCCAAGCATCAGCCTCTATGATCCATCCAATGAATCAACAACTGTATGATCATCAAGTTGGCCATGGTACATAACCCTTATTGTACAGAGGGACCCTATAGTGCATTCATTCATTAATCTCAGAAAGGGGAGTGAAAAATAATCAATAATTTTCATTGATAATTTATTCATTACAATAACATTTATTGTAGAAATGGTTCGCCCGGGGCTCACATTGCTAACAATCTCCCACTAGCCCTCAGAACCATTCAGGTACAATCTTTAAACCCATACTCATTACATGCTGGTCGAAAACCTTCTGTGTCAGAGGTTTGGTAAGAGGATCAGCAACGTTGTCGGCAGAGGCCACCTTGGTGATGATGATGTCACCACGCTTTTGTATCTCCCGAATGATGTGGTATTTCCTTTCCACGTGCTTGCCCTTTTGATGCCATCTGGGTTCCTTTGCCTGGGCAATGGCTCCCGTGTTATCACAGAGTAACGGGATGGGAGTATCAGAGAAAACTACGGCAAGCTCCAGCACGAACTTGCGCAACCACACCGCCTCCTTTGTAGCATCTGATGCGGCAATGTATTCGGCTTCTGTTGTTGAATCTGCAGTAGTGTCCTGCTTCTTGCTTCTCCAGCTCACAACACCACCATTCAACAAGAACACGAACCCCGATGTCGACTTTCGATCATCTACATCCGATTGGAAGTCAGAATCTGTATATCCCAAGACTTGGAGATCACCATCTCCATAGACCAAGATGTAATCTTGCGTCCGTCTTAGATATTTGAATATGTTCTTTACTGCATTCCAGTGTTGTTCTCCATAGCAGGATTGGTAACGACTTACCACTCCCACTGCATGGCAGATATCTGGCCTAGTGCACATCATGGCATACATTAAGCTTCCTACGGCTGATGCATAAGGACATCCAGCCATGGCCTTCTTTTCCTCAACAGTTTGAGGAGCCATTCCTTTAGACAGGTGTATACCATGTCTTAAGGGTAGGAATCCTTTCTTAGAACTATCCATACGGAATCGTTCAAGAATCTTCTTAATGTATCCATGTTGTAATAATCCCAAAATCCTCTTTTCTCGGTTTCTGAACAGCTTCAGGCCTAAGATATAAGAGGCTTCTCCAAGATCTTTCATCTCAAAGGTATGGGACAGCCAAATCTTTACACTGGTCATCATCCCTGTATCATTCCCAATGATAAGGATGTCATCTACATAAAGCACGATGAACACAACGGCGCTCCCACTAAGCTTCTTGTATACACAAGGTTCATCAGGATTCTGCACAAAATCATAACTCTTTATGGTTTCGTCAAATCTGATGTTCCAACTACGAGAAGCTTGCTTGAGCCCATAGATGGATTTCTTTAGCTTGCATACTTTACCATCCTCAGTCATGAAGCCCTGGGGCTGCTCCATGTAGATATCCTCCTCGAGGTATCCATTGAGGAAAGCCGTCTTGACGTCCATCTGCCAGATGTCGTTGTCAAGATATGCAGCTATAGCTAGCAATGTCCAGATGGATTTAAGCATAGCCACAGGAGAGAATGTCTCATCATAATCGATGCCTTCTCTCTGTGTGTAGCCCTTGGTTACGAGTCGTGCCTTGAAAGTCTCTACTTTCCCATCAGGTCCCCTCTTTCTCTTGAAGATCCATTTACACCCAATGGGTTTTACCCCTTTAGGTGGATCCTCTAGGGTCCATACACCATTCTTATGCATGGAGTCAATTTCTGACTTCATTGCTAGCATCCATCTATCCATGTCTTGATCCGCGAGTGCTTCATCAAATGAAGTAGGATCAATGTCAGTTTCACCTGACACATGGAATCCATACCTTTCAGGTGGTGCAACCACCCTCGAACTCCTTCAAAGAGGTATGGGTGTTTCATCTTTATTTATCTCTTCCGTTTCTGGTCTAGGAAGTTCAGAATCCTCAGGGGATTCAAAGAATTCCTCTACTTCATTATTGTCTTGACCTTTAAGGAAATCATTCTCCAGAAACTTCACATCTCTAGAAACAAAAACCTTTTGGGTCTCAGGGTCATAAAGTTGGTATCCAATACCATCTTTAACATACCCAATGAAGTAGCACTCACGAGAGCGAGATTCTAGCTTACTTGCATCCACGTTCTTCGCATAGACCAAGCAACCCCAAATCCTCAAGTGATTAACACTAGGTTTGGTTCCATACCATAGCTCATGAGGAGTCTTAGGCACGGATTTTCTAGGAATCTTATTCAGGATATATATTGCAGTCTCTACTGCATATCCCCAGAAACTAAGAGGTAAATTTGCTTTATTCATCATTGATCGGACCATGTCCATGATGGTCCTGTTGCGTCTTTCAGCAACACCATTTAGTTGGGGAGTTCCAGGAGGAGTGAGATTGGAAACAATTCCATTCTCCTTAAGGTATTCCTTGAATTCATCTGATAGGTACTCGCCACCTCGATCAGATCGAATCCGTTTAATCTTCCTATCGGTTTGGTTCTCAACCAAAGCCTTGAATTCTTTAAACTTTTCAAAGGTTTCAGACTTATGACGTAGTAGGAAGATAAACTCGTATCGCGAATGGTCATCGATAAACGTCAAATAATATCGGTATCCATTTCGAGTCGCGGTACTGAAGGGACCACATACATCGGTATGTATTAGGTCAATAATACCTTCGCATCTTGTAACCTTGTTACGGAAAGGCGTCCTAGTCATTTTGCCCTGTATGCAATGTTTGCAAGTGGGCAGAGGTTGAACCTGTAGAAAATCTAGAGGTCCATCCTTTATCAATCTATTGATCCTATCAACAGACAAATGACCAAGCCTTTGATGCCATATCTCATTTGAGATATTTTTATCCTCTCTGGATCTTTTAGGGTTTTTATTAGTGGTTGTCACATCCATAATACATTTATCAATGCACGATTCATAGAGTCCACCAGAAGTCAAAACACCATCCGCAATATATTTATCATAACGACTTATGACTAATTTATTACAGAAAAGGAAAGTATATCCGCTTCTAACAAGCTTAGATACAGATATCAAGTTCCTTCTGACTTCGGGTACATAAAGACATTCTTTAAGTATAAGGACTCTTCCACTAGATAATGATAGTCTACAAGTCCCGACGGCTACTGCTGCAACACTTGCATCAGATCCCATCTGGATGACTATCTCCCCTTCCTCAAGATTCCTAGTTTCCTGAAACAAATGCAACAAATTGCATACATGAACAGAAGCACCAGAATCTACAACCCAACTTCCTTCTCGTCCGACGAGAAAGCTAGTTTCAATGATGAAAGTAGATTTCATACCTGCTGGGGCTTTACCTTTGTCTGAGGACTTCAGGTAATCTGGGCAGTTACGCTTCCAGTGACCCGGCTTCTTGCAGTGATGACAGACGTCGGTTTTCTTCGACGCCATGAGAGTGGATGCACTGGAAGAAGAGCCAACACTTTGTCCCTTCTTCTTTCTCTTCTGGGCCGGGCCCTTCCGAGAACCATGCTTCCGACCGCGCTTCCCCTTGACTTGTGCAACCATTGCACTGCCACTGGGACCATCCTTCTTCATCACGTCCTCTGCGGACTTCAATGCAGCAAGGAGAGCAGCACTTGTCAATTCCAACTTGTTCATGTGGAATGACACTACAAAGTTATTAAAAGACTTGGGCAATGACAGCAGAATGAAATCAGCTTGCATGTCTGCATCCATCGTTGCCCCAAGAGTCTCCAGCTCCGACAGGTACCCAAACATTTTGAGTACATGTTCACGAACTGAAGTCCCTTCCTGCATTCTACAACGAATGAGGTCTTTCATAACATTGTACCGCTGAGTGCGGTTAATGTCACCAAACATATCCTTAAGATTCTGCATTATTTCCTGACAGGTATTCATCTCCACATGTTGCTTCTGCAGAACATTAGAGAGAGAACCTAGGATATAGCACCTAGCCAAGACATGATCTTCATCATACTTATCATTAAATGCTTTTTCTTCCTTGGACTTAGGGTTCTCATGCTTGTCCTCGGATAGCACATAACTTATGCGCTCAGCAGAGAGAACAAGCTCCAAATTTCAGATCCAATCCGAATAATTTGGGCCGGTCAATTGGTTGACCTCAAGAAGCCTACTAAGTGGGTTCAAAGACTTCATTTTCTGAAATTAAGAATGCACTATATTAGAATATAGAAATATATATTCAAATTTATGATATTTGATTAAGGTATTTTAAATCAAATTATTCTTGCATTGTCGACTTTGAAAGTTCATTCCCTTAATCACTTTCAAAGTAAGAGATATACTTACCGCTATATCTCTAGCAAGAATTGGGATCTCCTCTTTATCATTGTCACATCCCAATAATATGAGAATCTGTGACTCCAATAAAGAAAAGCAGGAACTCGTTCCATTTTGCAAGTCCAACTTGCAATTTCCCAATTCGGTCTTTAACACCCGAGCCCACCACCCCTAAGGCGATGTTGACCCGTTGTTAATTGAACCAACCGTCAACAGGAATAGTACTCGCTATGCGCAATCCAATATCGCCCCAATAATATGAGGATCCGATATTGGGGTCACTACGCATACGGCCTTACTCTTTCGAGAAGCAAAGAGCCCGATCCAGATGCGCTTGCACACGGGAGCTGTCACTTCGGACAGGCGTCTCCCATATGCAATCCCTGGCGACGAAACTCTTCGCCTTGACGGGAGACCATGGATGTCACTTATGTGATCCTCCATCTCATATTCAAATTTTAATTAATTATCGTGAATCACATTCACATAATTTATTCTTCCAAGGGAATTAATAACTTTAATCATATTAGAGTATTTCAATTGGACATAATCAATTTAATCATATTAAATTAATTATCAATCCAATTCAATCAATCAAACTTGATTATTTTACTTGAATACATATATGGTAATATCTCAAAATATGTATTAATTCGAATTTTAATAATTAGAAAAATACATCTTAATCCCTCAGACATTATCCCGGCCCTACCCGTTGTCATGGCCAGTACCGACGAGAGTGGGACGGACCACATACGTTGCAACCCGCAACCCCAATGCTCTCCGACTAGGCACCATATCCGCCTCGGGAAAGGATAATGCCAAATTGATTAATTTGTACTTGAGATGATCATCGGTTTTTCAATCGAAATTGTACCATATAGTAATAATCAAAACATTTTTGATTATAAGAAAATTTGCTAGACAAATTCCCAAATCCTATTCAAGCATCAAGTTTGAAGATTGTTGTTTCCAATTTATGATTTAGATCACATCTTAATCAATTAATTGGTTGGGGCAATGTCAATTAGGTAAATAATCATGTCTCAATATTTCACAAATATTATTCAAGATTATTTCACGAAATTAACATTTTAATTTCTCTAATTGACAACCACTTGGTTCTAGATTAGGAATGCAATTTCAGTAATGACCCCTATTCACTAAAATTGGCATATCTCAATCAATTTAAATCCAAATTAAGCAAACTCAATTTTCATAGATTGCTAACTTGATTTACAACAGAACCTAAGTGGATTTGCACGCATTTCGAGGCAGATGATAACAGTAATTAACTCTTTAATCATGTTAAAATCTACTGTTCCCGCAACAGTGCATACATGTCCATTAAAACAACCATAACTAGAGCATACGAAATCCGATTTACGCAAACTCAATTTCTATGGTTTCCTTATTTAATGGGGAACAAAATCCAAGTATTAAATTCGTGTTTAAACAATTTAAACAGTGCCGAATTTATTTACTAAACAGATCTGCGAAATCAAATGCGATGAAAACTTTCGCGACCTAAACGAACCCAAGTCGTCCTCGGTTTTTCGAATCATATTCGAAACCGTCGACCTAAGGCTCTGATACCACTTGTAGGATATGGAGATCCTCAAGCGCATCACGGAAGCGTGATCGTCGTATCGAATACGACGAAGAACGACTAGTCGTACTAGTTGTTCGGAGCAGCGGAATTTAAAAAATTTTAAACCGATGAAACCACATGATCCGAGAACCATTCTCAAATCGTTTCATCTATAACCACATCAAGTATAATGCAATACCTCTTGAAGCGTGGTTGATCAAGTCTCTACGAAAAGAGACCTCCTGTCTCAAGTCCGATCGTCGGAGTAACGGCTTGCGAGCGCGGAGATGAGTCGCGGTGTCCTCGCAATCCAAGTTGATCCAAGCGCGGTTGCTCTTGATCTCGTCGCACGAGATCAAACGTCTCCTTCGTGAGTGAAGCACTCCAAGAAGACAAAGAACCGCAGAGAGTCGAAGCGGCAGCACGATGGCGCGGGCGTCGACGTTTCTCTCCACCAAGGTGGACGGCCACCAAGAAGAGAGGGAGAGAGAGGGCTGTCGTGTATATGAGAAAGAGAGAGAGAGTTTGTGCTACAATAGCACGTGTAAAGAGAGAGCCAAGTATGCCTCTCTATTTATAGGGTTTTGGGATCCATGGATATCAATCCATGGGACACATAAAATCAATGGATGAGATTGATTTATGTTCATCCAATGGCTGAGATTGTTGTTGTCAAAAACAACAAATTTAGGTTAAAATATATTTGACAAAATCAAATATAATTTACTCCTAAATTAACCCAACAAATAAGGAGAGAAGACACATGGAGATTTCATCTCCGTGTGCCTTCCAATTGGGCGCACACCCACTCCAATTAGGAGTGGTGTGCCGTCCATGAGATGCATGGAGATTGCAATCTCATGGAAATCCATGAGATTGCATATCTCCATGAAATCTCTCTTATTTATTTGCACCAAATTTATTTGGGTTTTATTCTTCAAAAATAATTCACAATTATCTTTGAGAATATTGCAATCTTGCCATGGAAAAATTGTGAATCATATTCACAACCCAAAACAACATGTAATTCATATTGTTAATTAATTACACAATGTGTATCCAATACACATCATAATTAATCAACACATATAAATTACAATTAACTCTCTCTAATACATTATAAATCACATTTATAATATATTATGAATAATTGGATATCTCTATCCACATTATTCTTATCCAAACTAATTAAATCACATTTAATCATATTGGATAATTTCTCATACATTATGATAATTAAAACACTTTTAATTATCAAATTCTCTTTGCTTAGATCTTATGGAATTGTTCTTAAACCATTTAAGAACAATGCTATTTCTCCTCAGATACTTGGAGATAAGGACAGGGCGATTGTATTGTTCCACGTATAGTGACTTGGATGTTGAGATCGTATCTCAAATCCAGATCCTATGGACCTCCCACTGATGCTTGATCAAATCAAGACCGTAGACTTAATCTTCTCATTGCATCTGAATCTCATTCAGATCAATGTCCAGTTCATGGACTAAGATTAGGTCACTTCTCTAATGAGAGGAGTCACTAAAATCCAAACATGTTTCATCACTCCCTCGGAATGGAAGCGTCACGGTTATACAATCGTATATGATCAAATCACCCTTCAGGTATTCCTAATACCTGCACATCCTACATACTGGAAGACTCATGATCATCCTGAAGATAAAGATCACTTTTACACTGTCATCTTCAGGGTTAGATCATTAATTTTCTCAATCTTGGTCATCGGGATTTGGTATAGATCATATGCTTTCACAAAGCATATATCTTACCTTCAAATTCATGTCATGCTTCCAAAGCACGACGACCATGCATGGAATTTGTTCAGTCCCAATACCTCATGAGTGAGCTCATGTCTCCCGGTTCACAGGTGAACCTGTATGATCCCTTTGAGAGATCGCATTACTCATATGTCCTTACATGCACACCAACTCGTCGGTATATAGACCTTGATTAGGTCATCAACCTATTGGTCTGCCAAATGTACATACTCAGACATATAGCAATACATCTGTCTCTAGTCAGAGGATGCATGCCTATGTTGTGACAGTATTCAACGTAGGTCTTTGGTTATCTCGATCTCGTCAAGTCAACCCATTGACTTAACTAACCTGACACCTCTGAATCACTATTCCCATGCAGAGGACCTGCATCAAGAGGTCTGTCAGATATCAGTCATATGAGATAGGATTGCCATCTCCTACTCAGTCTGGAGATCATCACTTAATGATCATTTGATGATGCTTGATGAGTCCTCTATCTAACTCCTTAGATATTCATCCAAGCATCAGCCTCTATGATCCATCCAATGAATCAACAGCTGTATGATCATCAAGTTGGCCATGGTACATAACCCTTATTGTACAGAGGGACCCTATAGTGCATTCATTCATTAATCTCAGAAAGGGGAGTGAAAATAATCAATAATTTTCATTGATAATTTATTCATTACAATAACATTTATTGTAGAAATGGTTCGCCCGGGGCTCACATTGCTAACACATTCCTGCCAAGCTAAATAGCCCAGAGCACAACAAAGGCCTTGGAGACATCACCGGATGACCCAAGGCCGACCGTCCGAATAGATCTCCAAAACTGTTCCGCATCAGATGGCCGAACCCATGAAAGCCGTAACGACGCCACACACTGGCCGAAGATCTGCAAAAGAAAATGTGGTCCGCATCCTCCACGCCATCCTCGCATCTGTCACAAGTCGTATCCGTCCCACCCAACAGTCTGCCTCTTCTCACTTTGTCACATAGACGATCTCGCCTTAGACACCAAAGAAAGACCTTAACCCGAGTAGGGATCTTAGCCGCTCATATCACCTTCAAGTCCGCACATAAGTCTTCATCTCGCTCCACCACACCACCACTCAACTTCTTTTAAGCGAGCTTCATCGAGAACTTACCGTCAGCCCACTCAAAATGATCAAGGTCACCCGACAACTCCCCGGCAGGTGGAACCTCCGAAAGCAACTGCAAAAACTCCTCCATCCTCTGATCCGAGAGAACAACATGGAACCTCGGCACCCACGTCCCAGAGTCAGCCACCTCTGCCACCCGCACCCTCGGTCGACGGCCAACTCCATCAACCTAGGAAAGCGGTAAGCCAATGCCTCTTCCCCCGTCCACACATAAGCCAACCTAGACTAAGACCACAAACTATCCACGAAACTTGGTTACTCATATCCATATCTAATAACCATAATAAAAATGTGATTCTTGTGAGATCAGCTTACGTAGTTTCTGTATATTTTGCACACATTTAAATTATATCATGCTTGTTGTTGTATAGCTTTGTTTAATTCGTATTGGGAAACTTTGCTCATAACGTACCTACGTGTGGATCCACAAGTTCGCAGCAGTAGCAACTTTATAGTCACCACTTTTTGTACAGCTTCACAACTCCTTGTGGAACAGTTGGTAGCAGTTTTTTCTGTCTTTTCTTACTTGTAGCACTTTGAGAGACATGACATGTATAATGTATTGCAAGACACATTTCTTTCATACATACATGTATATTTTGTGGACATGGATGGGCATTGTTAATGTAATGGATGGAAATGTAATGGACAATGGAATGAATGAGAATGGAAATGGAATGTGATTGTGAGCATGTTGAATGAGAAGCAAAAGTTTTAAATTCCAATGTGCCATGCTATTTCCTCATGCTTACTATAGATATCATTGATATTCAAATGTGGAATGTATGTGCGTGGATTAGTTTGCCGAGTACCCGGATCCTAGGGGCGTCACAGGTACTATTGTCATTCTTGTTTACGTTGATGATATTATTATTACATGGGATGATGAGCAAGGCATTCAGGGTGCCAAGGACTTTCTAGGTCATCAGTTTGTGACCAAGGATCTTGGATATTTACATTACTTCCTTGGACTGGAGTTTGCCAGGAACCGGCGAGGTCTTGTGATGACCCAGAGGAAGTACATTACAGATCTTCTTTCAAAGACATGCATGGCAGATTATCGACCTGCCACTATTCCTATTGACCCGAGCATGAAGCTTTATGATGATGACAAGAGGAGGTACAAAGAGCTTGTTGGCAGGCTATTATATGTGACTATTACCAGGCTCGACATAGCATTTGACGTGAGCAGAGTAAGTCAGTTTATGAAGCAACCCAGACAGGCACATATGGATGTAGTCCATATGATTTTGAGATACCTGAAGACGTCACCTGGTAAGAGACTTCTTTTCAGTAGAGGCACATCTCTCTCAGTTAGAGCATGTGCAGATGCAGATTATGCTGGGTGTCCAAAGGATAGAAAGTCTACATTAGGTTTTGCTGTATTCATAGGGAATTCTCTTGTCTCATAGAAGAGTAAGAAGCAGACTGTGGTTGTCAGATCAAGTGCTGAGTCGGAATACAGTCCATGACACAAGCTAGCACAGAGATGATGTGGGTCAGATCAGTACCTACTGACCTGACTATAGAGGTGCCTCTTCCCATGCACCTTCAATGTGATAATCAGGCTGCTCTTTTCATTGTCAACAACCCAGCTTTTTCATGAGAGGACGAAGCACATAGAGGTGGACTGTCACTACACTCGTGATATGATACAAAAAGGTCTTATCGCCACTATACATGTTAGCTCAGGAGATCAGACATCAAATGTACTTACAAAGGCCCTAGCTAGAGGACCTTATCAGAGATGTTGTTCCAAGCTGAGTCTGATTGATATCTACGCTCCAGCTTGAGGGGGAGTGTTGACATATTAATTATTTCTTGTAATTTGCCCAATAGGTTCCTCTCCTCTATAAGAGAACCCTAGGGCCTCTAATAATGAAATAACTCATTCTATTTTCCCAACAAAAAATATATACAAACCCATCTAACATGGACCTTTTTTCTTAGATCTTTTCTAACTAATTAGATACATAAATTCAATGGTAATGTTGTTCATAGATATTTATTTTTAAATTAAAAACTAGAAACCACGTAGAACCGCATATACCCCGTATATGCTCCCGCATACCGCTTATTAAGTATTTGGTGACATGTCTGAACGCATACGCATATCGCTTTCCTGAACCTTGATGTAGAGGCCTCACTTTATCAACATTCTGATGGAACGCCAACACCATTTAATGCTTCAGAATACTCCCATTTGAGGCAGCTTCTATAGAACTCTAACATCTCCTAGCGAAAGTAATACCACTGCTACTACTGTAGTTTAGCTACAACTTCAGGTATAGTAGCAAACTCTGTCTCTGCTTCTGGCCCTGTATGGATTATTGACTCTAAGGCATCTACGCATTTGATAGGAGAATGTAGTCTACGTACTTTCTCTCAATCCTCTTCTTATGTGAAGACAGTTCAAGTTGTTAACGGGCCCATTCCCTTGTCACTGTTGTCAGAACTATGGAGTTCTCCAAGCTCCGACTCACTGGAGTCCATTGTGCTCCTACATTTCCTCTTAGCCAAGGTTGCAAAAGTCAATAATCGGTACTAGGTCAGCTGGATCATTGACTAAAGATTAATTGGTAGTTGGACGACTAATCAGATTTACTCGGGCTTTAATCGACTTTGAATTTTTTTAATTATTTAAATATTTAAGTCATTTTTATACATATATTCTTATATATTTACATAGATTTGCATATTTTTTAATCTATCATAATAAAACAAAAGAAGTAATTTGATTTAAATAAATATTAATCACACTAAAATAAGTTTGCTTTTAATAAAATAAAAAATTAAAAATGATATCTCCAAGCAAAAATCGGTCGACTAGTGGGCCTAGTTGGAATTAGTCAATACTCGGTCGGCCATCTCACTGGCTAAACTAGTTGGACCTACTAGTCAGATGATTTTTACAACACTGCTCTTAGCTTATTATTTGTTCAGAACTATATATGTAGCTTAATCGTTGGGCGATTTTTGACGAGTTCTGTTATTTTCAGGATATCCGGACGATGTAGATTTTTTGTGGGGGACATGAGAAGAATGAGTTCTACTATCTTGATATTCCATCTTATCAAGTTTTGTTGATGTTGCGTTTATCTCCAACGATCCTTTGCTTTGGCATCTTCGCTTTGGACACCTTGCCAATGCTATCTCATGATGTTTCCTGAACTTTCTACGCTGAAGTCTTTTGAGTGCGAGGCATGTCAGTTCGGGAAACATCATCTAGCATCTTTTCTTGCACTTGATGAGCCTCGTCGTGATATTCCTTTTGCTCTTGTCCATTGTGATATATGTGGACCTTATTCGGTCCCAACTCTGAGTGGATACAAATATTTTGTTGTTCTTGTTGATGATTATAATCGATCTTCTTGGGTCTATCTGATAACATTCAGAGATCAATAAATTTCCAAGGTTTTCTTTCAGTACATCAAAACATTCTTCTCTACTTGTGTTCAAATTTTTCATACTAACAATGTTGTAGAATTCACCCAACATGACTTGATGACTTTCTTTGCTTCCTAGGAAATTGTTCATTAAACTTCTTGTCCTTATATCTCCCAAAAAAATGGGGTAACAAAAAGGAAACTTAGACATTTTCTTGATATTGCTCGGTCCCTTCTCACTCAGATGAAGGTTCTGAAGACCTATTGTGGTGATACCATTCTGACAGACATCCATCTTATTAATGAGACCCCATCTTCGATCCTAAAGGAGGCCACTCCTTTTGCGTTACTCTACCTCCAATGAGTCGTCCTTCCCATTACACCTGAGAGCTTTTAGGGGTATTGCTCTTGTCCACAATTTTCATGCAGATGATAAGTTGTTACTTAGGGTAGTCTAGTGTGTTTTTCTTGGCTAGTCCTGCACCCAAAACGACTATAGGTGATATAACCCTGTTGGGTACGGATACTATATTTTTACGGATGTTACTTTCTTTGAACATGCTAGCTTCTTTACCCAGTTTGTCATTGATATTTCGTTGGATCTACCTCCACCACCGATTGTTTATAAATGCAAGCATACATCTGTGACTGCTCTTGTGCGAATCCCCCCTCGTTGCGCCACTCCCCTCCCTCACTCGGTTGAATGCCCCCCCCCCCCCCGCATCTCGCTCGACCATCTCTCCTCGAAACCCCGCTCCTCGAATCCCCCCGCCACCATTGCGTCGATCCCGCCCAACTCGAAGCCCCCCCAATCGTCGTGCCGATCCCCTCCTCACTCGAAGCCCCCCCCCCCCGGTCGCCCGCACCAGTCCCCTCACTCAGTCAAAGACCCCCCCTTTGCACGATCCAGTCGCTCGCGCTTGAGTCCCTCCTTGCTAAGCTTCTCCTCCTGTTAGGTTTTGTCTCCAGGGCCCAACAGTTGCTTCCGTATTTTTTGCCTCAGATTTTGAGTTTTCAGGCTCGGTGCTAGACTCAGTGTCAGGTCATTGAAACCTCGCTTGCTTCATTTTAAGTTCAACTTTTCCAAACTAGATTCTACCGAATGTGTCATCAAATACAGCTCCTACGGTTCTAAGGAAGGGCCATCCTAGTATCATTTGAGAGTCTTTCCAATTATAGGGACATCCATGTCAAGTATTGTGAAATCTACCTGTAGTTTTGCCCCTCTATGTTGATGACAACATTTCTAATCTCCCCCTTAGGTCACTTAGTTGATGTATCTGCGAATTGAAGTACGACTGTAGACTTCTTAAGAGGACTTACATTTAGATGCTCAAATAGAGTTGTGGGCATGATATTGATGGAGGAGTCATTGTCTAATAATGTTCGGGCAAACTTGATTTCATTGATCTGGCTAGTGACAAAGTGTGCACCCATGTCTCTTTTCTTACTTGGTACCTCATTTTTTATCCGGAGAGATGTAGCAATAGAGAATATGTGCTTCTTATTCCGTCTATGATTCTTTTTGATGTCCCTTGTTGGTGTGCACTCCACCTTAAGGTATTTTCAAAAATTTGGGTCTCTTTCTATCATCTCGTCTAGGGACAGAGTGACCTTAATGTTTTCTCTACAGGTGTGGGCCATCTCTTCATCATTTTTTTGGTTTTTTATGTTTTTCTTCTTTCTTGTTGTAAGAGCGTGGGGGAAAGGAATGGACTCATTGTGATAAAAAACACCGCTTTTATTAAATGAGGGATTAAAATTATTTACAAGACTCGGACTAGCTGATATAAAAGCAGGGAAGTTGGTCAACAACTATTGCGGATGTATTGGTGATGCTTCATTGTCAGATTCAGATGCTGATTCTTCTGGGTCCTCATTAGTGAAGTGTTTGACGGGCGGTGTGGGTGGGACTTCTTCTTTCTCCTCCTCATGCCTATCCTCCTCAATTTCCCCAAGATTGTATGACTTAATAGACACTGGGGCTATATCACCGTGTTCTTTTGTTCGATCAGTCATGGTTACGGTCCTTTCGCTCCTAAGAGAAATATGATAAGCATCATCATGCGAAAATATCTCGTATTCGAGTGAGGAATATTTAGATATTAATACCTGATTCTGTCTGAAGCTACATGGATTAGCCTGAACTTTAGCTGGAATCACAGTTTGGGGTGCAGTTACCTCGTCTCTCCATCGAGAGAGTCGATATATGTCGACTCATATCATGAAGTTCGTCCAGTACTCGTTGGAGTTCAGGGGAAATTGAAGAAGAGGAGGACCCCTAGCCCTGCTTGGCCTGAGGCTATTGATATTGCCTAAATTGGCCCTGCTAGCCCTGACGTTGATACTGTTGCTGCTATGGTTGCGGGTTCTGATAACCCGTACGATGTTGCTGATGCTGGTACTACTGAGGCTAGTGGATGGGTCGATCTCATGGTGGACAAGGGTTCGGAGTAGAGTTTGGATCTGATCACTTGACAGGTTCCAAGTTAAACCAGAATCTGTTTATCTCCATGACTTGTGGAGGTTCCTCGTTGATTTGAGCAGGGGTTTCTTTGGTTTGATAGGAAAAGACTTGGTCTCCACCCCAATGGCTTTGTTGCCCTACCCCTTGACCTTGAATGTAACGAATTTGGTGTATGGGGGTAGGGGGAGAAGTCAAGGCAAGTATCTGCATCTTAGATATCCTGTCAGCCAATTCCTCCATTTGCTTAGGCAATTTAGCCAATTTCTCCATATCAGATAATTTATGGAGTTTGTCCACCTTCTTATAAATCTGTTTGACCATACTTAGCTTATCATCTATTATTCCCATGTCAGTGCTCTGATCGGTCGTCAGATTATTCACCATCTTTTTAGAGCCAGCTATGTAGGCACGGTTGGTGGTTTGCGCACGACTGTATTCAACAAGTCTTTCGAACACCTTGTAGACGGTGTCCTTGTGGAGTCTCATGTATCTTCCTCCATAGGATGCACTTATTAACCCTTTAGTCTTAGGGTTTAGTCCACTAACAAGACTTTGGACCAGCATCATTTTGCTTATCCCGTGTCCTGGGCATTTCTGGATTAGGTCTGTGAACCTTTCCCAGGTTTCATGGAATGGTTCGCTCGGGTGTTGGGTAAAGCTTGTGAGCTAGATCCTCATATGATAATTTCTACTCACTGGGTAGAATTTTTTTAAGAATAATGTCTTGAAGGTGGCCCATGTGGTGACCACTTCCCCTAAGTTCTTCAACTAATAAGCCGCCTTGTCAGTCAAGGCAAAAGGGATAGCTCTCAGTCATATGTAGTCTTGACTAACCCTAGGGTGGAATAGGTTATCACATACTAACTTGAAGTCACGGAGGAAGATGTATGGTTCCTCATGATTATTCCCTTCGAACTTAGGCAATAATGCAAGGAAATGTGGTTTGTGTTCGAACGCATCCTCGGGCGGGGGGGGGGGGGGGATACTGGCCTCAACCAATTGTAATCTTCATCTAGTTCAGGGAGGTACGTATCCTCCATTGCTACCTCTCCGCATTTCAGCACATCCATTTGTGCTCTAAGGAGTTCATTGTGTTGTTCAGAAGCAGTTACCCTGACCAGAAGAGCACGAATATGGTCCTTGTTGTTCTCATCCTTTTTTGGAGGCATCTTGACTTCTTCTTCACCTTCAAACAAACAAATCCGAGTTAGGCTCGTGGTTGGAAGGTTTAGGGGTTCTGCCAAAGATGAAAATTTCTTTGGCGGGAAGGGAGTAGGAGAGAGGGTTAGCTTGGGGTTGACTAATCCCTATAGGTGTGGGGTGAACCATGGTTTACAGAAAAGGGTTGCCTCCATACCATGGGGTATCGAGAAGAGAGCCATCTCAAAATCGAGGAGATGAGTTACTTGAGGAGCTCGGGGATTTATTCGTAGAGTCCGAACAAAGAACTCCAGAAGAATCCATCGGGGATGAAGGGAGTAGTTTGGAGTATAAAGGAATTTCCATGGAGCGTATACAGAACAAACACTCAAAACAAATGCAATTCAAAACTCGTCAATTTACCCACTCAACACCGGTGAAGGCACGTTAGGGCTTGACCGTTTATCTTTCCAATTTTGATTTAAAGACAAAGCAATCTTGAAAATTAAGCAGAGTTGTTAGGTGTCGAAATATTTCACAAAGACTGTCCCGAGTTCATACAACTAGTTGCACCTATGTTCAGCCAGTATGTGTGTAAGTACAAACCGTTATACAACTACTTGTGTTACTTGAGGACGGAACCTTTCGCAGTGTCATCTAAACCACCCACTTTGCTAAGGGAAGTCGGACCATAAACGGCCACATGAAACCTTACTGAGAGTTAGCTAATTATTTTTAAAACAATAACCTGAGTAAAAATTTTCGATTTTTGGCTCTGTCCTAAGTATGTGTTCTAGTCCTATAAACAATGAATGGGTTATTCTCCACCAGACACAAGGGTTAATTTATGTCAATTTTAATTTCAATCGCATTGATTAGTAGTCCCAATTTTAGATTAGGGTTATCACGGAAGTTTTATCTGAGCACAAAAATACATGCCTAACGAGCATTTCCAATTCCTTTAATTCTTAAGTTGTAAAACTGAGGAGGGATAATTGAAAAAGCCAATGCAAGCGTGAATCAATGATGCATGCTTAAGAAGAAGACTTACAGTGATTCCTCACGTTCTTCATGCGGGATGCAATATAAGGAATTGAAATTGCACTAAATAATATGCACAAATGAAATTGTCCTAAGCAGGTAGTTCTATTAGCGGGAACAGATTGATTAAAAATTTGGCTAAGTTGACGATCTACTAGTACGTATAATTAGTGAAGAAGTGTGTCCTACAAATTATGAGCACAATCAAGAGTAAATAAATAAGCGTATATATGCCTAATTCCTATGCCACTCAAGTCGGATCCCAACCACACATAAGGGGTTGAAATAGACCCAACACGCCACAAAAAAGTCCAGTTCGAATTATTACAAGGGTTCAAAGTGAGGGACCCTAAGAATAATGCAAAAAATTAAACTAAATTAAAGCTCTCTCACAAAAGTAAATTCAGTCTTCTTCGCAGATCCTTTATATATATCCCAAAAATTTCTGCTCTGAGTAGTCTGCGATGAGAGAAATTACGGTTAGTATCAGAAGTGAGAGAGAAATGTAAAATGAAATGCAAAAAAGAGAAAAAATGACAAAAAATTAGTTTCACAAAAAATAATTTAAAACCCTAAAAATACGCCATTCCCCAACAACAACGCCATTTGATGAATGCAGATTTCACCTCTTTAATAGTCGAGAATTGTAGTATACGAGGCGAAAAATGACCGATCAAAAACCACACTCTTCTAATGTTGTGGAATATTTATACTTGGCAAGTCTACCAAGGTCGAACATAGAGACCAATGTTTTTTATATGCGTGGCTTTAAATTAAATTAAATAATTAAATGTTCAATTAATTTCAGTGTCGAAAAAAATGAAGTGCAATGCAATGAGATGTAAAACTAAACAATGAGGATAAGAGTGGGATCTGCGACTAAAAATTTTAATCCAATTCAATTAATCTTTATCCTAAAAAAATAAAGCAAAGATCAAAATGATAAATTGGAGAAATATTTATCACTAAAATCCAGGCTGCATGCTAGAAGGTTTGTCTCTTAATTAATAATCCTGCAAATAGAGAGACAAAGAGAATTTTCTAGAAACTTGATCTCCAAATTCTTAAGATTAATTCCTCTAATAATGATCACAATTAACAAGGAAATAAACCAATTATTTTGCCTTGAACATGCCCCTGCACTAGATCAAACTCCTCATGATATCAATGCACCAATAAGTTAATTTGAGCCTACAAAGATCAAATTAATCCCTAAATAATAATAGATGATGAATGTCTTCAGATCCATCCACAACTTGTATAATATGAAAGAGCATGGAAATATCTTCGAAATGACATATTATTCACTAGAAATGAAGTTCATACGAGAAAGGTATGAACAAAATGAAAAAGCATGGACTAAAATGTAATAAAAATTGGACTTTTTATATCAAAAGAGTCTGTGGACGGACTTGTCTATAATAAATGAAACCCACAAGGGATCCGATGTAATTTGCCCCACATGTGCATGCACGGGACATGCGCCTAGTGTGCAAGGACGTGCTTGCAAATTTTAATGAAGGACAGTGGCTCCCTGATATTTACCCAAGGAAAAGTATGCCTCACACGTGAGCTATTGTAGGCAGGGGTTTCGATGTATTTTGCTGAGATGTAGGGGTGTGGGCGCAAAAGTCCACGGCTCATGCCCTACTCATGTGATTGGAAGTTCTGGGGTGGCGAGTGTCAATGGTGGCACAACAGAGGTACGTCGGGGCTGAGCAGAGGGCTGCGGAGGAGCGAAAGCTCCAGTCGGAGGAGCTGGGTGGTGCATCGGTCAAGGTAGCAAGGGTCGATGACAAGTGGTCCGATTGACACACGAGTGGATACTGGAGAAGCGGAGGCTGCTGGAAGATCCTCGTGCAATGTTTCGCTCGCCTGGAGAAGAGGAAGCCCAAAGGACAAGGTGGAGTGGTGGGGATGGGCCCTGGTCGAAGTGCGAAGAGCTGAGCTCCGACGTATTGCTTCTCCTACAGGGGTTAGCGAAACAAATCCTACAATCAGGGAAGGGGGAATGAGACTCTTGGGGGTGGTGATGGAGAAGGAGCTGAGCTCTGGCCTTAGCGAGGTTGGAGGTGGAAAAATGTTGGAGAGGTAGAACAATAGCGAAGAGGAAGAAGGTTGTTGTGGGATGCAATGGAAATGTAGCAGCAGTTGCAGCTGGTGCAAGTGGCCAGTGGAAGGAGATGGTTGCTAGAGGTGTTGTGGGTGTAAGCGATGTGTAGGGAGGAAGAAGAGAAGAAGGAGAAGAGGATAATAGAGAAGAGAAGACAGAAATGAGAAGATGAGAGAGAAATGAGAAGAGGAGAGAGAGAGAGAGAGAACGCGGGATTCCAACCAAAATTAGGGGATTACACAACTTCCCCAATTTTGGCTGGTATTTGTTTATCAGGTGCAAATTTTTGATTAATTTATTCAAGAAATTTCATCAAAAAAATAATTAAAAATCACCATTAGATCTGTAATAGGCAATATATCCATGGAAATGTAATTGTTTTAGAGATTTGATGGACGGAAGATGATGAAATGAGGAGAGAGAAAATATGGAGAAGAAAAGGAGGAAGAATGATGGAGGAGGAAGAATATGAATATGAAGGGAGGTATACCTGATGAGTTGGTGGAATGAGAGCCTGGGGAGGAGCTGGAGATGATGCTCTAACTGGGGTCTTTGATCGATGAAGTCAGCAAGCCTTCAGAGCTCGAGCAACTGCAAGGAGATGCAGCTGTGACAGCAAGAGCTCCTCGCTGGATCATGCCGGAGATGGGAGAAGGTCGTTATCTCAACTATCACCTAAGATTCTAGAGGCTCGATCTCTTACTCTATGAAGTGGCGAATAATTATAATGGTGGCAGGAGATGAGTTCTTATAGATGGTGGAGGAGGAAACGGTAGGTGTAATGGCCTGGAAAATAGCTGGAGAAGGTTGCATGGGTACATTGGTTACATGATGGGACGCTGGGAGTTACATGCATGGCAGATCCAAGGATGAGGGAAATGGCATTCATGAAGGAGGAGTGGGTACGTTGGGTCTCTTCATGTAACGGTTGATGGAGGGGGTGTTGACTAGGGGGTCAATGGAAGAAAGGGTTTGATTGGCTGGAAAAAGAGAGGAGGTGAGGGGAATGGATGACTTGGTTAAGTGGGATGTGTTGGACCAGTGTAAGGATGCCATGTGTCATTGATTTTGACCAAACCCAAGAAAAGAAGAAGAAATAATAAGCAATAGAGTATGAATTCAAATGAAAAAGTGATCATCATGAATCCTGTTCTTCTCGATGGGATCTACAACTTTCATCATGAAAGCCGATTTTTTGGAATTTTGTAATTTTTGGTGGTTTTTAAAGAGGATAAAAATTATAGAAAAAATACGATAAAATACAAAAAAATACATACATACTAATCTATTTTTTAATAAATAATAAAATAAGGGAATAAAATAGAGGTACGAAATTCGAGAATTTTGTACAGACTCACAACGGACACTCGGGCACAGTAGGTTTCTTTGATTTCAGTCTTAATCTAGATTTGGATTTTTAAGCCGCTTGATAAAAATTTCATTAAAGATCACAAATGAATAATAAATAAAATTAAAAGCATTAATTATGTATATAAAAAGTCGAGTTAAAAATCACAAAAGCTAAAATGTGCAAAAGAGGCACAAAAATAACTTTCACATATAAGTTCTGTATGAAATTGGTCTTGCTTTGAAGGTATTTGAAAATGAAGTACTTTAAAATTGAGTAGGCCAAAATCAGACACTGTATGAGGGATGTATGTGCGTTTTAGTCCGTCAGACGTGAAATTAGACTGGGATTATTTGACACTTAATTGAGTTAGTATTTTTTTAATATTTTTGTTCTTGTTAGTAATATATACACAACAAACTAGTTTTAGGTCAATTGGAGTTAGGATGAATTAATTAAAATATGGGAAGTTAGCTGCTTTTTGGGCCAATTTACACTTGAGATTTTTAATGCAATTATGCATGATGAAATGCAAATATTATTTACAATTGTATGTATGCTGATGATGCTCTATTAATGATTAAATGCATATAGATTTTAGGGAACAGAGCCTAATTGATCAATTTTAACATGATGAATGTGAGATTCATCACAGATCCCATGACCCTAATCCACGCCAAACCCTTAACCTTCACCAACTCCCCCTCCTCCACACACCATCGCCTTCCCAAAGTCATTGGGTCCTCTATCTATAAATAACACCCTCCGAATACCTTTTGAATTTGATCCCACTTATCCCTTTGTAACCCCAATACTTTTGAGTGATAGAGCTTATTGGTGACATCGGGAAGCTCATCAAGGTGTCTGCAAGGAAAAGATGTGGTTGGAGTTGATTCGCCATCGTCGAGCTCGTATCTGGTGGAGGCTCTCTGCTCCCTATTTTCCCCTAGGTTTGAACTGTCTTTTCTTGCTTTTTAGGTAGATTTTCATTCTAGCATTTCATTCTGTGATTTATTTCATGCATTTATATCAAAATTTAACCGTACTTGGTTTAATCGTAGTTCACCAGAGCTAGGCTCTAGAGACCTGTTCCACTGTATTTCAATCACTATTCTGACTCATCTTTGCCTCCATTTCATTCCTCATTATCTCTCCATCAATTCCATATGCTCTAATCATCCTGATTGATTTTTAATTAGCAAATCTGATCTCTCTCCCCACCTATCACCGGAGATCATCATCCACCTTCACCACCTGTGTTATTCATCTTCAAAATTGGATGAGGAGCTTCATCCTCATCCTCGTAACCATTTTTTGTAGGTTAGGTCTTCAGGAAAGCTACCTGGAGCGAGCTGGATCTCCAGTTGAGGTTCATAGGTCATCGTACGAGGAACGAATTTCCAAGCTTCCTTTGTTGAGACATGAACATGATCAAGCCCCTGCAATTGTGAGAAGACCCTAGGAAGATTCTGAGCCATTCAGAAGAGGAGGAGACCCTTGGAGCTGCTCGGATTTGCTGATCAAAGTTCAAGGAAAAATAGGTTCTTCCATGTTCTTTATCCCTCCATAATTGTCGAATCATAGACTCGACCCAGATCTAATCTAGACTTTTAAATCAAGCGAAGTAGTGCCCCCCTCTCATCCATTGATGCGTGTAAGTGTATGCATGTGGATCGACGGATATCACGCCTCTTGAGTGTAAATTGTGTGAAGCCCCTCACACCTTTTGTATTGAAAAATAGTCGTTTAAATATGAGTTGTAATGTAAAATAAATAGGAAAAATTGCTAAGTGGACCCTAAACTTGCTTATTACTACATATAGGTCCCCGTGCCTCATGTAGAGCGACACGTGAGGTGGTGTCAAAATTGCATGTATCCCCCAATACTTGTTTGATATGTTATGGAATTAAGTTTAAGTTCATGTAAATTGCACTTAGGTTCCTATAAATTGTTTCTTTTATTTTTTTGTGTATATTTAATAGAAAGTATTTTTATCACATTAAAAATAATGATTGATGCATGATACATTGCTTATTCACGTATATATTTTTATTTGCCATTTAATACATTTTTCTATTTATTATAAATCCAAAAAATGTTTTTATTCCTTGTTTAGATATTAAAACCCATAAAAAAGAAAAAAATAACTATAAAATTCCAAAAAATATAATAGCTATATTATTATATTATCCACCGTATATTCAAAATCACTAAAAAATACAAATTATAAAACATAAAATTACAAAACGCTAAAAACTTTTACAAATTTGCAAAAGTTATTGAAAAACTAAAAATATACCTTTTTATTTATGAATTTTCTAAATATTATATACTTATTTTAAAATATTTTAGGTAATTTTTAGACTTATTTATATTTATTAAACTTAAAAAGTCTTGGGTAATTAATCTATTTACTATTTTACTATATTTAATAATTTAAAAAATATATAAAAATTATCAAAAATTCTATAGAAATTTCCAAAACAAAGAAAAATATAAAAACATGAAAAGTATCTTATTTCTTGTATTTTAAGTATATTTGTGTATAAATAAAATCTAAAACCGTCTATATACTATATACATATATAATACTCATATTATCTATTATGCCTATATTATTATAAATATTACTTTAAAAATTTAAAATAATCATTACTTTAAATATATAAACCAAATAAAAATCCATAAAGTTAAATATAATTAAAAACCTACATAAAACAAGAAAATGGCTAAAAATACAAAAATAATTAGCAAAATTTATTAATTATTAAGCTATTCACCGTTTTCTCCTTGTGGTTCGACCTTTGTTGCTTATCAATATACAAATTCTTGTAGAGTTATAATAAATTGTAACTCACATTCATTTTCATTTGATGTCTCTATTATCCATGGGTTAATTGTTGTGGAATCGATTGGATCGGGTGCTGTGCACCGTGAGAGTAGCCGATACAACAATTGTTGAATCTAACTTGTCGGACACCGCATGCCTTCCAAGACCGGACCTTGGTACCTAGCTCGATCGGCTTCCAACACTCATTCATTGGGCCTAATCTCATATTGAGTTTAGACTCAACCCTCCTTTGTTTATTGTTATTTATAGACATACCTAAGAAATATTCCTAAAAGGACCAAGGACATTACACAAAAGCTGGAGGTTTTGCCATCTTATACCATATTTCATGATCTTTTGGTAACATTTAGTACTTCAAGATAGAGTTTGTATAACTTATGAGAAACATAACTATGTGATGAATCGCTTGGCGGTTATTTTACTAGTCACTCATTGTAATACGATCTCCTATAAATTTATCAGAATCGAGTCAAAATATTTCTACGAAGAGGACTCTATTTAATTTATCATGGATAACTCCAAGGTGGAACACAAGAGCACAAGCTTATTAATCTATTTAACTCTGGTCTAAATATTGTAAATAAATAAATCTAAAGTGCAACCTAGGTCAAGAATACAATAGAGTACATGAATGATATTTTTGTAGTTTTAAATGCAGATATATTAATTCTCCAAAATAATACAATAATGATGAGCAATGAAACATGATTTCAAACAAACAAATGCAGTGCAAAATACAATACAATCACATACTAATATGCTCATGATTTATCAATTAAATATCCAATCAATAATCAATTCAAATTAAGACTAAAGATCTTATCCTAATTTATAAGAAACAAAGAGATCAAAATCTAATGTTCTTTTTATATCTTAATTTAATTATACAATTTGACTCATTTCTCAATAAGGTAGTGAATATTCTAAACAAATGATTATCTAATCAAAGAATTAATCACTCTATCAATTCATTAAAAAAATCAAACAAATTAGGGCACTAAAATATTAATTCTGGTTTTAAAAATGGCATCCAAATCAATAATTGAAACATCTTGAAGTTCTCTGATTTTAATTTAAATCAGATAAAATGAATAATAGAAGCACATCATATTAAAGAGCATATCAAGACCTTCAAAACGATCCCAAGATCATTAAAATAGTTTCACATGATAAAGTTATTAAGGTTTTACTTCATGGGCATAAGTGAAAGAAAAACTCAATTAAAAACTAAATCTGGTCCACATAAGGACCTAATTGTAATTATAAAAAACACTTATCTTTTTATGTGAGCCCGCCCTGTGCGGGGGTATATATGTAAAGCCTTCCAAAATACATGGGTTTTTTGTGCACAATTACCCAAGCACATGAGTTAGATTCACATGATGCCATGCTTGGGTATCGGCTCGGACAATGTTGCGGCATGGGATATCTAGAAGAATCTGGAGCCTCGATGGTGGATATGTCTCCCAAGGCTCAAGGTTTAGAGTAGTCAGAGCCTCAAGTCAAAGTGGTGATGTGGATTTGGATATAGACCATCGATTATGTGAGATCCAATGATTACTGCTTCTCGGTCGAGTCTCCTCCTCTTCCTTACTTGGTAGAGATCGAGCAGACTAGGGAATTTCGAGGGTCGTACGTTTTCGCAAGGCAAAACCACATTAGATGTGTTGACCGCTCAATAAATCCAAATCAATCAACAATTATTCCAAAAATCAAAGATTAACAATGAATAACAAAAATGTGGAGCTAAATTTTATTATAACTCTACAACAAATATGTATAGGTGTAATCATGTGTAGAGGTCGAACTCAGGGAGTAAATGGTAGATTGTGCGAAATAATGCGTAAATAATTGTTCCCTCTCTTGTCCATTTATTATTTTTATGGGTTTTTAATTTCATATAATTTTATGCATTTTTGTTTTTACATTTTATATTTTGTTTTTAATTTTATAATTTTATATTTTCTTTTTATATTTTCATATTTTTATATTTCTTTTTCTTATAATATATAATAGAATATAAAAGGCTATATATGCCATACTAGATAATATATAAAATAATTGTAAAATTAAATAAAATACAGAACTTGAATGTCTTTTTATTTTACAGATTTTTATATTATTTTTTTTATAATTTTTCTGGATTTTTTTTCTATTTTTATCAATTTTTAAAATCATCAATATCCCAAATCATGGATTTAATAAATATCCGTAAATGATTTGAATTTTAAATTGGGAAATAAGATCCAAAATTACTCAAATCAATTTTAATTCATACAAAATAATATAAAGAGAATTATAAAGCAGAAAATTATATTTTTAAAGTTTTTAAGAAATTTATAGATTTTATGATGGATTTTGGTGTTTTTCAATTGTTAAGAGTTTTTTTTCTATTTTTAGTGATTTTTTATCCGGAGTTAAAATATGCTAAAATGGATAACATATAATTGTTTTGTAATTTTCAAAAGCTTTTTCTATTTTTTGGATATTGTATAAGTCAGACATGATAAAAACATGCTCTTTTTGATTTTTTATATATGGTTAAAAGGCCCAAAACTACAAAATAAATATGTGATGTGAAAGTACATGCTACCATGCATCTAACCCTATTTTTTTCTTGATTTTTTGAGCAAGGGTGCTATTTTTTTATAAATAAAATTCAAGCACAAAAATCCATAAACTAGCATGGGCATAATTACAAATAGAGTAAAGTCTAGGGGCTCAAGTGCAATTTTTCCAAAAATATATAACTTATATAAAATTTTATCGACCTAAGAATAAATACAAAAAGTCAAAAGGGATTCCTTATGAATTGCTCAACTCACATGGGACTACACGTCAGTTGCGTTGGACAGAACCCAAAATCAAATATAAATAAGTATAGGAGTCTCGAATGCAAATTTTGCATTTTATTTAAACTTTACATTTTTTGGCATAACTAATATATATATATATATATATATATATAACGTGGGAAGATATGTAATCTACCCCATGTTACGCATGAATGGAGGATGTGATATGTCTCGCTTATCCACGTGATGTGTCCTCTTCATCAATGGCCGAGGAGAGTTGGACATGGACGGTTGAGACTAAAACTAGAGGGAGGTGACGATAGAACGACATCTGCTCTTCTTGAAGAACATAGAAGAATAGCCACTGGGTGAAATTTGATTGGTTGGTTCTCGCTCCCCATGCGATCTTCGACGATGGAATTTATCTCTTTTCATCCGGAAGGAGATTCCGCAACAGCTGGTTCTCTCGATAAGGTCTGGGACTCATTGTTACATCCCTGAGTATGTTGCACCTAGAGGTCTTCGCCCAAGTTCAAATCTAACCGAGGAGGGGTCCCTTTAGCCTGGAACTTACATGGAGTGACTACTGGCTCGAAGCGACTCACTTCGACAAAAAATGAAGCATTGAAGCGTGGGAAATGGATCGAATGGGGATGCTACGACGTATAGCGATGGAAGAGCATCGATACCCTGATCATAGGAGGTGATCTGGGCAGAAGGAGCGTGGGAAGAGTGGAGAAGGTGTTGGCAAAGGAAGTGGATGTGATATGGTGGTCGGAAACAAGGTGATTCACGATGAAAACATGGCCAGAGCTCAAGAGCCCTGGTGAGGGGATTACTCTATTCTATGCTAATTCAATAATGAAGACATGAAATAAAATCCTGCAAATGAACGGCTAAGGCAAAATCTATATAAAAAAAATGAAAAGGCGTAGCTCATACTTGCCGACAAAGGAAGGGAGCAGAGGTGGTCGGCGACCAACGTGGGTGCACCTCCATCCGCCCTAAACCGTACACGGAACCTCCAGGGGACTCCTCCTGTCACAAGGATACACTCTAGGCTGAAGGCAGGAGCTTTAGGTTCAAGTGATGACCAAAAAAGAGGAGGAAGTCCGAGATGTTTTATTTATAAACATGTGTATGCACCCTTTTTAATTAATGATTTGAGCGAGTCGAATGTGTGTACAACAGATCTAAGGCTACGACGTGAATCAAGGAAGACTAGTGAGGAGATCTTGTGAAGGGCTCGAGGGTGTTGGTAGTGGAGCGGCGAGGAAAATCTCGAGAAGTCGAGCCACTCGAGGTTCTGATCAACATTCCTTGGAATGTGGTTGGGCTATGTATTCTCGTTAAAGGACAAAACTATAAATTTTATTCAAAATTAATTAATTAAAATCAATAAATGATTTTAATATTTTCTTATTATAAAAATAAAAATCTTTACTTTTTTATATAGTATTTTGTCATGATGTTTATTTACTTTTTGGTGTTATATATTACAAGTTAATTTTTGAGGGTTTGTTTATAGGTATATCCATCTATGTTTTGACTATTTTATTTTTTATTTTGTACATTTTATTTTATTATTTTATTTTCTTATTTTATAAATTGATAACTTATTTCTAAAATGTATAAATATATTTTTATTATATTTTTATGAGGTTATATGCATATTTTAATAAATAGGTATATATATTATGGAAAAAATGGGGCTGCCCCCAGGCATGGCTGCCCCCGCCCCATTTTTCGACGTTTTTTTTATTTTTATTTTTTGAAAAATAAAACCATGTATATTCATCCATATATCCCTCCTACATGCCATTCGAATTTCATCAGAAACAGAGACTCCTACGGCCTCCATCTCGATGGTATCGATTTAAAAAAATCCTGTTACCGTTAAAAAATTACTGTCCGGATGGAGGCCGTAGGAGTCTCTGTTTCTGACGAAATTCGAATGGTATATAGGAGGGATATAGGGATGAATGTAAATGGTGTTATTTTTCAAAAAAAAATAAAAAATTTTGCCCAAATAAGGCGGGGGCAACCATGTTGGCTGCCCCTAGGGGGCAGCCACATATGACCCATATATTATGTAGGTATAGATATGTGTATTTTATCTATGTACTTAGCCATATTATTCATGTTGACGTATTTTCTTTGATTTTATTTTATATTTGTACTTTTGATAGAATATAAATAATATTTACAAGAGTATAAAGATATAAAAAATAAATAATGAAAGAATGAATTTCCCTTTTATTTATTTACATGTATTAACATAGGTATTTTGCATATATATTTTTATATACTTATTTTATTTGATGTTTTCCTTATGGTTTTCTTTTGGTTTTAATATGTACATAAATTATATTTCATTCTTCTAATTATTCATCCATCCCTTTCATCAATGTTATACTTAGGATGACTAGATCCTAAGTATATGGGATTTGATTTTTTTTACTATTCCATAGCTTGTTTTCTAACTTGTTGATACTCTATTTTATACTTAGGGACACTTTACCCGAAGTATAGGGGGAGACATGTCGAGCAATTGATTTCATGAATTCTAATCCCTTATCATCCCCGCTAGTGTACATTCTGCTATACTCAGTAATAGTTGATCCTCAGTATAAAGTGGATGATCGACTTCTTATTCTTTTGATTGAGTCATTGTAGTATATATCTTTTCTAGACTTAATACGAGGTATGTATTCCTTTATTTCTCCTTGGTCACTATGAGGACATAGTTCGAGCTAAGTATAGAGGGATCAGATATATGTTATATATACTTCATCCACAACACATACTTTCTTGTATTTTCAATAATATGGCTAATATATTATATTGGGTAAGGGTATACGAATAAATAAATTGTAAGACCCATGTAATATGTGAAAAAATTGAAAAAATGATTTGAAATTGTTTTGCAAATGATTTTTAAAAATCATTGTAAATGTTTTGAAAACACTTTGTAAAACCTCTAAAAAATCTTTGCAAAATGTTTTCAAAGCTTTGAAAAATATTCCTTTGTAAGTGTTTATTAAAATTTTGTACAAATTGTTTGTAAACTTGCTTGAAACATTCTTTATAAAATTGATTGCAAAAATTTTTTTCAAACTGTTTTACAAACATTTGCAAAAATGTTCCCAATGATTTTGAAAATCTTGCACATAATAGTATTGCTAAATTTTCCAATAAAATTCTTGTGTAAAATGTGTGTGTATATATTTGGATACATTTTTCTGTTAAAATATACAAAACACTTGTAAATACATGTACTTCACTAACCCTTCAAAAATACCTAAAAAATAAAAATGTCTAAACTCCATAAAAATTGCAAAACTTTTTGAAAATGACATAAAAAGTTCAAAACCAAAAATTTGCTTGACAAAAAAATCTTGCATTGCATGAGCATTTTCGGAATTATTATTTTTACAATATAATTAATATAAATAAAATATCAAGATTAGAGCTTGTTTTAAACCTTAATCAATTGAACGTCATAAGAACCTTATAGGAACGAGAATTAAGGATTTCCAAATCAATGATATTTAATTCTTCGAGTTCACAAGACTGTGTTCACATGTCATATTTGTTAGCATAAGTAGAATATTTCGAAGCGCACATAGGACCCTTGTTGGTAGTGACCTAACTTGGACAAGTACTCTACACATAGCTCAACTCAGATGTGGTAGTGAGAGCAAAGTTCTTTAGCTTGATAAGCATGCATGTGGAAACATACACTAGCATAATAGGAGGCAACTGCACCTCAACTTGATCTAGTGGCATGGACGTCTAAAGATAGGACGTTGTACGTTGTAATAAATCTTCAAAAGATGGATATCCTATTGGCTCATGAAGAAAAAAAATCCTTATGTAAATACTACTATGCATATATTTTAGAAAAATATGTGTATGGAATAAAGATTCCTAAAAATATACTAGTAAAATTCAATGAAAAATCAATATCGTCGGAGTTAAGTAATAATAATCACAGCTTATTCTTCGAAGTCAAAGATTTTAAGGTTTTCTACAGCTGGAGATATGGCTATACTGGTCAAGCTCCAAAGGATATGTGACTACACTGGTCGCAATCCATTCTTCTTTATCTCCTCGTCTTTTGAGTCGTTTGTACTTAAAATTAGAAGGAAATACCTCGCTCCTTGAGGAAAGAATAACTAATTGATGAATTAGGTTACCTTGTTGAGGGAGATTATTTCTTGCTACTTTTTATTAGAACAGCTACAGTTCACATAGATTGTACAAGTCAGACTCATAGTTTATAAGGGTTTATGTTTGAATATACTTATTTAAACCTGGCTATCGAGTAGGATTATGGAACATGAGGGTTGTTAAGTTTTAGATCATATCGTCAATAAGGTTCCAACACATTAACAATCTAGAGGTCTTATTGGGCTCTAAACTTTGATTTTATGAAGATAAGTCTAAAAATCACAATCATTGTAAGTTCTTTATTTTACTTTTCTTTATTTTCTCATTTGCATTACGTATTCTCCTAATAAGTATTGTTAGGGACTACCAAACATAAGCATAGGGGATGATGAATCGACATTCATCTACCTTTACTATTTTGGCTTTAATCCCAAATAAAATGCCTTTAAATACCACTAAATTGCATGAACTAAAATGTAATTAGTTCATAAATATATGTATTTAAAACCAAAATTATAGAATAAATAGAAGAAAAGAAAAATAAAGGAATTATCAAAGATACTTACTGGACCTGAACCCTGAGACCAAGTCAATATCGACTAGGTCCACGAGGAAAAAAGTAGGGGACATAAGGGCCAAAATACTGTATAAAAATACACACAAAAACCCTAATTCTATATATTATATACACTATTTTATTCATAATTATATACATTTAAAATAATAAAAATTTCAACACAAAACTTGTACATAATAATGTATATAAAATTAGAAAAAATATTTGCCAACATAAATCAAGCATAACATACTTGGTCAATATTTACTTCAAACAAAATCAAATTTAACCATATTCACCTCCAATGTATTTAAAAAAATCTATCAAATGAAGGTGGTTTCATTAAAAATTGAGCTAAGATACAAAATGTGCTTTTTGGGGTACTATTGTACATGTGCATATGTGCATATAGACAATTATCTTATTCTTTGCATTTTCAATCTCCTTACATTTTTAATTTAGTATATATAATCTTAAAATTATTCGAAATATAAATGAAAAATTAAAAATGAAATAAAAATACTGAAATAAATAATATACCCTAATACATATGTAAAATATACTTGTAATGTATATACATGTATTTAATTATGCATATAAATAAAATCATTAGATACCAACAAATACTTAAATACATATTTATTAAATTTATAAACATATAAAATACCTAAATACAATATTAGGTATATAAATTACAAAATATAATATAATATACAAACACATGTATATATACCTATATATTAACATGTAAATATTCACACCTATAAAATAAGGTTGTAAAAATAAGTACAAATCACCATAAAATAGTTTATAAAATTAGAAATATTTTTTTTGGTTTAATCACTTTTAAATAAAATTATTTAGTATCTTATTTTTTTAACGTTCTTCTCTTTTGTTTTCTATTTTGTCTGGACTTGTTCCTATGTGGACCAATGAGGGAGCGAGGAGTGTTGACCCCCTAGTCAACAGCTCCCATACGCCTCCTCACGCAGAACATCTCCTTCACTATTTTTTACACCAATTCCTCAACTATTTTCACCTTTAGCCCTTCATCAAAAGTTTGCAGCCCATCATACTCTACCTCACCATGCCCATAGCTTCCACCAACCCCTTTGATCTGCTTGCAACCTCCATTCCAAGAACACCCCTCGTCATGTATATAATACACTGCCTCCACCTTCCTTTCACTTTGTGATTCTCTCTACTCCACTATAGCACCATGAATCAATCCAGGATTGAGGCCCATTGTGACAAGAAATGGTACTCTCTGATTTGTGACTTGGACAAGGCAGATGAGACTCGATCCACTATGCCAGAGTTATCTTCAAGAGAAGAGGTATTTACTCCTTGTTCTCTAGCTGGTATGAGCTGCTAGAATTAGATTTTATTTCCATATTTTCATTTTTAGCATAGCCTCACATTTTAGTTTAGTCATTCCATCTTAGTTTTCATTAAAATAGCAAATCAAAGTTTGATAGAGCTTAGAGCTCCTACCACTGTTTCACCGTGATTCATCCCCAGTTCTGACCATCCAATACCCCCATCATCTCCTCCTTCATATTTTGCACATCACAACCAATCTAGATCACCCTGATCTTTCATTATCATGTTCCTAGATCTCCTCCTTCACCCCTTCATCGCAGATACAATGTTCACCCCATTTCCCATGCTTAGTAGCTACAAATTAGGTCGAGGCAAGTTTCCCTCAATCCCTCTTCATTTTGATAATTTTCTAATGTATATAGTTAATATTTGCTACGGTAAATAGGAAGCCCTACAAGGCACCTATTTACTTCACGTGTCATCATTGCATAGGATAGGGGAGACAAAAAGTCACCTTGAGTGCAAATCAAGTCGAAATTTAACTCTCAAGTGTCCGGGCGAATAGAAAAACTCCAAGCCTCCTCTAACAAGGCCTTGACCCTTTGTAGCCACCTGCAGACGCGGAGAGCTCCCAAGAAGGTATAGGGCTGATCAACATTGACAAAGATGGTTGGAGGAGAGAACATTCATTAATCAAAGGTCTATATGGAAGAAGTTCATCCATGTTCTTCTTAATAGCTTCAGCACTGTCCGATCAGGTGTCAGGCCCAAATCTAATACGTGCCCTTGATTAATTGTAAACCGTTGTCCTTCCTCAATCGTAGGATCATCAGTGATGCCATGCGAAGTGACCAGTGCAGACAATCAGGAGCCACGTGCAAGTCACACAGCCACCTAGGGTATATTTCGCATGTACCCTTCGTGCTTTTTGTATTTCAATTTAGTACTATAAATTAAATATCAAGTGTAAAACAAATATGTTTATTTACATATGGACCTCTGAACTTGTTTGTAATCACTATTAGGACCTTGCCAGTTCACCTCACGTGGTCTTCTAGCTGAGGTGCTTTTGGGATATTTGCATATTTGGTCCTATACTCTCTGAACCTATTCTTAAATGAAGTTTTAGTTTTAACTATTTTAAATAGATCCCTTACGTTGAGTATTTTAACTTTGTTAATATTGCTTGTATTAAATATTTTATTTATGCTGAAATTTATAGGGAAAATAGGATTAATGCTTGGAACCATGCTCGATCACACATAAATTTTATTTAGCATTCAACTTAGTTCTCCTATTTTTAAAAATACAAAAACATGCATGTTTTCTCTTATTTAGCAGATAGAAATCCATAGAAATTCAAAAAACCTCCTAAATATTCGAAAAAATATATTATCTATATTTCACTATATTCTACCACACATCCATAAATCACTAAAAACATAAAATATTAACATAAAAATCACATAACCCTAAAAATGTATAAATAATTGCAAGAATTATATAAAACTTCAAAATTATTTTTTCTACCATTGAATATTATTTATTGTATATTATATATTAAAAATAATTTTGGAGTAATTTTTGACATATAAATATTTATTAAACCCAAAATAAGCTCATGAATTTTACATATTCAATGTTTTTACTTATTTTCAACTTTAAAAATACATAAAAATTAGAAAAAATACATAAAAATACCAAAATAGAGAAAAATTGAAAACACAAAACATTTTATTTTTGAATTTTAATGTATTTTGAATTATTTAAAAATATAAATTGATTATTATATATATACTATATACTATTTATATATAAACATAATATCTATATTTTTATAATCAATTGTTTTATTTTAAAATTCAAAAAGAAATTAGAATTTTGCAAATTTAACAATAAAATATAAACTTAAAAAATACTTTAAAATCCTAAAATCCATAAAAATTTAATATAGTTAAAATCCCACATGAAAAATGAGAAAAATTATAGGCATGCATCACCTGACAAGAGATAGATGTATTACTATTTGTCCAAGTATAGACACTTGGTAGACTATTAGGTTGATGACCTAATCAAGGTCTATACAATTATGAGATGGTGTGCACATACATGTTAAATACCGAATCGGAAGACTTGAGCTCACTCAAGAGGTATTGGGGTCGATCAAATTCCATGCATGGTCGTCTTTCTTTGGAAGCATGATTATATGCTTTTGGAAAGCATATGGTCGGTACCAACTCCCAATAACTGAATGAGAAACTTAATTACAAAACCATGAAGAACACAATTTAAATATCATCTAAAAACTTCAGGTTTATTGTAGGTTTTCCAGTATGTAGGATGTATGAGTATTAGGAATACTCGAGGGAGATGTGATCATAAACGATTGTATAACCCTAACACTTCCATTCTGAGGGAGTGATGAAACTTGTTTGGATTTTAGTGACTTCTCTCACTAGATTAGTAATATGATCTTAGTTCAAAGGTTGGACATTCATCCGAATGTGATTTAGATGCAATAAAAAGATTAGATTTGCAGTTTGATTTAATAAAAAACCTTTAGGAGGTCCTTGAGATATGGATTTGAGATATGATCTCAATATCCAAATCACTATACATAGAATGTGCAGTTGCTCTGTCCTTATCTCAAAATATCCACGGAGAAAGCACATTATTTTTCAAATAGCTGAGAAATAATTCCATTGTTGATGATGTATCTGAGCATTTTGAAATAGATGGTTAAATGTGACTTAATTATAATGAATAATATGAATATGATTCATATTATTTGGACACAAGAGAGTAGTCATATAAGATAATTAAATATGATTTAATTATCATGGATATGATTAATGTGGACATCACTATCCATAATAATTATAAATATTATAAATGTGATTTATAATATGTTTAAAAGATTTAATTATAAATAGTATTTATTAATTAAATGTTGATGTGAATTTAATTCACGTTGAAAATTTAACTGTAAATGCAATTTACATTTTATAATGGGTGGTTGAATTTGATTCATAATTGTTGGTGCCATGATTGACAAACATAATTTGGATATATTTTATGGGTATAACTATATAAAAAGTTGTTTCTCTTGTGGAATATTTGATGAAATAAGATATCTCAATAAATATGGGATGAGAGAGATGCCTTTCTTTAATAGGAGTGGACAACCACATTGGGTCATAATTCTTAGTGTTCGTCCACCCTATGTGTGGAAGGAGGCTTGCTTTACTTTCATGTAAATCCATATGGGATGATTTAAATAAAATTAGATTAAATGATGGTTCTTCAATATATTTAATTTATTTTCAAATTAATTATTTTTTCTTGCAATATGCAACAAAATCACTGGCATTCATTTGAATGCACAAACTAACCTAAACTATTGATTATGTCTGCACATGGATTCGGATCCGTGGACATCCACTTTATTATAAAAGAAAGGCTTGACCTAGATCTTTCTCTAACAACAACAAGAAGAGCCTAATCTCTCTCTCTTTCTATTCTCGTATACATCTAAGTGCCTCTCTCTCAAACCCTAAGTGGTCGTCCAGTTTGCAATTGTTAAGAGCCTTGTTATTGTCACAACACCATTGTGCTATCGGATCGACTGCTCTTGAATATTAGCCTTCTTCAGTGAATCTTTTTCATAAGGAATGCCATAAGTTTTTTTTGAGATGAAATCAGGAGAAACCACACTCGGATAATCAACTTGAATTGTTGGATCTGCACGTCTCATCCATGCTCTCGCAAGTGCATCCTTCGTTGGAAAGGACTTGAGACATGAGGTCTCTTCGTTTAGAAACACACGATCACAACCATGCTTCAAGAGGTAATTCTTTGACTCATTTGCAATCTTGGTGAAATGATTTGATAAGTGTTCTCATATTATGTGCTTTCATCTACTTAAAATTTTTAAATTCCATTGCCATTGCAACCTGTATGACTAGTTGCCCTAGATTATATTTGATATGATTTGTATTTTTTCATGATGTGCTAATGCCAAATGCTAGCCTTTAAGTGGTATCGGAGCCTTGTCAAAAGTTCTTGGATCTTATTCAAACCTTAAGGGAATAAGGTTTTGTATATCAGAAGTGCGGGGACTTGTAGTTTATGCATTAGATACTTGTTTTGAATTTTCCTAAAATGAAAACATATTGTTTATGCACTCTTTGAATGGATTTTCAAGATAATAAAATGCATTTAGAATGTCTAAATATATCACCAAATCAGTAGCCCGTGCATAAATTAAAATTTGAAAAGATCCCGTAGTCAAATTATTTTTGCATGTATTCACGAATCCGCAATAAATTAATTTTTGGTTACTATTTTTCTATCACGAACATGAAATAAACATTTTAAATAACTAAATAATCAAACCATCAAATTGTTCTAAGTTATTTTCGTGTGATTATGATGAATCTCCATTTTGTCACCTTTGTTCTTTCATTTTGGCCTTAAATCCCTAGATAATGCATGTAAATAAGATAAATTCATGTAAAATAACATGCATGATTTGAATTGTTTATACTATATGAATACTTGTATTTAATCCCAAATTAAAATAATAAAAAAGAAAAAGTAATGAAGTGTCGAAGACATTGAATGAACCTAACCCCCGATACCAAGTCAATATTAACTTGGTCAACCAGGAATAAAGTAGGATATAGGGCTAATAATTGTACAAGAAATATTTCAAACTCCTAATTTTATTCTTCAATAATTGCCCATTCTTGGCCTATTTTATTTTTTATTATTTACATCTCAAATCAATAAACTCTTAACATGAAACTTGTATATATATACATATATATATTAATGTATAGAAAATTATAAAGTTTAATTCACAAAAAAATAATGCATAATGTGATAGGGATACACAAAATAAACGGATGTAAACCAAACTTCACAGACGTATATCTCCGTATGAAATCCAAATTGGCCAAACTCACCTTTATTGTTCATAAAATTTAAGTATCTATTTAATGAAGGTGGTCTCATAACAGAAGTTAAGATGTAAAAGTTGGCTTTTGGGTCCCATATGTACTATATACATGTATATAATATTACAAAATATTCATTCATTACATTTAAATCTTTCTTTCATTTTTATACACTTGCATATAATGTATATATCATTAATAAAATAAGAAAAAAATAAAATCATTATAAATACATTAAATAGTTAAAAGGTATTTAAAATAATGGTAAAATACACCTATATGCATACTACATGTATTTATTTATGCTAATAAAGAAAAAAATAAAATAAAATAAAAGATGTAAATATGTATCTAAATATACTACAAATAAAAAAAATAAGAAAGACTGTTATTATGCATCAAAATAACCAAAAATAAATTAAATATACAATGAAAATTAATAATTACGTAAATAATTTAATATACATAATTATACATAATAAGCGATAGTGTACTAATAAAAATTCACAATAAAATCTAATGTAAATATATAAACATATGTGGTAGTTTAAAAATTTTGCTAATTTTGTTTCCTATAATTTTATTTTATTTCTTTCTCTTTTAATTCTATTTTGTCCTTTTGTAGTCCAACGTGGTCTAATCTTGTTCCTCCCTGAGTTGACCTAGGCCAACTGCATGGTTCTCCCCCACCTACCTTATCAGGACCACTTTTTTTACCTACAACCCTCTTTTTTCCCTTTTCTTGATTTTGATCCGTGGCTCAATGAGTTCTGACCCCTTCATCAAAAACATTCATTTTACTCCCAGCCTTCTCGCAAAGGCCCTAGATCACTTAAATAAATATGCAAGCACTCGTATTTACTTGATATTCTCCTCACCTTTTCCATGTCCATAAATAAACCTCTACCTCCATTTTTTGCTTTTCGGATCTCCTTCGTCAAGTGGAACCATCATGTCATTGCATAATTGCATTGGGCTTGGTGATAGCTCGCTCCACAAGAGATATTCAGTGTGCGTAGGGTTAGGAGTGGATCGATCCTCATGGCCGCAGCATTGCCGCCACCACGCCTCTGCTCCTTGTTCTAAACCACATGTTGGAGCTGTTTTTATTGCATTTCTAGTGTAGCTTTTAGTCCTGCTTTTAATTTTCTATTTTATCTTACGTAATCAATTGTTAGTTTTGCTTGATTTCCAATCTAAGCACATGTTGAAGCTTAGTGATCCGTCCACCGTTTCACCTCGTGTACACCCTATTTCGACTCTTTTCAAACCCTATATACTTTCCCTTCACTTGCTCTTTTGCCCCACACCATCAACGATCTTTGATTCTTCATGGATCAGAGCATCGAAGCTCTTCCTCAACACTATGTAGAAGTTCCTCCGCCCGACTCAATCCCCCATTCAATACAACTTCAACTGGGTCGAGGGCATTCCCCTCGATCCCAAATGTTTTCATGCAGCTGCCAGGATTTGGAAGGCCATCTAGAACTGGAATCGTCAAAGAAATCAACCACCGGTTGCCGCGAGATGATAGTGAGCTCCAGATTCCCACCACTGGGATCTAGACCCCTTTGAGCCCATTTGCAGCCGTGGGACGCTTCCAGGAAGCCAAGGAGCTGGTCAACATTGTTGGAGGTGGCCAGGATGAGGAGCATTTATCGATCGAGGGTTGGGAGAAGCATTATTCTTGCACGTTTATCCAATCTCTTCACCGACATTGCATCACAGGTGCGGCCCAGATCTAATCTGGGCCATTGAGTTCATTCGAAGCGGACCCCCATCTTTGTTGCCTGAATCACTTAAATGTGCCTACATGGCGCACCACGAGTCTCTCATCTCCATGCCTTTTAGGATAAATTTCACTAAAACCCCGTTGTTTCTTTTCTTTTCTTTTTACTCTTGTAAATATTAGTTTTACTGTAAATATTGCAACGGACCCCCAAGCATTCATTTGTAATTCATTTTGGTCCTTGCCTGCTCACCTTGTGTTGTCCCCCACGTGAGACGAGCCTTTATGCATAAAAGCCCTTCCGACTTTTATCATTTATTATTAGTCCAATAAATTGTGAATACAGTGTAATAGTTCTTGTAAAAATTGCATTTATGACCTGAAAATCTATATAATTGCAGTCATGCCCTTCCTAGGCACATGAAATATATTTATTGCTGGTTAAATTGCTTGTGTGTCCATGTACTTCATTTTTCTATTAGTAAATACATTTAAACTTAATTTAAATTGCAAATAGGTCCTTATACCTGCAGCATTTCATTTTATTTTCTCTTATTTTTCATAAACGACTCCTATTTGTGACTAATTGTGGAAATATTATGGTAGATAAATAAAAACATGTACATTCACTCACATATTTTTAATTTGGCATTTATTGTAATTTTCTATTTATTTAAAATCAAATAGTAGGATTTTACTTACTATCTACATATTGAAATAAAAAATTTGTAAAACTAACTTTAAAAAATAAAAATACCTAGTATGTATTACTATATATTATAACGCCAGACCAAAAATCACAAAAAAAGAAAATGAAACTACTAAAATTGAAAACTAAGAAAACTCTATAAAAATGATAAATAGTATATAAACTCCAAAAAACAGTATTCTATTGTATACTTCAATTTATATTATATACTATATATTAAAAATAGTTTTGGACATTTTGACCTATTTATCTATTTGTAAAACCCAAAATAATTCGACCTTTTTATCTTATTCCATTTTTTTGATATTTAAATACCTTAAAAATATAATAAGATTAGCAAGAATTACAAGAAAAATCAAAAAATAGAGAAAAATATTAAAAACATAAAGACATTTTATTTTGTGAATTTTGACTATATATAGCTATATTTACAAATATAGAACCCTATATATATTATGTAGATATTATAATACATTAATAGTTATTATTATTACTATTATTATTTATAAATACCATATATATTCAAAACCCTTGAAATAATAAAAAAGGACTATTCTTTTATATATTTTCTAAATTTGTGCATTTTTACTATATATATAGCATATGTAGTCTTTATAATACACATATCATTATATATACTTATTATATATTTAAAAAGAAAAGAATTTAAAATTTGCAAAATTAAAAAGAAAATAAAATTAAAAAGTTTTAAAATTAATATATGTATATATAACATTAAAAATCTTGAAAAATTAAACAAAATAAAGAACCACAACAAATTCAAAAGGCTAAAAAAGTACAAAATATTTGTTGTTTATTTTTATTAAGAGACCATAATTACCATATCCCCACCACTCTCTGTGGTTCGATAGTCTACATACTATACATTATACACATGTATTTTGTAGATTTTAAAAAAATAATTTTTGGCTCACACAATTGCATTCAATTATCACACATTGTTGGCAGATTGTTGATTTAATTAATAGTTTATGTTCTGAGTATCGCAAGAGCGGTCGATACAATGATTGTCAGATTTGACTTGTAGGACACCGCAGCCCCTCCAAGATCTGGTGTTAGGAATAGTTGCTCAATCATTCTGCCAAAATGTGTCGTTGTCGGGGAGCAACATCGATATATTGATTATATTCTACTTTTCATTGATTTGTTTTCTTATTCATTTATCTGTCTTTATTTCCTTGCACATATTTTTTATATAGAACTATATTGACATCTTTCTTTGTCTTTCTTTATTACAAGGGCATGCAGAACTAGGGAGGTGCTCTTTGGAGGCATGAGCACCAATGTGAAGCGGAGTCAGCTTTTCAGAATTGCTGACAGGAGAGAGAGAGCAAGAGAGGCCGATCTAGAGACATGTTGAGCAATTATTGCTATAGAGTATTTTAGCCTTAGGTTCTCTTTTATGTTTGTGAGAGAGAGACCATACTTTATTTATTAATTTGTAATAAATAGGGATAATCACTTTAACTCTCCTAGGTCCATTGCCCAGGTGATTGTTCACCTAGGGTCCGCACCGATTTTGATCATTTTTCTTCACCTTTCACTTTTGTTTCTCCCTATTTTCCTCTTATTTTTCTTTATTTTCCATTATTTGAGTTTTTTGCCTTTCTTTTTATTTGTTTTGTGTGAAGGAACCCTTAGATTCAGGATTATTTACTCGATTAATTTAGGTTCAAACCCTAATGGATTCATGTGCCTATAGTCTCTGATATGTTTGGAATTAGATCAAATTTAGTTGTTCATTGTCTATATCTGAAACCAAGTGCTGCAAGAGGACCCTATATTATACTAGCAGGATCTGTTGTGGCAGACACCGATAAGCCTCCAAGATCATACCCTTAAGGTTTCTCGTATGAGTAGTAAACAACAGGTTCTTGATGCTAATAGATCTTAGGGAGATTTCATCAGCTTGCATTTCATATAGGTTAGTTTTTAATTCTATCTAGCATCCCGTGTGAGAGAGTTGTGGAAGCACTGTAAGTCTTCTGACTATGCATGCATCATCGATTCTCAACTTACCTTGATTTTCTGATCTTTTCCCTCTAATTTTGATCACTTATTATGTTAATGGAATTGGAAACTCGTTAGATGATTACATTGAATATATCAAAAAAGTGATAACCTAAATAACATCGAGATTGTTAACTCTACTTGACTCTTAAATTTAAATGTAATGGATTCATTGTTTTGGGAATAGCAAATTCCACGTTAGTCACAGGTTGTATTCTTACTATGTGAGGCATGTACACTTAGGGACTAGAGACCCCATCCCTGTACTTGTGCCCTAGGCACTTAGGTCGGCTCTTGGTCCCTGTTACTTGTTGCAAGCACTTGCCTCCAACCTTAGACAAAGTGTCTCATGTATGTTCAAGTAGGTGTGGTTCACTGACTTGAACATGACCACTATAGGAGACTACACCTGTGAGCTTGAATAACTACCTGAAAGTCACATAACTCTAAAATTGAAAAGACAAATGATCGCTATCTTCGGTCTCCACTGTGTTGAGTAGGTGAACATGGAGCTTGCTTTGGACATTGATTACGATTTTGGGTCCGGTTACGTTTCATCTTTATTTGAGTTTTCAAAATTTTGGTTCTTTGAGTCCTTATTTTTTAGTCTTTTTTCCTTTCTTTTCTTTGTTTATAATTTCCTTGTAGTGTCGTGATATTGGGTCGCTCTTCATTTCTGCCGTGCCTTGCAGCTACTCTTCACCCATGTCACCCCTTTGTCCTTTTAGTTTTTGAGTCCTTTTTATTTTTTTAATCATCATCAGTGTTGTGGTATTAAGTTTTCTGATCTTCATCTCGATCGGGGAACATACATCCATTTTATTCTTAACCATATCGCCATATATCTAGTACGATTCAAGAAGACTCTCTTCTTGAACCACAATTTTGTTTATATTCCACCAGATCTCGCCCGCCCTCTTCGTTCCCTCTCGTATCAGCTTTTCTTTAACTCGGGAATGATGTTCTATAAAAAGAGCATCGAGGTTTCTAACTACACTAAGTGTATGAGTAAGCCAGGCAGATCTGAGTACGATAAAATGAGTGTGCTCTCTTTGGTAGATCATGGATCTTATATCTGCATAGATACTATTGAAGATTCTGATTTTGCACACTTAATAGGTGTGGTGCTTTATTGAGGATCTTTGATCTCACATGCTAGATTGAGGATGTGATCTATTTCCGATTATTTGATAATGGGATTGATATCTTGAGCTGCGATTTTTAGTTATTTTTAACAGTTTTGCATGTATTGATTCTATTTTGTGCTCCAGAGCGACGGTACTTGGAGCCCATTGTTGAGCTGAATTTTTCTACCTTTTATTTCAATGAGTTAATCACAATTGAAAATGCGGTTGTTGCAACCCAAAGAAGTGTCAAACAAAAAATTATTTAATCTCATGCATAAATTAATAAAAGAATGTAGCAAGAGAAAATTGCTATTTAATATAGATGTATAGATAATAGGATCGAACTCAATGAAGCTATAAAAATCCGGAGGGTTATTCTATGCAATGTAGAATCAATGAAAGAACAAAGGAATCTCTATGCACGCTATGCTTGGTTATTGTATTTTCTTGTAGATTTTGTATTTTTATGGAATTTAAATATATATTTTTATTTGGTTTTCTAATTTTTATTTTTTTATATTTAATTTTACAAAATATTTTTTTAAATTTTAAAAATAATGAAATAAGTAAAGAAAAATAAAAACACACTCTCAACTACTTTTTTGTATTTTTTATTATATAAAAAGGATAACAAAATTAAACTAAAACTACTTTTGGGTTTTTTATAAATTTAAAATGTCTTTATAATTTTTCCAGAACTTTTCAAAGACTTAAGTAAATAAATAATATAAAGAAGTAAATAGAAAATAAAATGAATTGTTTGAGAATATTAAAATAACAAAAAAGTTGAAAATTGATGAATAATTCACGGAATGAATGGTATTTTTTAGATTTTCTAGAAAACCATTTTGTGATTTTCTAGAATTTTAAAAGTACCTTTTTTGAATTCTTAATGTTTTTAAGAGTTTTATAGTTTTTATGGTTTTATGAATAATTAAAATGACAAACATTACCAAAAATGTAAATACATCAAAAGAAGAACACAAGAAATTTTTAGATTTTTTTGAATAATTCCTATATTTTTTATTGATTTCTTAATGTAGGCAGAACATTTTTATGAGGTTTTTGAATTTTATTAAATCATAAGAATATATAAAATGCTAAATTCAAAATGTAGATGCAAGACAAATCTAACAATAGCTTGTATGATTTTTTTAGGAATTTTTAGACACATTTTGATATTTTTTATTTGATTTTAAAGATGAAATTGATTGCAGACACGCTGGGAATAATATTCAATTATTAAAAGTTTCCAACCTAAATGACAACACATATTAAAAATACAGGGTCAATATTGGAAAATATCTAAAAATGATCGTGCGAAGGCACATGATGTACACTGGATTATCTGATTGTTATAAATTAAGTTCAACGATCAATTAGTAATACAAAAATAAGATGAATTTATTGCAAAATTTCAAAGACTGACGTGACACAATAATGCATAAACGATAGAAGCTAACCTTACTCTACGCTGGATCAATCTACGGTGGAAAGCAGAGGTGATCGACCTCGATCCACTATGGCTGACAGAGTCGGGACATGGCGGTTAAGGATTTCGGCCACGTTGTGAATCATGTAATTAACCACAAAATCACATTCACAACCAGATCTCAGCTTCACTGTCACAGAAGATGATCTCTCCCCCTCATTTCAAGGTGATTTATGGCTAAAAGACGGTTTGATTTGTAGTAAAGGTGGAGGATCAATATTTATAAGAGTGACTTCAATGAATTTTGAATTTCAAAATGTGAGCAATTCATGGAATGATGAGTGGATCTGAGTTGGTGGCACGGAAGAGGATTGAATTATCTTAAATGTTGGCGAATTAATCGAGTGACATTATGGAGTGATGTACGTGGGAGAAATGAGCAATGAGTAGGGGTTATGTGAGGTCATCGGGAAAAGCGGGTGAATTGGAGAGTTGACTCGTTTCAACAAGCCCGAGTCGACCAATCAGTACGCGTGCGGAATACAACTAAAATAGGCTAAACGACAAAACAAGCGAAAAATGGTAAATAATTGATTAAAAAATAGAAATGAATTTATTTCATTACATAATGACAATAAAAATGTTAAGAATAAATTAAAGTTAATTTTAGTGATTTTTAATACAAGGTGTTATTTACAGGTATGTATACATATATATATACAAGATTTTGTTTTTCAATTAATTATTTACATAAATATATACATAATTTAATATTTTATTTATTTACAACATTTTCAAGTATTTTAATGATATTTTTCTATGATTTTTAAGAGTTTATTTATTAGGTCAATTAAATAGGTATAGGTATAATATATACGCGATGATACATATACAATATATACATGATTTTATTTTTGGCGATTTTTGATTTTGTGATTTTATTTGTATTTTATATAACTTAAACAATATTCAAAATTAATTAAAAATACAATATTCAAAAATAATCAAAATGAGATAATTAATTAAATAATCTACAAGGAGTATATATGTATAATATACAATAATAGCCCAATTGGCCACATTTCACACCTTAACTCTGATTTTTATGAAATTGCCTCAATTTTAAAGATAATTTAACTTGGAGTAAAATGAAAGTAAGGTTGATGAATTTGGAGTTCAGATGGAGAAGATATTGATTTTGCAATTTTGTACTCTGTGGGTTGTGAAAAGTGATGATATTTACACAATATACAATAATTTTAATTGCAATTATTTTTATTATTTACAAGAGAATTTTATGCACATTGTCAAGAAGAAATAATTGTTATTTTAAAAAGATTTGGTAATGAATAAATTAAAGAGTATGTAATAGAGACAATAATGTACAAGTGATGAATATACATATGACAATTTAGTTTTATGTATTTTTCTGGTAATTTGGCCTTATCCCCCCTACTTTCTTCCTTGTCAATTAGGTAAAGTCATGACCTTCTCTCGGGATCTTATTCAGCATGTATCTATTGGATATATACAATACTTTATTTTTCCTTTTTTTTCTTTCTTTATTTACTTTAGTCAAATAGTGATATATATACAATATTTACGTAATAATTAGAGTTTGTAAAAGAATGAAATTAGTGATATCTACATGTGTTTTATAAGGGATTTTAAGCTAAAATAAATGAATAAAGATGATGAAAGGCGGATTCATCATCCCCCTATGCTTTACCTTTGCTAGTCCCTTAGCAAACACTTTTTTGGAAGAATAAGTGAAAGAAAAGAAAAGAATAACGAAAAAAATAAAAAAATTAGAACAATATTGAGTATTAAACTTATCTTCATAAAATTATAGTATGGAGCTCATTCAGACCTTTGGATTATTAGTGTGGTGGAACCTTATTAGGAAATGGATTTAAAACCTAACAGCCGTCAAGTTCCGCAAGACTCCTATTCAGGTTACTTCAACAGTCAGGTCAGAACAAGTCTACATAAAAAATTATTATGACTATGAATCTTTACTTATACGGTGTAAATGAAATATAGCTCCCCACCTAAAAAGTGACAAAGAAATAGCTTCCTTTAATAAGGTAACTCTAGTCCCCCGGTCGAGAAACTCTTTCCTCGAGGAGAGATGATATTCCCTTCTATGTTCAAATGCAAAAGAAGAGATGGAGAAAAGAATGGACGGTAGCCAATGTAATTACCAACCGTGGATGCATGACCGGTATAGACAAGTCATCCAGCTGCAAATTCACAATAATTTGTCTTTGAATCTCATCCATTCTGATTGACTATATACTCCGCTAGGCATTTTATTTCAGTCAGGCCTATCCACTTGTTTGGAGTTTTGCATTTTTTTTAATATATACAAGGATGCATCATGTACATAAGGAGTTTTTCTTCTTGAGCTAGTAGACTATCCCTCTTTTGAAGGATTATTGCAACCCATAACATCCTGTCTTTAGACGTCAATTCTACTAAACCAAGTTGAGATGCACTACCCTCCCTAGAGGAAGACAAATGCTTCCACTAGTTTTTACACACCAGTGTGCTACCCAAGATAAAGGATTCTACCTCCTCACCACCTCATCCATGAAGAGTAGAGTGCTTGTCCATGTCAATCCATAGTCTAGAAGAATCATGCATGTGCTGTTAAATATTATACTTAGACTAATCAAGATGACATGTGAACATAGTCTTGTGGACTCAAATAATTAAGTCACTAGGACATGAAAAGTCTCAACTTCTTATAAGGTCCCTCTGAAATTAAGTGGATTAATGTCATAACCGAGCTCCATTCTTCAATTTTATTCTTGACGAGTTTAAATGTCAATACTATTCTGAAAAATGCACATGTAAATGCAAGAAATATATACAAAACACTTTTTTAAGAAAGAAAAAGGGTTAGTATATATACAAGTATATACAAGGCTTATACAAATTTTATACAAGATTTTACAAGAGGATTTATATACCATGTTTAAATACAAGTTTTTATAAAATAGTTTTATACAATAAAGAATTTTACAGGAGGGAAGATGATCAAAGTTTGTATACACACGTGGATTTTATGAATATAAATACATCCCATAATTTACATTCCTTTTACAATATACTTCTACAACAATATATAGAGAATAGTTTTACAATACATTTTATTCGTTTTAATTAATAAAAGTATGAGTTATGGATAAAGTATATATACAATATATACATTACCCCATATACTTAGCTCGAACTATGTCCTCATAGTGATCAAAGATCTACAAAGGAAGAAATAACTTGGGCTAAGTATAGAAAAGTGAAAAGATATCTATTGTAAAGCCTTGAACTTGGTATATCTCGGATCCTATATAATAAGATCCGGCTCGTCAAGAGAAAACCAACGAAATTTGTTTCGTGTGAATCGGACTTCGTTTCGAATTGTTATGATTTTCCGAAGAAAGAGAAGTCATTAATCCATAATGACTGTCATTAATACTAATTAAACATGATTAAAGAAATTAATGACGATTGAAAACCGTTAATGATCATTAGTAAACACTAGTCAATAGTTAACAAAAGATAAGCGTAAGCCGTGAAAGTTAAATCGTGATCAGTGAAAGTTAATTACGATTAGTGTTAATTAAGCGTCATTAGCGAATCTAGAATCCTCTAGAATGTTCTAACTTAGGCTCCAAGTTTGGGATAAGTTTTGGCTAAAACCATGGGCCAAAACCATGGGCCGCTAAACCATGGTTACGGTCTAAACCATGGTTTTCTAACCATGGTTAGTGGTTTTCTGGGACCTATAAATAGACCCCCCTACCCATTCATTCTCTACAACTTCCACTACCACCACCACCCCAAGGGCTAGGGTTGAGAGGTTGGGAGGAGGAGTGGGAGGCGAGGGAGGAGCGCTAGCGAAGCGCTGCCGGGAAAACGAGGAGGAGAAAGGTATGATCCTCTCTTAGTTGCTTCGTAAGCTAGGCTTTTAATTCATACTCTTGTTCTTCAAAGTTTTGTTTTTGATTCATATTTCTTTCCGATTCGTTTTCCTGTTGTGGTTCGAGGAGAAATCTGTGTAACACCCTACTTAGGTGCGGACGGCTATGCACGTCAGTGACCCTGTGATTCGTCACACGTTCCCTAATCTAAGACGCGTGGTGTCTACCGATTCTCCATCGTTTATGTTTCTATTCTTCGTATTATGCTTTTGTAGTTATTTTGATGGAGAAATCTGTGTAATACCCTACTTAGGTGCGGGCGGCTATGCACGTCAGTGACCCTGTGATTCGTCACACGTTCACTCACCTAAGATGTGTGATGTCTACCGGTTCTTCATCTCTTGTTGTTGAGTATATTTTTTTTCAGTTTCGTTGTTATTTTTCTCTCGATTGATTTTATAGAGGAAACTCTTTTCGTTTTTATTTTGAAATATTTCCCAATATAAGGGGAAACTCTGCTGAATTTTTCTGAGAAATATGTCCCGATATAAGGGGAAACTCTGTCGAAATTTTCTGAGAAATATGTCCCGATATAAGGGGAAACTCTGGGAAATTTTAAGAGAAAATATGTTCTTAACGTTCTTCGTGTTCTTCGCGTTCCTCGTGTTCTTCGTTCGTTCTTTCCGTTCTTAACATGTTCTTAGCGTTTTGATACGAAAAATGAAATTCGATCTTTTCAGGAGCCTTAAAATAGCCTTTCTAAAAACGAAACTCGATAAAGCCTTGCATACATGAGAGAGAGATCGATTAGGTAACGAAATCCTTCCTTTTGTTGTTGGGTTTTCATATGAAATTATTGAAATTCTTGATTTTGTGTTCTTTGCTATGAAGAACCCTTATTTTGGTTATTTTTGAAAAAGTCTGAAGAATTGCTTTGTGATTCCCACTAAAATAAGATTTACGCATCAAATTGATCCGTTGGCTCTGAAAGTTAGGGTTTGGGAGTTAAAATAGGCATAAATAGGAGTATACATATGGTTATGAATAATATATATGTGAGTCGATACTAAGTATTGCGGTTTATGCAAATCAAAGACTTAACGAAAGAATTACATCATGTGAATTGGTGTGATTTAAGATGGATCCTGAAAAGGATCATGTGTCACGTTAAGGATGACTGGGAGTAGAACTACAGGTCGGGCATGCAACCTGTAGGTTTGTCAGAAGGAACCCGTATTGGCGTTTCCCTACCTAGGTGGTACACGGTTGCCCTGTTATGATAAGTGCGCATGAAATGAAGATTTTGCAAAGCGTGGTACCGGGAGCCAATATATTCGGGTTGAAATGACGGAAGATGTGGTCGTGACATGTGGAGGCACGGGTGGTTCAATAGCGGCTGGGTCACGATAACATGTATTTAAAGCTGCTAGGTTATATGATTAAATGTTAGCCTGAGGTTTTAAGCAACCGAGTCCTCGAGGACGGTGTGCTCTTTTGTTTTTCCAGGCTAAGGGTTGATACCCTGTTTAATAAATGAAAAGGAAATTGTCAGGGTAGTATTGGAGGATTGGTTGAGGTGACGTGCGGCAGCATAAGCTTACCAAGATCAAAACAATCTCCAATCCTGAAGCATCCACAGCTTCGGAGTCCAAGAATGGTGGGGTTCCCCTGGACTAATCCCTGATGTGGAATAGAAAGGAATAGGACTTAAATTAATGAAAAGAAATGAAATTTCTGTGATATCAATGAATTTTGAAAAATTACACAATTTGTTTGCTTTTCTTTTCTTCGTTACTTAGCATTCGCTAATTTTTATCCTATGATTTATGGAAAACCCAACAGGTATCGGTGAGCCATCGCAAAGACTCTAAGAAATCATCCAGCTTACATACTAGACATCCAGCCAGCCACAGTAGCTTTACTTTCTTTAAGGTAGTTAGTAATCTTTTGTATATTTCCCTTTTAAGCTGATGTACATGTAAATGGTTATAGTGGTACAGTGTATCATCTGAACTTTATTTTGTGAATGGAAAAGTGTTGAAATACTTTCTTCTGAGTATTTTTATTTACAGTTTATTTCTGAATGTTAGTTGTGATTGCTGAATAAATTATTGCTGAGTAACCAGATCCGGATATGGGAGGATCCGACGGCCCGGGAAACGGGGTCTTTACAGATTGGTATCAGAGCCTGGTTACTCCAGTAATTTATTTAGTAATTAATACCTATGAGCGGTATTCAGAAACTAAGGTTGTATTAAGATCCTTTGATCTTAATAAATGACCGCAGTACCATTCACAAGTCATTGTTCCTTATGTACATCATGCTATGACATATAGGTACTGACCTTTGACCTTGACTCATCCCAGGATCATGGCAGATCAAGACATGTCTAGACAATTAGCAGCTATGATGGCAATGCTCCAAGACATGGGGCAAAGGCAACAAGCATTAGAGGAGAGGCTCAATGCACAGGCTGAGAGACCCGAGGCTTCTAAGCCTGCGGATGCTAGGATTGAAGGTTCTGTCCATCTTTCTGAGGAAGAGTCTAGTTACCATCCTTCAACTGAGTCTGCTCCTACTCCGGTTGAAGGAGCAATGGAGAAGGCCCTTCTTAGACACCAAACATTACTAGATAATTACCGGAAGGGAAAAATTCCTCGATTCAAAGGTGTAGAGACACCTGCCGAGGCTGAATTATGGCTTGATGACGTCAGTAGGATGCTGAGAATAATACACGCACCAGCAGATACTTGGGTGCACTTTACCGATTACTCCTTAGCAGACTATGCAAGACGATGGTGGAGAGCCATTTCCAAGAAATTAGCAGATCCTGTTCCATGGGATATCTTTGAAGAGAGGTTCTGAGCTCATTTCTGTCCCTCTCATTGGGAAGAGTTAAAGAGGAGAGAGTTGGCTTCTCTGAATCAGGGTTCTAAGACCGTAAGAGATTATCATATCCACTTTACTGATCTACTACGGTACTCACCAGCTCTAGAAGCTTCATCACAAGAGTGTCTTACCAAATTTGTTAGCGGTCTTCAGGGAGATCTACGAGAAAAGCTTGCTGGTTTTAGAGCCACAACCGTAGATGAAGCAATGGACATCGCCTCTCGTATTGAGATGGAGAGGGATGAAAACCGCCAAAGAAGAAGTTTCCACTTTAATGGTGGACCATCCAAAAGCAAGTCACATTATAACCGTAGAGATCGTCGCTATCATCCAGTCGGGTCTAATATAAGCTCGCCATAGAATTTGGGCCAGGAATTATCTAGAAGAAGAGATTTCTCTAGACCTCCACTATATCCTCGCAACTCAGCATCAGGAGCTAGCACCTCTGTGCCGGGATCTTCAGCTTAAACGGGAGCACGTGTGTGTTTTTACTGTCATCAAGAAGGCCACATCAAGAAAGATTGTCCGAAGTTGAGAGGTTCAGGGTTTAAATCAACCCCAATTAACAGTATAACATCCACCTCGAGCAATGGAGCAACACACAGAGGAAGACATGGTAGAGGTCGAGGCTCACAAGGAGTGTCTCCTACACAACAACCACCACCAAGTTTTGCGGGTTCTAGCTTGCCTATTCCTAATGGCCAGCTAAATGCAATTACTGAGGAACAAGCCTACAATTCAGGCACAGTCGTACGAGGTACTGTTACTATTCTTGGCTTTTCAGTACATGCCTTATTTGATTCTGGTGCTTCACATTCATTTATTGCTCGACGGTTAGTACCCACTTTGGGTAAGATACCAATAGAAGTACAACAGTCCTATCTGATAAAGGGACCAGGAGGACAAGTATTTATAATCCGAGAAATCCTGGATAATTGTATAATACTGATAGCAGGACATCAGTTACCTATTTCACTACTACTAATCGAAATGGAGGACTTTGATCTTATACTAGGAATGGATTGGTTAGAAAGGCATCATGCATGTCTTGACTGTTTCCAGAAGACAGTAACATTTCACCTTCCTAACTCGATAAAGTTCCAGTTCATTGGAAAGACATCCAATGATAATATCAAATATATCTCTACATTGAAGGCACAACAGTTGTTAGAGCAAGGGTGCCAAGGTTATTTAGCTTATGTATCCACTATATCATGGTCGGAAAGAATGATAGAAGATGTGCCTATAGTGTGCGAGTTTACTGATATATTTCCAGAGGAACTACCTGGATTACCACCTGAGCAAGAGATTGAATTTGAAATATCTCTCATACCTGATACTCAGCCTATCTCTATCCCTCCGTATAGGATGGCACCAGCTGAGTTACAAGAGTTAAAGGTACAATTGCAAGAAATGTTAGATAAAGGATTCATTCGTCCTAGTACTTCACCATGGGGTGCACCTGTCTTATTTGTTAGGAAAAAGGATGGGTCGATGCGGTTGTGCATTGACTATAGACAACTAAATAAGAGGACAATAAAGAACAAGTATCCTCTGCCAAGAATAGATGATCTCTTTGATCAGTTACAAGGTTCAACTGTGTATTCCAAGATTGATTTAAGATCTGGATACCATTAGGTTAAAATTAGAGATACAGATATTCCCAAGATAGCTTTTCGAACTAGATACGAACATTATGAATTCTTAGTTATGCCTTTTGGACTAACGAATGCCCCAGCAGCCTTCATGGATCTCATGAATAGAGTATTCAAGGAGTTCTTAGATCACTTTGTAGTAGTCTTTATTGATGATGTGCTTATTTACTCCAAGGATAAGTATCTGCATGAACACCATCTCAGGCGGGCACTTGAAACTCTAAGGAAGAACAAACTGTATGCTAAATATAGCAAATGTGACTTCTGGCTATCTGAAGTATCTTTCTTAGGCCATGTTATTTCTGGGGAAGATATATCAGTTGATCCTACAAAGGTTAGTGCAGTGATGAGTTGGGAACGCCCGAAGACTGTCAAAGAAATACGATCTTTTCTGGGTTTAGCTGGATATTATAGAAGATTCGTGAAGGACTTTTCACGAATAGCATTGCCAATGACTAGACTAACTCAAAAGGAGGTCCCATTCTTATGGTCTGATACATGTGAAGCTAGTTTTCAGACACTGAAAGAATGCCTAACATCTGCACCCATCCTTACTCTACCCTCCGGGAGTGAAGGGTTTACAGTGTCACTGACGCATCTAAAGAAGGACTTGGGGCGGTTCTTATGCAACAAGGTAAGGTAGTTGCGTATGCATCACGACAGCTCAGGACACATGAGAAGAACTACCCAACACATGACCTTGAATTAGCTGCCGTAGTTTTCACTTTAAAGATATGGAGACACTACCTGTATGGTATTACTTTTGAAATCTTCACCGATCATAAAAACTTGAAATATCTGTTTGATCAAAAGGAGCTCAATATGAGATAGAGACGGTGGCTAGAGTTGTTGAAAGATTATGATTGCACTATCTCCTACCACCCTGGTAAGGGGAACGTCGTAGTAGATGCACTTAGCAGAAGAACTTATTCACCCGGGTTAGTGAGTGCTATCCACTTCTGGGGTTTACTATCAAAGTTAAGTGAATGGAAACCATTTGATAGTAGTGCTGATACTATAACCATTCCTCATCGATACAAACCAGAAATATGGGATAAAATAAAGAAGGGACAGGAGGATGATCCAGTCCTTAAAGACTTGAAACAACAACTTGAGAAGAATGAGATAGAGGGATTCCAGATACAAGATGGTTTACTGTATAATCATCACAGAGTTTGTGTACCAAACACACCTGAACTAAGGAAAGACATCTTACGAGAAGCTCATTGTTCTAGATTATCTATTCATCCAGGAATTACGAAGATGTATAAGGATCTTCATTCATACTTTTGGTGGTCGGGAATGAAGAAAGATGTTGCTGAGTTTGTGAATTCATGTTTCACTTGCCAGCAGGTAAAGGCTTCACACCAAAAGCCACCGGGATTATTGCAACCCCTCCCTATACCTGAATGGAAATGGGAAAGCATTTCCATGGATTTCGTTACTGGCTTACCTCAGACGACTGGTAGTAAAGATAGTATCTGGGTTATAATAGATCGTCTGACAAAGGTAGCGCACTTCATTCCGATAAACTTATCTTTCACTCCAGACCAGCTGGCTGAGTTATATATTACACATGTGATTCGCCTCCATGGTATCCCGAAGGAAGTAATTTCTGATCGAGATTCACGATTCACCTCACACTATTGGGAGAACTTCATGAAAGCCCTAGGTACACAACTATGCTTGAGTACAACATATCATCCACAAACAGATGGTCAGTCAGAACGTACGATTCAAACACTAGAGGATATGCTACGAGCATGTGCCTTAGAATGGAAGGGATTGTGGATTAAACATTTGCCTCTTGTGGAATTCACCTACAATAATAGTTACCATACAAGTATTGGCATGGCACCATTTGAAGCACTATATGGACGAAGGTGTACTACTCCTTTGTGTTGACAAGAGGTCAGAATAAAGAACCTTTATGATTCAGATAGACTTCAGGAGACACGGGAAGCTGTAGAACTTGCTAGAAAAAAACTATTAACTGCCCAGAGTCGCCAGAAAAGTTACAGTGATACCAGGCGAAGAGACCTTGAATTTGAGGTAGGTGACTTTGTATTTCTCAAAGTATCACCTATGAAGGGTGTTCAGAGGTTTGGCTTGCGTGGGAAGTTAGCACCCAAGTTCGTGGGTCCCTTTGAAATTATTCAACGGATTGAAAAAGTTGCCTATAGACTTGCACTTTCTCCACATCTTTCAGCAATACATGATGTATTTCATGTATCAAATCTGAGAAAGTACATTAGGGATCCAGAGCATAAGATAAGTTATGATGATTTACATGTTGAGCCAGACTTGACATACCAAGAGATACCTGTGCAAATACTTGAAAGGGATATCAAGAAGTTGAGAAACAAAGAGGTGCCTCTAGTTAAAGTATTATGGCGAAACCAAGAGTTTGAAGAAGCCACATGGGAACCTGAGGCAAAAATGAGAGAGAAATACCCGTACTTTTTTGAATGATAACATTATGTATTATGTATATGTTCATTTTAAATGACATGCCGTTCATTCTCTTTAAGGTTGTTATGGTTTCAATCCTCTTTAAGGATGTTATGCCTGTATTTTTAGTCTCGAGGACGAGACTTCCTTTAAGGTTGTTATAATTGTAAATCCTTGAACTTGGTATATCTCGGATCCTATATAATAAGATCCGGCTCATCAAGAGAAAACCAACGAAATTTGTTTCGTGTGAATCGGACTTCGTTTCGAATTGTTATGATTTTCCGAAGAAAGAGAAGTCATTAATCCATAATGTCTGTCATTAATACTAATTAAACATGATTAAAGAAATTAATGACGATTGAAAGCCGCTAATGATGATTAGTAAACACTAATCAATAGTTAACAAAAGACAAGTGTAAGCCGCGAAAGTTAAATCGCGATTAGTGAAAGTTAATCACGATTACTGTTAATTAAGCGTCATTAGCGAATCTAGAATCCTCTAGAATGTTCTAACTTAGGCTCCAAGTTTGGGATAAGTTTTGGCTAAAACCATGGGCCAAAACCATGGGCCGCTAAACCATGGTTAAGGTCTAAACCATGGTTTTCTAACCATGGTTAGTGGTTTTCTGGGGCCTATAAATAGACCCCCCTACCCATTCATTCTCTACAACTTCCACTACCACCACCACCCCAAGGGCTAGGGTCGAGAGGTTGGGAGGAGGAGTGGGAGGCGAGGGAGGAGCGCTAGCGAAGCACTGCCGGGAAAACGAGGAGGAGAAAGGTATGATCCTCTCTTAGTTGCTTCGTAAGCTAGGCTTTCAATTCATACTCTTGTTCTTCGAAGTTTTGTTTTTGATTCATATTTCTTTCCGATTCATTTTCCTGTTGTGGTTCGAGGAGAAATCTGTGTAACACCCTACTTAGGTGCGGGCGGCTATGCACGTCAGTGACCCTGTGATTCGTCACACGTTCACTCATCTAAGACGCGTGGTGTCTACCGATTCTCCATCGTTTATGTTTCTATTCTTCGTATTATGCTTTTATAGTTATTTTGATGGAGAAATCTGTGTAATACCCTACTTAGGTGCGGGCGGCTATGCACGTCAGTGACCTGTGATTCGTCACACGTTCACTCACCTAAGATGTGTGATGTCTACCGGTTCTTCATCTCTTGTTGTTGAGTATATTTTTTTTCAGTTTCGTTGTTATTTTTCTCTCGATTGATTTTATAGAGGAAACTCTTTTCGTTTTTATTTTGAAATATTTTCCGATTTAAGGGGAAACTCTGCTGAAATTTTCTGAGAAATATGTCCCGATATAAGGGGAAACTCTGCCGAAATTTTCTGAGAAATATGTCCCGATATAAGGGGAAACTCTGCCGAAATTTTAAGAGAAAATATGTTCTTGACGTTCTTCGTGTTCTTCGCGTTCCTCGCGTTCTTCGTTCGTTCTTCGCGTTCTTAACATGTTCTTAGCGTTTTGATACGAAAAATGAAATTCGATCTTTTCAGGAGCCTTAAAATAGCCTTTCTAAAAATGAAACTCGATAAAGCCTTGCATACACGAGAGAGAGATCGATTAGGTAACGAAATCCTTCCTTTTGCTGTTGGGTTTTCATACGAAATTATTGAAATTCTTGATTTTGTGTTCTTTGCTACGAAGAACCCTTATTTTGGTTATTTTTGAAAAAGTCTGAAGAATTGCTTTGTGATTCCCACTAAAATAAGATTTACGCAACAAATTGATGCGTTGGCTCTGAAAGTTAGGGTTTGGGAGTTAAAATAGGCATAAATAGGAGTATACATATGGTTATGAATAATATATATGTGAGTCGATACTAAGTATTGCGGTTTATGCAAATCAAAGACTTAACGAAAGAATTACATCATGTGAATTGGTGTGATTTAAGATGGATCTTGAAAAGGATAATGTGTCACGTTAAGGATGACTGGGAGTAGAACTATAGGTCGGGCATGCAATCTGTAGGTTTGTCGGAAGGAACCCGTATTGGCGTTTCCCTACCTAGGTGGTACACGGTTGCCCTGTTATGATAAGTGCGCACGAAATGAAGATTTTGCAATGCGTGGTACCGGGAGCCAATATATTCAGGTTGGAACGACGGAAGATGTGGTCGTACCATGTGGAGGCACGGGTGGTTCAATAGCGGCTGGGTCACGATAACATGTATTTAAAGCCGCTAGGTTATATGATTAAATGTTAGCCTGAGGTTTTAAGCAACCGAGTCCTCGAGGACGGTGTGCTCTTTTGTTTTTCCAGGCTAAGGGTTGAGACCCTGTTTAATAAATGAAAAGGAAATTGTCTGGGTAGTATTAGAGGATTGGTTGAGGCGACGTGCGGCAGCATAAGCTTACCAAGATCAACACAATCTCCAATCCTGAAGCATCCACAGCTTCGGAGTCCAAGAATGGTGGGGTTCCCCTGGACTAATCCCTGATGTGGAATAGAAAGGAATAGGACTTAAATTAATGAAAAGAAATGAATTTTTTGTGATATCAATGAATTTTGAAAAATTACACAATTTGTTTGCTTTTCTTTTCTTCGTTACTTAGCATTCGCTAATTTTTATCCTATGATTTATGGAAAACCCAACAGGTATCGGTGAGCCATCGCAAAGACTCTAAAAAATCATCCAGCTTACATACTAGACATCCAGCCAACCACAATAGCTTTACTTTCTTTAAGGTAATTAGTAATCTTTTGTATATTTCCCTTTTAAGCTGATGTACATGTAAATGGTTATAGTGGTACAGTGTATCATCTGAACTTTATTTTGTGAATGGAAAAGTGTTGAAATACTTTCTTCTGAGTATTTTTATTTGCAGTATATTTCTGAATGTTAGTTGTGATTGCTGAATAAATTATTGCTGAGTAACCAGATCCGGATATGGGAGGATCTGACGGCCCGGGAAACGGGGTCTTTACACCTATACAATTACGACTTAGAGAATATACGAAAAGAATATAATTCGGCGATATCCCCTATACTTAGGATCAAATAATCCTATGTATAGAAGACTATACAAATGGGAACACTGAGGAAGTGAATGAACAGACTCAATGACTCGACTTGTCCTCCGATATACTTATGGTAAAACATCCCTAAATATTGAAAAAGAAAATTAACAAGTTGAAGGACAAGTGAGAGAATAATAGAGATAAAAGAAAATAAAATCTTGAAAGATATGGAATGAAAAACATCACTCCCCCTATACTTAGGGTAAAGGATCCGTAAGTATAAGCAACACCAGGAGTTATGAAATTGGATGAATATGAATAATATAGATATCATTCACCCCCATTATACTTAGGATATAGTATATCCTAAGTATAGGATACATATATACACATAGAAAAGAGGTGAATGATAAACAGAAGAAAGAGAGAACAAATCTAGATGACATATATATATATGCACACACACATACACACACACACACAAAGTAGACATTGTTGAGGTGCCTCTAGACAAGTGCTAGAGTTTACACCCCTAGCTAGGTGCAAAGTCTAGTACAACGAGGTATCAAGGTTCAAGACAACATCTATAATTCAAATACTGTACTGTCGTTGTTGTCTTGGTATTAGAACAATAACATGGTCAACAATGCAAATACTGACACCTAGATAAGCAATCAATTGGTTGTGTACTACCGGATAAATAGAAGAGAAAGTCAAGTCAGGCACCGGTAGCACAAATGAAATCTTTGGCTCAAGTTCAGAATGGAGTGAATATGTGGAGCCAAAAAATGGAACGTGGAGAAAGAAGGATCAGTCATGGAATCCTCCACGTCAATCATCATCTCGAAAATATATGGAAAGTCAAGATCAGGAGACTCAATAACAAAACTGATATCTGATGTACATAATGTAGAGAAATCAAAAACATTATTGAATATCTCACATTTTGGCTCATCCATGTAAGGGTTATCAAGGAGAGAAGACATATAAAGATCAGAAAAATCATAAGACTTGGTCTCGTGGTCCGACAAGTCGGATGCACAATCAGGAAATGAAAGCAGTACAAAGAACACATCATCTGTGGATAACCCTCAGGTATGTGGCAAAAAATAAGGCCAATTCGAGGAAGAGAATGAATGATCATACTCAAATAACGGGTTCTCTCTAGAAATCAGAGAAAAGTCGTACCATGGATCAGGATGTGCAAGCTCATAGAAATCTAGTTCCATATCAATAAGATCATTGTTCTGCCAAAGTGAAGAGATTTGAGATGCATCCAAAGGACTGATGCAATATGAAGGAAGAGATCTTGGGGCTCCCACCATGACGAGGAATCAAATCAGGTTAGGATTGGAGCCAGAGAGAAAGATCATAACCAACTCACACCAGGCACATACAAACACAATGCAAACCCCAGATTCATCTAGTCAACTCAGTGATGACCGTAAGGGATTTGTCATTAATCTTGTCAATTTTAGAGTTAGGTGATCAATTCAATCTTAGAAAGAGTTAGCGAGCCGTTAGTTGCTTGCATTTCCGTAAAGACTAGCCTGAATTCCTATGACTAGTTGCATCCACTTTCAGCCAATATGGATGTAAGTACGGACCATAAAAACGACTACCCATTACTTAAGGATGGAGCCTTACATAGTGTCCTTTAAAACACCCACTCTGATAAGGAAATACGGACTGTTTACCGACTATCTGCATTTCCACACAGAGAAGTAGCTTATCATATTTATATAATAAGTAGTCTAAATGAAATCCGTGCTTGTCTCTATCCTAGTGTTCATCTCTCTCTCACTCTTCAAGTAAATTCAGACAATTATGGAGTTACTCTCCCCATAACAAGTGTTATTGTCCTCACATTTATTTTAGGGTCGAGTTTTCTTTAATAGTCCCAGTTTTATTACAGACTTGCCACTTTTTTAAAAAATATTTTTAAAATAAATTGCCTATCGACTTTCCAATTTTCCTTTTAACTCATGTGAGTGAAATCAATGAAGATAGTCGGAAATGCCAATGCGTGATGGAATTCAGTGATGTATGCGGGGGTAAGAGATGCGTACCTTGTCGTAAGTACTCCACATACAGGATGATCTATGCATAATACATGAATTAAACTAACCTATATGATGCATGTGAACCGTCCTATCAATATCTTCTATTAGCGAGAAAGTACCAAATAATTTGACTAAGTCCAAATTGCGCTATACTCTATAGATGCAGAAATTCTTGTTTAGAGCTTTGGACCTAATTAATTACCTAGCTCAAGCAAGTTAATAAAACAATCACTGAGGTCTCAAACACATAAAACTATGTGAAAATAAAGAAAAAGAGAGCGATGAAAACAAAACCGATGAGGTCCACCAAGTGCATTAACACTTGGTGAAACAAACCCCGCACACAAGTTATATATTGTCTTTTTACAAGAGTTTTTGAATAAATAAAAGAAATGCTAAATTCTATCTATTTCAAATGCTCTAAAGAGTTGGTCTCCTTCAAATCTTCACCTCCTCCTTAAATGCTCTCATGCGACTCGGTGAAGAATCAATCCTCCACTTCGCTTGGGTGCACCGATGCTCATAAGAATGCCGCCCTCGCTCGTTGAGCCCTCATAGGAAAGAGGAAACATAAGAATGTAAGAGACACATTAACATTAGTATGAGAAAAAAAATAATGGGAATAAATACAGTGAATATGAACAATGAGATGAATGAATTAAAATATAGGCAAAAATAAGAGAAGAGAAACAAGTATATACAACCCAAGAATAGTAGGTTACAAAAAACCTAACTACCCTCATCGTGCCTCCCCGGCAACAACGCCATTATGTTGAGCTGACTTTTTTGGGTTCTTATTTCATTGAATTAATCACACATGAAAATGTGCTTGTTGCAACCCAAAGAAGTGCCAAACAAAAATTTTATTTCAATCTTACGTACAAATAAATAAAAGAATGTAGCAAGAGCGATTTTTTATTTAATTTACTAGTATACCTAACATGATCGAACTCAAGGAGGCTACAAAATCCCCAAGGTAATTCTATGCATTGAAGAATCATCGAAATAATAAAGGAATCTATATCAAATAATGATTGGTTGTTGTATTTTCTTTTGGATTTTCTATTTTTTATGGAATTTTAATTTTATATTTTAATTTATTTTTCCTAATTTTAGTTTTTTATATTTAATTCTACATTTTTAATTTAAAATAATGAAATAAGTAAAAAAATCAAAACACTCTCAATCACTCTTTTTATATTTTTATTATATAAAAAGGATCATAAAATTAAGCTAAAATAGTTTTTGGTTTCTTGATAAATTTTTAATGTCTTTGTAATATTTCCAGATTTTTCTTCAATTTTTAAACAATTTAAATAAATCAAAAATGGGAAAAAAGTAAACAGAAAGTAAAATGAATGTTTTTGGTATTTTAAAATTATACATAAAGTCAAAAATGTAATTTTTTCAGATTTCCTAGAAGCCATTTTGTACTTTTTTGGAATTTTACAAGTTTTTTTATAGATTTTTAATATTTTTAATAGTTTTATGATTTTATTGTTTTTATGAAGAATTAATTACCAAAATTTACCAAAAATTTAAATAAATCAAAAGAAGCACGCAAGTGTTTTATTAGAATTTTTGGAGGAATTTTGATAATTTTTAATGATTTTTTATGGAAACTAGACATTTTTATGAGGTTTTTGAATTTTATTAAATCATAAAAATAAATAAAATAATTTTGATGGAGACCCGATGGCTCGATCCTAGGTGAAACGAGGTGGATGGATGGGTGGATAAGGCATAGAGAAGTCTAGTGACGGCGTTGGCGAGGTCGGAGGTGGTTGACAATGAACAGATGTCCTCCGATTGGAGATCGGAGATTGAGATGTGAATTCTATTTTACTAAATTAAAAATTTAATTTAAAGCACAAAATACATAAACTAACTATTTCTACTCTAGATCTATCTATGGTGGAAGGCAGAGGTGATCAACCTCGATCCACTACGACTGGCGGAGAGTCGAGACATGACTGTGGAGGATTTTGGCCACGTTGTGAATCACATAATCTAACCACTAAATTGCACTCACAACGAGAGCTCAGCTTCCCTGTCGCATAAGATGATCTCTCCCACTCGATTCAAGGTGATTTAGGGATAAAAGACATTGATTTACGGTGGAGGTGGAGGATCGATATTTATAAGAGTGACTCCCGAGGAATTTAAAATTTTGAAATGCAAGCAATTTTCGGAATGAGGTGGATTTGAGGTGGTGATGTAGAAGAGGAATGAATTAGCTCGAATGTTGGAGAAGGAATCAGGTGACGTTATGGACTGACACATGGGAGAAAAGAGCGAAGAGCGGGGGTTATGCGAGGTCAGCAGGAAAGGCAAGTGGATTGGAGAGTTTACCCTGGTCAACAAACACGATTAGACCAATTAGAGCGTGTGCAGAATACACTCAAAATAGGCTAAATGACAAAACGAGCCAAAAGTGTTAAATAATTGAATAAAAATCGAAAATGAATTCATTTAATTACATAATGTAAATAAAGAATGTTAAGAATAAATTTAAGTTAATTTTAGTGATTTTTATTAATTCAATAATATATTTACAAGGGTTAAAATAAATACAAGGTGTTATTTACAGGTATGCATACCTATATACATGATTTCGATTTTCAGTTAATCATTTACATAAATATATACATAATTTAAGATTTTATTTATTTACAATATTTTTCAAGGATTTTATTGATATTTTATATGATTTTAAGGGTTAATTTATTAGGTCAATTAAAAAGGTATATGTATAATAAATACATGGTGATACACATACAATATATACATGATTTTATTTTAGTTGATTTTTGATTTTCTGATTTTTATTTGTATTTTATATAAGTTAAACAATATTTACAATTACTTAAAAATATAATATTCACAAGTAAACACAAGGAGATAATTAATTAAATAATATACACATAATATATAGGTATACTATACAATAATATCCCAATTGGCCACATTTCACACCTTAACTCTAATTTTTATGAAATCACCTCCATTTTAAAGATAAATTAATTTGGAGTAAAATTAAATGAGGTTGATGAATTTGGATTTTTGGTGGAGAAGATATTGATTTTGCAATTTTCGTACTCTGTGGCTTTTAGAAAGTGATGATATTTACACAATATACATCAATTTTTATTGTAATTATTTTTATTATTTACAAGAGAATTTTATGCACAATTTCAAGAAGAAATGATTGTTATTTACAAAAGATTTGATAATGAATAAATTAAAGAGTGTGTAATAGAGACAATAATGTACAAGTGATGAATATATATGTGACAAGTTAATTTTCTAGATTTTTCTGGTAGTTATGGCTTATCTCTCTCTACTTTCTTCCATGTTGATCTGGTCAAGTCTTGACCTTTACTCGAGGTTTGATTCATCCTGTTTCTATTGCATATATACAATCCTTTATTTTCTTTGTTTTCCTTTATTTATTTATTTATTTTAGGTTAAGATAGTGATAAACATACAATATTTACACAATAATTAGATAGTGATAAACATACAATATTTACACAATAATTAGAGTTATTAAAAGAATGAAATTAGTGATATTTACATATGTATTATAAGAGATTTTAAAATAAATGAATAAAGACGATGAAATGCAGATTCATCACCCACATGGTTTCACTCATCTTTTCGACCGATACATCCTCAATCTCTTGACTCTCCTATCACCATCACGCATTTGGAGAATTTCCAAGTGATATCTTGAGCCATTTCATATGATATGGTTGTTTGAGGGATTGCATTATGACTAACCCGATGATCTTTGTCCCTGCCATGGCCTTATTCCCTCCTACATAAGACAATTGATCTATTTCTTGAGGACCCGAGACTAGATGCCATCGTTGCTCTAATTTTTATTGATTTAGTTTGTATCACACTTCGAGGGTTATCAACGGGACGATGCAACATTTTCTAGATTCTTAGTGTCATCTCTGGCTGTGTATTCGATTTGTCAGAACACGACGTCGAATCTTCTTCGTATTCGATCTCATCTCTAATTGGTTGTTGATCTATCACCTACCGAGATCGGGTCTTTTAATTTTACTCAGACTCATTTTAGTCTGCTTTCCTTAAAGACCCCTGAAAGGACAAGTATATGCTCTCAATATTCCTTGATGCAGTTTGCATTACTCCCTGAGGACTATATGCGGGACGATGCAACATTTTCTTTACGCTTATTTTCACTCACTGCGTGTGCTCCCGTTCTATCAGAGCGTGAAACCTAGTAATTTGATGTGAACATTCGATCTCACTATCTAATTGTGTTTTCAATCTATCAGATCACAAGAATTATTATTCTAGCCAACTTGACTACTTCGAGTCTGCTCTCCTTGACAGTCCTCACAAGAATGAGCCATGTTCTTCTAATTATACCCCATTTAGTTTGTAGTACTCCCTAAGGGTTTTCCATAGGAGAATGAAACATTCTCTTGGTTTTGGTCTCTTCCTCTATTGGGAAGCCGGTTTTTCGCCTACCGAGACCACTTCTTCTAATCCGCATGGATCTGACTCCTTTGAGTCAGTTCTCCTTGACGACCCTTACAAGGATCAGTGTTATTATGATTATTCATTCCTTAATTTGTGTCACTTTTTGAGGGTTGTCTAGGGGATGATATGACATTTTACTGGGACTTGGTTTAATTTGTGCTTGTGTCTCTGATATGGTAGAGCATGAAATCGAGTATTCTGCTACGTGTACTCTGTCTCATCTCTTGTTGTGTATTCGAATTGGTGACTCACAAAATCGAGTCTTTTGATTATTCTAGGATCTCTAACTCATTTGAGTCATCTCTCCTTGACGACCCTCGCAAGGATGACATATGTATTGTGATATTACGATATTTGTTATTATCTTCTCCACCAGATATCGAATTGTGTAGAGAGTCTCCTGATCTTTACTTTTTGTATCTCTTTGAGACTAGGATTGACATGGACGATTATGTATAATTCCTTCATCCTCCATGTCTCACTATATTGATTTTGTCCCTTCACTCTATTATTATGAGCTGATAACCTGTTTCCTGCTATCGGACCTTGAATTAGTCGTCGATTTTCTTTTCCGATAGCCGACATCCGCTTGATTGTATATTCAAGTGTTGTTTTTCTTATGACTGCATCGTCATTCTCATAATGAGATGATGAGAAGAGTATTGTATTCGATTGTCACATACCATTCCATACTTTACCATTCCACACTGTTTGTATGTACTATATTTCATCTTTTCATCTCCACTCTCTTCAGCATGATGTCTAGTACCCCAGATCATTCATTATATCTATATTTCTATACTTAGGACATACTTTATCCTAAGCATAGGGGGTGTAACCATCATGTTGTTCATGTCCATTTTGTTTCCTCACTTCTGTTGTTGCCTATACTTAGGGATCTTTTATCCTATGTATAGGGGGAGTGTTATGTCCATTCTTATTCATTTTTATTTTATATATACACTCTCCTATCTCCCCGCTTCTTGATTTTCTCTACTATACTTGGGGATATTTTATCCTTAGTATAGGGGGATAGGATGAGCCATTGATTTAGTAAATTCTTCTTATACTCAATCATCCTTGCTTTATGTACAATCTGTTACACTTAGGATTATTTGATCCCAAGTATAGGGGGATGACAAACTTCTTATTCTTTCATTGATTTATTCTTCTGAGTTTTAACATACATAGTTCGAGTTATGTCTTCCATTTTCATCCTGAATTATGAGGACATATCTCAGGCTACGAATAGTGTGTGGTATATACGTTGTATATACCTTGGCCATAACTCATACTTTCGTATTTTCAATAAATATGGCTAAAATACTATATGGATTATAACATACAATAAATTAATTTAACATCATACATCTAGTAATGTATAAAATTGTTCAAAAGGTCTTTGTAACTATGATTAATACATTAATTTAAAAATATTTGAAAAATGGTTGGAAAAAGTCATGAAGAATCTTTGCAAAACTATTTGGAAAATCATGGAGAAATAATTTCAAACCCTTGTTAAAGTCTTTGCAAAAAAAATGTTTAATTTGTTAATAAAATGATTTGAAATTCATTTGCAAATAATTTGGAAAATGATGGTAAAAATATTTTGAAAAATCTATCTATACTGTTTGAAAAATATTTGCAAGATGATTTTCAAAGTTTATGAATGTTTGTAAAGAGTTTATAAAATTATTTGAAAAATAAATTTTCAAATGTTTGTAAAAATGTTTTGAAACTATTTTGAGAACCTTGTACATAATCCAGAAGAATAATAAGTTTGAGAACTCTTTCAAAAACTTGTATTAAAAAATGCTATAAATAATAACTCACATTTAACATGTAAAGTCCTAGTATAAATTCTTCAAATAATTCCTATAAATATGCAAGCACACCCGTGTAAATATCTACACAAACTTATTTAACTAGCCCTTATTAAAAACCCTTAACATTTCTAAATTTTCAAAATCCATAAAAATTTGTAAAACATTTTCAAAAAACCATAAAAAATCAAAATTGGATAATAGCTTTACGAAAAATATTTTTCTTGCATTGTATAGCATTTGCATTTCGGAATGATCATGACAATTGAACAAGTCTAAAATGAAGTTTGAAGATTGGAGCTTCACCTAGATATTAATCCATTTAGATTCATAGGAACCCATCAATGACTTGAATTGAGATGTTCCGATCTCACTGACTTAATTATTTAAGTTCCATGAGACTATCTTCATTAGTCGATTCAATGTGTCTAACCAGAACCCTTCATGAAATCTGTACGACTCTTGAGACAATGGCTTGACTATTGAGCCGTGGACCTACCCTTTTAATGTTGTTTAATTGACAGTTTCGTTGCAGTTGGGTAAATTCGGATCGATAAAAAATAACCGCACAAATCGATGAATCGTCGAATGAATTAACGCGCAGTTTTTTGTTTGTTTAGCCTGGGCAAGCCCCAGGGTCGACTCAAGGAGGCAAAGGAACAACTCAGGATCATATTAGATGTATTAGATCATTGTTTTCCAAGTGGTTTTTTTGGCAATTTTTTATGCAATAAAATTCCAAATGCAATGATGCTAATGAACTAGGTTATTGAGAAAATCAACAACTTATCCAAAATTAATTTTAATGTGAAATTAATACAAATTGACAAAATTGTATTTTTCCTATAAACCTAATTCAATGATTAATGCAAAATAGATTTTTTTTAAAATTTTGGATTTAAAATGCACACATGAAAAATGCAAACTTTTTTGGTGTTTTTATGCAATTTTTCATGAAAATGATAGGTAAAAATTATGAAAAATATATTTAAAGATAAACACGATGAAATGAAGCTACAATAATATTTTTGGAATTTTGACACGTGATTTTTTCATGAATTTTTTTACTGAAAACAGAGCGACTGTGGGTATTTAATTTCTAATAAATACACAAAATTAATCTATCCAAAGAGCTATTTATCTCAAATATATATTTTAACAAGGAATCCAGATGAGTTGAAATTTCTCAAAAATAATATTTGTGGAATTAATTAAAAATCAATTACAGAAATCACTCTATAATTTATTTTATGCAAACGACAACTCCTAATTGGACGCAATTTGGACTGTAATTAAAGAACACTTAGAGGCATCATCTAATTTTTTTCACTTTGGAGAAAGAAATATATCTGTGCGAATTTCAGAGCTTAAATGGGTAAAATATCACTAATTTTCAATCTCTATTTTTTAATAAAATATCTAATGCTCATAAAAATGCAAATAAATAGCCAGAGATAAAGATTTAGTTGCTCTACAAAATGCTATTTTTTGATTAAAAATGATGCAAAAATAATGTCCAAATTAATGTGACAACACAGGGGTGTTTGTGCAATTCAGAAATGAAATAAACAAACTTAAATGTGCCTAAGGGTACTTTTGTAATTTACTGAAACTTACAAGGCGCAAGTGCAATATTCACAAATAAAATAAAATAAAAAATGAACCTTCACTTGATCCTCAACTTGCAACCCAAGTTAGGGCTAAAACCACGTATTCAAGGGGAGGGCTAGAGCACGCGCGGCGGCAACAGCGGCGGCCGCGCATGGGGCAGCGCGGGGGACGGGCGGACGACGAAGGCAGCGCGCGTCTCTAGCACGTGGGGGCGGAGTCGACGGCTATGCATGCGACAGCGGGGGCTGTTGGCGCATACGAAAGCCGGCGTTGGGCGGTGGCTCTTCTGAAGGACGACGATGGAGCTTGGGGCGGCGTGCACGGCGGGCTGGGGAGGCACAGGGCGGCGCGTCGAGGGCTGGCGGCTGCGGGAGTGGGCGGCTGGTGAGCGGAGCTCGGCCGCGCGGGCGTGGGGCGGCGGCATGAGGCCGGCGCGTGGAGCAGGCCGCTGCGCAGGAGGGTGTCTAGCTCGGGGAGATTGGCAGCGGCTGGGCTGCACGTGGACGGTGGCTGGCAGCGTTGGCCGTGGGCGGGGTGGAGGCGAAGCGCGCCTGGGAGCACGTGGCGACGGAGGAGAGTGGCCACGCGGCCGCTACGCAGGTGCATGAGGGGCGCGGGACCTGTGGGGACGACAGCCATGACAGCGACCACGCATCAGCGGCGAAGGCGCGACACCGAGGTCGGGGCAGCACCGAGGCGGCGGACGGCTGTGCGCGGCGGCCACTGGATGGCTGCAGCACGCGGCCAGGCGGGGGGCGGTGGTGGCACCGGGACGACAACCTGCTGTTGTTTTCTTTCTTTTTGTTTTGTAAAATTTTTATATATTTTCTTTGTAAACCGATGATGAAAGTATTGTGATTAAATGAAATATGAATGTGGTGAATGAAATGGTGAGGGTGGTGGCAATGATGTAAACAATATGATTATGAAGTGGTTGTGGTGGTATGTTTGATGATGAACAAGGAAGAGACTTGTTAGATCAAAATGAAATGACAAGGAAAGGAGATGAACTACTTACCTGCGATTCGTCGGATAGTGGAATCACGGTGTGCGGCTTCCGTCGTGGCCTCGAGGAGATGCGGGTGCTCCGAAGCTTGAGCGAGTCCGATTGGAATCTCACGGCGCAGCAATGGTGATGCCACGGATCTCGCCTGAAAGGTTGTCGTCGCTCAACTTGTCTCCTTCAACTGTCACATGTAGGATGAAGGGGCTAGACCTCTCTTCTCTCGAATCGGCGGATGATTAAAAATGGAGGGGAGGAGAATATAAAGAGGAGGGGGAAGTTTGAAAAGAGGTGGAGAAGATGGAGGGATGGTGGAGGGAGTGGTGACTTAGAGTAGAAGGCAAGTAAGGAGGAAGAAGTAAAAGGGAGTAAAATAAATAAAATAATAAAATAATAAAATAATATAGTAGGCTACTAAAAATAATAAAATAATAAAATAATAAAAATAATAAATTCGAAAATAATAAAATAAATCTGAAAATAATAAAAAAGTGGAGTGACATGTGGCGGCTCCAGGAGCTGCCACATGTCGCTCCTAGAAAATTCAAAAATTAAATGTAAAGAAAAATAAAAAAGAAATAACAAAAGAGATTAAATGAAAACGTGATCAGCACAAAAATTGCTCGTCTCGACGAGATCTACAACTTTCGTGAAGGGTCGAAAATCAAATGAAATCATCTGTACAAAAATGTATTTTTGGGTGGTACCTTATATGTATAAAATACCACATTTTTCTTTTTGCAATTTTTTTGTCATTTTTCAATAAGAAAAATTAAAATAAAAATAGAGAAAATGTGAAAAGAATATCTACAACTTAATCTATTTTTTTTGGATTTTTAATAATTAGGAAAATGAAATGGTAAAATACATGGGCAAAAAGGTCAATATGTACAATATACAAAAGGGGCCCAATACCCAAGTTTTGCATACAAGCTCCGATTTTAATGAAATTAGTCTTGTTTTCGAAGGTCTCTAAATGTATATTACTTTAAAAGTGAGTAGACCTAAATCGGATATTGTATGAGAGTGATATGTGCATTTAAGGTTCCTAGCTTCAAACTTGGATTGGGGTTTTATTGGTCAATTTTACAAGTTAGTATCTTTTTGATATTTTTCTTTAATTAGTGTTAGTAATATATACACTATGGAGTTGATTTTATTGGATTTGGAGTTAGTATAAAATATATACAAATAGGTGAAATATGGTGAATATACAGGTGAATATTTACAAGTGAATTGGGCTTCTTATTTATGCAATTATGAATGTTAAAATGCAGATGTTATCAATGCATGCATGAATGCTAATTATGCAATATAAGTGGGAATATGCAGCTAATTACTCAGGAACAAAGCTCTATTTTCAACTTTTAGAGTGATGAATCACAGATTCATTAACACCCTATACTTAAACGTTGCTCGTCCCGAGCAACTAAAACGAAATGCAAGAGTGAAATGATA